>KV751367.1:5713197-5727875 GCA_001698575.1 Mola mola | reverse complement strand
AGAGGCCTCATTTTAGACTGTTAGGGTCTTTATACTGCGATTGGACTCTTCAGATTTTTTTTTCTTCTTTTTTCCAAGACAGGACATCAATAGAGCATTTGCGTCATTACAGAACACAGACGCAAGCAGCTGCTCGCAGCAGACACACTGTACCCACTCAAGTAATGAAAAGCCTTGAAACTGGGTTTTCATGTTTGCAATTTTTATGTGACATGTCTTTACTACTGCGAACCTTCAGCAGTCTTTCAGCAGTTTTTAGCAGAATGAGCTGCATTATGTGCATGAATATATTAGAATTTCTATGTGTGTTTGTCCCCTTGCTGAAGAATAAATTTCTGTGCCAAAATGTTTAGAAAGGTCTGTAGCACTGATGTATTGGAACATACTGTACATCCAGGGATTTTGGTGTAGGACGTATTCTAATTTTGGGGCAAAGATTTAGCTTTATATTCAAATGGCAGGAATCAGGTTCACAACTAGGATGACAAGGTGATGACTTCAGCAGTCCAAAGGCTTGTTACTCCTGATCAGTGTCAGTGATTCTGTGCAACTAAATATGATTAAAACTAAACAGTCGCCTCACTCTGCTAGATTGCGACCAAGCCTTTTTTTTGTGTGTTTGTGTACTTCAGGACCCGCTTGACAGTTTTGTTTATACCCACGCACATGGCCCAGCCTTGATCCCCACAGACTGTGGTATAGGGAGCGTGCCTCCCCATTATTCTGATGAACGCTGGCCCTGATAAGGTTTCTCATCACAGCATTGTCCCCTGCTGACACCGGAGCCCCCAAATTACAGCCGGTCATTTAGACACAGCTCACCTCTGCTGAATCACACGCCAATATCAGTGTCACTGAGCACATGGTTCGCACTGACACTTCACTGACCAGCAATGGCTGTAAAAAATGCATTACAACTTTCTTGCAGTCTTTTCTAACCACTTTTCTAACCAGCCTCCCTCCCCAAAAAACAGTTTCTTTCTACCTCAGAGTGCATGTATGTGTGTGTTTGTGTGTGTGTGTGTGTGTGCAGAAATTTGTGTCATTATGTATCCACGCTTGCAAGTGTTTATATGTGCCAACAGAAAGGCCATCACACAGCCCACTCGTCTTAACATGGGAATAGTGCCATAACAGACATAGCATATAGCAGCATCCTCCTCTGTGGATGACTGTTCTCCTGGGCAGCGTTTGCCTTTCACAGCCAAGGCTGAGCCTACTTGTGCTGTACGCGTCGCAGCTGCAGGTTTCCACGGTGAGGACATGTTGCTTTAACTCCAGAGAGGACAGCTGGGCCGAGACACACTCCCCGAGTCCGATAAACATTAATTGGATTTGAAAAGAATGCTGGGTAAAGAGCCACCCAGGGAGTTTCTGTTAATGAGTGCTGGGTTCGGGTCAATTAAGTGTCTGATTTCTTTTAAACAATGAGTCACGCAATGAAAGCCGCTGAACAGTAGGCCAACGTCCTCCCCCGTCGCACCCTCTCCTTTCAGCTCCATAGGCTCTGCAGCATTGTTGTGTAATAATGTGTGAGGTCTTATCTAAGATATTGTTTTGAAACTGCTTGTTGTTCCCTTGTCAAGGCACCGATAAAAGATGATATTTATCATGTTTAACGTACACTTTTTTAACCTTGATGTCAATTATCACCACTGTTTCTAATCAAATACTGCCACTAAAATTCTTAGTTATATTAGCAACTATAACAACATTTTTGCACCAATAAGCCTTATGTAGTCATTACGGCTGGGACGATACGCTTTAGTCCCGATTCGATTTGTATTGTGATTCAACAAGAGTTGCAATTCACTTCAATAAAAACAAATGGCAAATCATAAACTTCTAGAGACAATTCATCTTGAGTGATATTTCTCGGATAATAAAGCTTTCTTAATCTTAGACGGGATTTCACTTCGACGCTCCACCTGCCCATCTGTGCTTTGACGACACAGCATGGAACAGTAGAGCCTCTTCTGTTTGGCACCCAAAGACAACAGCCGTTCCCGTGCTCATTGTTAACCTTTGTGACACGTGTCATCCGATTAAGAGCAATTTGTGCTGATTGGGGTTGTTAAAACCCTGCATTGTCTGTGTTAATCTGGGTCGGACATGAGGTCTTTTGTGTCACGGTGGTGACAAAAGCGAATCAACTTGGGATGTTGTTGGGGAAGGCATCAGGAGAGTTTGAGCTTAGTGGGTCAATAGAAGGACAGATGACGCTCATATTACTTGGGTGACAAAGTTGACCTCTTGACCATCATCCCTGTAAGAGGAGAGCAGGTGCAGTGGGAAGGGAGATGAGATACAGACAGAGATGGAAAACATTGCTTGTTTTAGCAATTAGGAGGAAATTTGGAGAAAGTAATGCTTTAAAATCAGACTCTTTGGTACATTCTGAGCAACACCAGAACCAATTGAGGACAAGGTGTGTCGCCCCCGGAGCTGCCAGAGATACTTGGCCGTCATCACTCAAGCAGGCCTGGCTGCAAAAGTGCATCTCCTCCGTCCTCAGCTCCTTGGCTCTGGCAGAGCAGAGTCCGGGGCATTCAGGTGCCACCTGCCTCGTACATGATAGGGACTAAAGGCTGCAGTGTAGTAAGAAAATGTAGCACTGAAACCTGTGACCCACATTTTTACTGTGAGATAAACTTACAGGCTTGGGAGATCTCATACAGACATGTGCGCCTGTAAAAAAAAATGTTTACAGTCTCAGCTGTCTTGCAACTCGGCCAATTGTTTCATCTGATCAGCTTTATTCAAATAGCTGTGGACAGACAGATGGTAACGTTGTTCTGAAAAGCTATAGGCTATTTACTATATTTAACTGGAGTTATTTTCCTATTAGTTATTTCCTGCTATTTTACAGTTTTGACTGTTGTGGAATTTGAACAAGGTTGAAATGCAAAAATTGTTCAGGATATCAGTGAACACATCGTGCTCTTCTGATATCTCTAAAATGCCCATACGTTTGTTATGATCAGTCAGATCTAAGTAACTGGAAAGTAACTGGAAAGGTTAGACAATAGGGACTTTTCTAATGATAGTAGCATTAGAACTGACATTAGGTGATTATTAATTTTTAAAAAATCAAAAAAAGGCCTTTCCTTGAAGGCAACTTGTCTTTGTAGCTGCAATGCAAACAGTAATTCAAACCTGGTTATAAATAATGTTGAAATGATGTCTATGTTATTGTTGCAAGCAGTAATTAAAAATGAATGCTAAAGATTGTTTATTTTTTATCAAACAATTAGCCAATTATTTTCTCTAAATATTTCTCTGTTTATCTATTTTGATGGTTATGTTAACAAAGATCGTATTTTTATTGATTGCCGATTACATTTCCAATCATTTGTTCAAATTTTGTTACAGCTGATTATCAACAGTTGATTGTCGTCATACGCAGCTAGCAACATGTGCGTCACCGATAAGCCCCCTGCGTCTTCACATCAGGACATGTTCCTGACTTAAATGCTGTGCAGCAGACAAACAGGCCTACAGCAGTCAAGATACAGTATGTACTCATACAGAGACAGGCACACGCACTCAATCATACAAAATCACTCCACCCTTGATTGAGGACAATCAGAGAAGCATTCGGAGTTTGACCTTATTCTAATTGCTTTATGCAGTAACAACCATTTATTTTGTCTTTTTAATACACTGAATGGTGCTACATGTGCTGATTGTTACAGAAATTCCAATCAGCCAGTCAGCCCAGAACATACAGGAGTGCTTCTAAGATTAAACAACGATATTTATAGCAACGGATTCAGTTTTTGAAAGACCGCAACTGGGCACACAAACAGAGATATCGACTCAATCGTGACTCCCTCTCACACGTAATGTAAAAGTGTTCCTTCTCAGTCCAGGTCCGGTGAATTTCATTCATAAAATACTGGAGAAAAGACAGAGGGCACATTGCCACAAGCGCTTCTGTTGTCAATCTGCACGTCTGTTGTTGACCAGTCTCTAGGCACTGTCTAGTCCAATTGCCAAGCGGCGTTGACATATCACATGTAAGCCACAATTAAGCCTTTAATTGCCTGTATGTCTGTGATTCCGTCAAAGCACACACAGCTGCGTTAACTAGAGAATTTAACCCATATCTCACGTGTTGGCACGCCGTCACGAGGCATCTAAAGCTATAAATGCTGCTGTCCATCTGTCAACCAGGGCAAACTGCCAACACTTCACTGTTACTGTCCGTTTTGGCTGCCTTACTTTGCTTCATCTGGCACCTGTCAGCGATAAGCCAGGGCCCAACAGGCAGTGGGTTATGGCTATCTAAGGGGAGGTCATTTGGCCATGCTGCAACCTGGTGTAGCCGGTCTGGCCACCTGCTGTTCACGCTAATCTGATCTGATGGTTCAAACACATGGGAAAGGTATGTCCCAACAGCCTGTCGAATTATCTTCTGCTGTAATTGGGTGTAGAACCATTGGAAATGAAAAGGATTAATAGGAGGCACCAAACTAGAGCAGCTACCTTTCTGTGTTTTCAGTACCAGGACGGGTAGACTTGGCCGTAATGAAATTCTGTAGCCGGTGCTTCATGCTACAGAAATAGCAACATGTTTCCTGTCACCAACAGAATGTGATTTACAGGTGTTATTTTTGATCGAAGAGCACTTAAATAATATGTCCTTTGGTATGAAAATATTTAACATGAATTGCTGCACTGTAGACTTATTTTGACTCAAAGTTAAAGAGAGAACTATCGTCTTTTGGAGTGACATCATTTAATCATGAGCGGTGAAGAGGTACTGAATGGTGTTTACAAGCAATAATTCCCCCATGACTGTCTGTGGACTAACTGAGTCCTGTCCTGCTGTGGCCTCCTGCAGCTCCCTGCTGTCTAGCGCAGTAGGCAGGAGGTCAGGCGCAGTCCAGGTGCACAGGGGCTGGGCTTTCACCAATCCGCATTATTTGTCAGCAAGACTCCAGCAGCCCTGCAGCAATTTGCGGCAGCGGCAAAGCACAGAGATCGACAATAGAATTGGACGAGGAGGGGCATAAGAAAGTGACAAGCTTTGTCTCCAAGATACAGTAGCGAGGAGGGAGAGGAAAGTTGCAGGCGTCTGTTGTACACCATGGGAGGCCCATTAGAGCCCCATGAGAGCAGCGCCTCCTCCCTGTCTGACTTCCTCAGACCCATGAAGAGCTCACTCGGGAGGATAATGGGATCTGTATCTACGATACCCCCTCTCTTAATAATGCCCTCCCTCCCCAAAACACCTGCACTCCCAAAGGCCTTCCAAGAAGTGCCAGGCCCCTGCTGCTGTGTCTCCAGCTCAGGATGGGTCCCTTGTTGAGGCCCATCCATACGTCACGGGTAGCGGCAAAGACAGAGAGCGCTCCTTCGCCGATTATAGCAATAGCACGAAGCAACAGCATCCTCTCACTGTGTGTCTGCAGCCTGGCTCTCTACACTCTCTGTATCCTGGAGCAGGGAACAATAGTTTGGACGCCGGGGAAGAGGAAGAAAACAAAAGGGAGCCAAGGTCAGAATGTAACCTGACATGAATGTATGACGCAGTGCACAGTGTAGGGGGAGTTATGGACGTCCTGCTCTAAGACGGCATCAAAGTTATGTGAACTTCACAAAGGATTTTATTTTGGTAAATGGAGCAAAGGAGCAACACCCTGACTTGCAGCTTCCAAACTAAAAGCGGCAGGAAATGGAGGCCTATTATCATCATCATCAACATCATCCTTCGTCTTGCTCCTGAGGCCGTCTAATGTGATCTCTGATCTGTTGAGTAACTACCTCCTCTTTGGCTGGAAATGGTGTCCAGAGGCTGAGGTTGGCTGCAAGGTGTGGTTGTGCACAGGCAGCATGGGGGAGGCGCGCTATGTGGGACGACGGGCCGTCACCGGCCTGCTGCTGTTTTAGTCTCCTGCAGGGCCGCTGCTGGGGCAGGAGCAGGAGAATCCAACCTGAGGTTTGTTTGGAGACAGCAGACAACTGTTCAAGCTTCACACTGTTCCTTCCCTGTCAATCTTCATTGTTTTAGCATACAAAAAAAAGCATGTGAGGAAGACATAAACTGTGACGCTATGTTTCAATAATCAGTGGTTGCCATCGTGAAACATACTGCTTCTCTACACTGTCTTGCTCCAGCTGCTTCTCGTTGCTAGTGCGCTGTCACCTAGGTGACCAAATGCACGTAGTGTAAAGACTCCCAGGTGAACTGTGCAGCAAAGTTTACTGTGGTCGACTAGCCTGCAGTTTGATTCAATCACTTCAGTGCCAGAGCACTTTTCATTTCCCAGCGTGCTTCAATAATAATGGATTATTTTTATTTTCACGCAGTGACTTAGATAATGCACTTGAGAATTGTATTATTTATTTAGTGATACTCGATTTTCAAAAGTACCATTTTTTTTTATCACAGTATCGTGATCATATATGATCATCACCAGATTGTTACAATACACAGCCCTTGAAGCAACAGCCAGCAGCAGGCCTGTTTCTAAACTAAGCTCTGTCAAGTTAAAAAGGGTAAATCTATCTAGTTTGGTCTTGTTGTTACCGTGAGTGTGCACGAAAGCCAGTGGACGCCTTTCCACGAAATAATCCACATACTTTCACATCTTAATGGTTTTGCACATCATCAAATAAGACAGATGCTGCATGTCTTGTTGTTCTTAACGTTAATTATGATCGCAGTTATTATTCACATTAACTTGTTTGGGTCGGGGTAAAGTATAAGCACTGGGATAGCTTTTGTCTTAGGAGCTTGATTCACTTTAATGTCCCCTTTGCAAGTACAAAAATCAAAAACTAACAGCAAACATGATGCGTCACCACAATACTTTTCATCACATCATGCCACCAGTTTCAACTGTCATCGCATACAGTGCACCATAAGAAAACCTCATATAGTGCTGACTATCTTAATGAACAATAAAATAAAATCTCTACAAGATGAATGCCTCCTGCAACCCTTGTAATTATTCTTCAGAAGCCTTCGGAGTGTTCCCTATCTCCCTCTGGTTGTCCCTCTGTTTCCCCAGTCTCCTGAAAGGCCACTCCACCAGCAGCCCAATGCCAGGCCAATCACTAACCCCCCTCTTTGAGTTGTTGTCTTCTGTAATGCAACAACATCTTAGGGAATAATGGAATAGATTATGAAACGTAATAAGGAGGACAGAAGCAGCTTCCTCATTAGTTCATCTCATCTCATCCTGTCCCCAGAGCCAAGGGTGATTACTAAGTGGCTACCGCTGTTGCATAACAGTTGTCATCTAATCATAATAACAGCCTGTACTTGCCTGGCCTCTTCATCACATGGAGCAACCAGGTTGGTGACACAATGCTGCACTCTCTGGTATCTCGTTATAAGAGACATCTGACTCGTTCTATATCTTAAATCCAGGAGTTTTATATTTCCTGATCTATAGATTTGAAATGCCTTGGGCATTGAGCAAGAATAATATCTGAATTTCGTGAAGTTGCAGCCAAATTATGAGGTATTTATTGTATTTTTATTGTCTGTCTTAAGCACAGATTTTAGCATCGGGTCCATTTTTCATCCTTTGATAGATTTGGGAGTCGCCGGTCCATACAGGGGTGCATGTAATGTGGTAGCCCCTCATTCTAAACACATTCAAAAATGTCATTCATCTGATGCTAACCTTATTTGCAGAGTATAGCAGCTGCCTTTACTCCCAGCCACATTCAGCCTGGTCTCATGCCATGTTCGTCAGATTTCGATGGAAGAGGTAGTCTCGTTGCTGTTGGGGAGAGATGAACGAGGATCAAATGTAGTTACGCGAACATCACTGCTATTTTGGGAGTAAACTTAAGCACGGTAACATAGAGAGGCCTGCTGTGTTTTAGGCTTATGGCATCAGCCAGCAATGCTGAAGGGAAAAAATGATAAAGACAATAAATGATGAGCTGGGACACAGACTTGGCAGCTTACACTAGCAGGAATATGTCGGTCTACTGTTGATTAGGTTGAGCTATTTGCTTACTGTGGTTAGTAGCTATTGTTTGATGATACTGCTGACTCTGGATTCCCTGCACCTATTGTCTGTGAACCTGCACATTTGGTCAAGTGCAACATAATAAAAGCACCTATAACCCTGTTTCCCAGAAATGTTGGGATACCATGTAAATAGAAACTGAATATGACGATTTGAAAAGAAACTGAAATATATCCATATTTAATTGGAAGTTGCACAAAAACTTATCACAAATAACAAATTTTGAAACTGAGAAATTTGTGTTTGCACAATATATCTTCATTTAGAATTTAAAGTGAGCACTTCACAAAAGTTGGGAAAGGGTCACGTTTGGCGCTCTGTTGCGTCACTTCTTTTAACAGCACTGTAAGGTTTTGGGAACTGAGCGGAGCAATCTTTTATTGAAAGTGGAATGTTTTATGATCCCTGCCTGACGCAGAACTTTAGCTGCTCAACACTTCAGAGTCTCCTTTGTCGTGGTTTGACGTGGAAGACAGTGCTGTTGAAATACAAGCAGAACGTGGCTTAACGTTGTCTTGTTGAACTTTAGCTGCTCAACACTTCAGAGTCTCCTTTGTCGTGGAAGACAGCGCTGTTGAAATACAAGCAGAACGTGGCTTAACGTTCTCTTGTTGAAATAAGCAATAAAAAAGACTTGGCAACGTATGTTGCTCCGAAACTTAGTTTATTTCATTCAGCATCAGTGGTGTCTTTACAAATGTGCATGGGTAACTTGTGCACGCACATATCATCAAACATGCCGGCTTTTGCACTAATCACTGCTACCATGCTGGAGGCTCTCTTCTCTCAAAAAAGAATTCTAAATTTTGACTCATCGAAATTTGTTTTTTTTTTTTTTAAAAAAATATAGTCTAACACAAAATACCACTGATCAATTGCTGAAATTAGGCCTGTATTAAAATTTGAATTTTTGTAATAAAGCTCGCAGTTAGTGTCTATCAGCCACCAGCTGATAGTAGTATTTGCAGATAAGCCTGTGGATACAACATATACGTAGTAAATATTAATAATAGACTAAATTTGAGCATTAGATTTTTGAATATAATTCAAACATTGAAAGTTAAAATCATCCGCAAAGGCCAAACAATCCCCTCCCAAATGTCAGTAGACCTGCAAATGTGACTCAGAGTCCAATGTTTGTGTTTTAATTACGATAATGTCAACATGCTAATGTTATTTTATTTTATTTTTTTAGTACTACACGACACTAGTGTAGATCTAGTGCAGTGCCTACATTATTGTTACCTTCAGTTTCTTTATTTTTAATAATGGCAATGGGGTGTAATTGTTTAAGTTCTTTTATGTAACATAAAAGAAAAAGGTCAGAAGAGCTCCACAGATGACAAAGATGAGAAAAGAAAGATTATAATATCAAAAATTAGGCCAATCGGGTAAAAATCCTATTAAGACGATGATCCTGAGACGATGAACAACCTCCTTGTTAGAGGAGCAAACTTGCATGGGATTTTTAAAAGATTATTAGCACTACTGCAGTGACAGTTGGTTCAGTATGACTGTTAATGGGGTCATCGTCCTGATCAGAGAATCAGCGGACTGATTCCTGACCCCTGCAGTCAGAGTGTTGAAGGCATTGAGGCGTTGATAACAAGCAGGTGGAAATTTAGCCAGATCTACACTGCTGCCAGTGTATGAATGTGTTTAAACTCTGTAAAGCACTTTGAGGAGTCACTACACTATATAGGAGTCAGTGCACTACATAAATGCAAGTCCATTTACTGTACCATTTAACGTTACCATTACATATTTCTACTCAGTGCTTTACTTAGGTGCCCTGGTAATATCATTTTATTGAATATATTTAAGTTATCAGTGTTTGAAGGCTTTTCCTGGCAATGATATTTGTGACTACAATCAAATATCTTCTTCTTCCACCCTTCAAGTTCTCATGCCACCCTTTGAACACATCTCTAGATCCACCCCTGTCAATAGCAGGGTCGCAGTTGTACACAAATAATAATGTTTCTCGCACCTTGCACATTTGTATAGTTAGAATGGATGCTAATGAAAGCAGCTCTTTGAGAACATTGGTATTTTTTCTATGTATGTTTTTTTATACTGCTGCTTTTTCTGGGATTTTTTATGTTATATTCTTATTCATTTTTTTTTTGTTTTTTATGGAATAAAAAATAAAATTGAAGACATCATTATAACATATAATAATGTCTACCTCTCTGTCAATAACTTTTCCTTTCTTTGTCCTTGTCTCCTTTGCCCCTGTTTGTCTCTCTCTCTCTCTCTCTCTCTGTCTCTTGTCTGCCTGCACGTGTTCCAGTTTTCTGTCATTTATTTTGATATTTCATTTTAATTTTACTTCACCTTTTACCTTCTAAAGCCACTGTTAAGTCAAATTACACTGTAGCTCATGACTTCCTTTCACCTGTCTGCAGCTCAGTAAATGCTTCCCAGCAGCTTTATTTCAGTAAGCCAAGTGTGATGCCTGTCGATACAGCATCGCGTGAAATTCTGACTGCGTGGCGCAGGAGACCCTCCCGGTTGGGAAGCGAGCAGCCAACGGAACGCGAGTCCTACCGTAACAACGTGTGGCCAGGACGCGCGCGCGGTGTAGGTGGACGACACGCGGATAGAAAGAAATCTATATCGGGAAAGCCCCAGCTGTCAGCGGCAGAAACCTGAACAGGTGGTCCTGTCTCTGTGTCTTAGCTGTGTACGCGTCAGGGCGCAGAGACCCCTCGACAGCTTAGCTCGCTCACTAATCTCCTCTCTGACGTGCGCGCATTTAACCCGTGCGCGTAAAACCGGGAATGCGGATCTGATCAGTCATCAGTATTGCGCTCGCCACCGTCGATTCGGTCACCCTCACGAAGTTGCACTTGCGTCTTGGCTGCACTGGCAACACTTGGATACAATGAGTCTCCCTTGGATTTTGTAATCCTTCCTCAGTGTTTGGATTGTCCAGCAGCTGTAAAGACAGATAACGCAGCATGCTACCAGAAATAAATAACAAGGTGAGGCACTTTCATTTACATCGTGTTAGTGGGTTCCAGTGGGAAAGGTAAAGATAATTTCCTCGTGTTGACTCACTGAGGGTCTTCAGTTTGTTATAATGCTTTCCGTCCGTATGATCATATTCATAATCCCCTCTTGTGAGTTTGAGTATATTAAGTATATCAGAGTTTCTTTTGCCTGGATACAGGGCTTCACTCCAGGGTAATTCCCCTTAGGTATAAAACCCTTCATAGGTATCAATTTTCACTCATACACTGAAATAAAATCATCTATTCTCTGTTTATCTTTATTCATCCACATCATGAATGTGAAGTTATTCTCACTTTGGGACTATTTTCATCCCTCCTACATTATTTATCCCACCTTGAATGCTTTTTCTCAGTTGGCCCCCTTTCTCCTGACTGTGTGCCAAGTTATGATGAATAATCTGATCCATTTCTATTTCAGTCGTTATTTCGCCTACTTGTTTCAGTGTTTGCTGTGCTGACAGGCTCTGTAAGTCTATATGTGCTCTGGTATATTCCTCACACCGTACATGGAAGCTGATATAAGTTTAACCCTTTCTGTTTTGGGATCATAAAAGGATTTAAACTTTCTTACTCTTCCTAGTTACAGAAATGCGGGAACGTCCGCTCTGATAGAGTAGTAATCCTATAAACTATCCCGTATTTTGATCCCAGGACTCGATCAGTGATTGCTTACTTAACATGCATCCCTCCCATTTCGTAACATCTGGTGGCAAGAGGAAGCAGCAGTGAAAATGACAGAACGTTAAAAGATGCACATCCGACGGATGAAAGCGGCAGCTTGTTGATGTTTACCCTCGGCTACTCGTGGTTTCTTTGCTGCCCCTCTGACCAAGTGACTTTGCAAAGCCGACCTTTACCCAGCCAAAGCTGCTACCACACACCTATTTGGAGGATTCCACCGCCAGTAAAGGCCAACGGTCACACGCTTACAGAGTCAACAGGCTTTTTTCTTCATGTCTTTACCTCCATAAGTATTTATTGATCTGTATTTAAAACCATTGCTACATTAAGAGCAACTGCACTCTTTCAGCGGAATGTAGACTACTTGCTTGAAGGAACAAGCACCAACTCACTGATAGTTTCTTTGCTAGTATATATATTTGTACCCTGCTCTTTGCCACGAAAGAATATCGTTATTGACTTTGTTTTATCTTTATCTAATATAACAGTGTGTATGCAGCCAAAGGCCCAACAGTCCCCTTAAATTAAACTTGCTTCTTCCGTGGCACATGTTCTGCCGTCTCACTGTGTCTCGTTGAAATCCATGTGGTATATTTTGTGTAATCCTGCTAACAAACAACCAAGAGTGACGAGTGAAAAAATGACCTTGCTGGTGGTGGTAATAACAGAGGTGAGACCCAGAGAAAGGTACACATTGAGATCCTAATTATTGACCTACCCAGTGACGCTCATTCTACCCCATGGACTGCGTTTGAGGTTTCATTATTCAGTTCACATATAGACACTCATTCATTACAGCGGAATTAAAGGTCACAGTGTTTTTCTTCGGCACATGCCGTGATGTCACTGGGTTTCCACTGGCTCAGTGCTCATTAGCCAGGTTTACAGCAGACTCTGCAGGCGATGTTTTTCAGAGACCGTCCCGCCACACTGCCGTCACTCACCATGCTCCTGAGAGTGTAGCATGGCTGCATTACTGTGTCGCACCCCTCTTCGGCCAGCGTTGATGGGAAGAGCAAAGGGAGTGGGTGTAAAGCTGATCTGACGCAGCCTTTGCATCTCAATCACTGCTAAAGGTTAAGATTATTATTGGGAAACTTGTTTCTATCCAGCACCTGTGGACAACACCCCACCCTACCTCGCCCCTCCCCTATCCCTTCCCCCAATAACCAGGGCTGACAATGTGAATTCACCACGTATCCCCATATGGGGCTAAGCTTTTATTTACCCATATGGTGTCAGCCAGCTGATCAATAAGCACCGCGTGAGCTGGTTTGACGTCAGGGACAAGCATGCGGAACTATCCCAAATGTGGTTGGTACGACATTTTTTAATATACAGAACTTTCCCTTTAACACAAGTGCCTCTCCAGTGCACACAGGCTCACATCCACGTGTACACCCACTACCAGACACATGGATAGGCACATGTACATATAACTGCAAAAAGCATCAGGTACATAGAGAGAAGTGGATTGTTTCTGTGGTGGGCTTTTTTACAGAAATGATCTATTTTAGGATCATAGTGCATTATTTCTGCTAGTCTGGCCACAGCCTCGCTCAGCTGCCCACAGGCTTTAGCATTTCTGAACACACCAGAGAATCCAAGCAGCATGAACACAAAAAAGATTCTACATTATGATTTCTTATGGGGTTTTTTTTAATCTCTTTTGGTGTAAAGGGTTTCCTAAATTTGACTCTAGAGATGTTGTAGTTCTGGGTTGTGCTGTCTGAACATCAGTGCAGAAGAGGAATGTGGTTCCCAAAAGAAATAGTAAAACACAACATGCACGGTTTTCCTTCATCTTTTATTGTATTTTATGAATAGCTCTGATTCCTCCCACAGACGTCACGACCGGAGGCCTTCCCTCACTCTCACAAAAAGCCGGCAGAAGGCAGCCACCTTGGAACGAGCCGACCCTGCTCACAGGTTAGCGCTTCCCTCAGCAAATTGCTGCAGCATCTGACTCATATCCTGGACATGTTGTATCAACAAAACATCTTTTAACCTCAGTGAGCAGTAATTTAATTATTTTATCAGCGCCCAATAGCACTGCTCGAGGTTAAAGATTCCGCCTTTCTTTTCTTTCACAAGTCAGGTCATCTATGTTGACACTTTTACTCATGAGATTCTACTGAAAGAAAAAGTAGCGCGCATATGTGGTTATGTGGCGTCACAGATTGCCACTGATATAAGTGCATCCTCCAGAAGCCCCCCAGTTATGTACAGGCACATAACTCTGTTTACTTGCTCTGTCTGTTGTGGCAGGGGCTTGCAACTATATTTAGCCCCATCGCTATGTGTCACACCCACTTGGGCAGAGCCTACAGCAGTTCATGACACGTGAGATTAAAAAAAAAACAATAATAATGATGAAACCTATTTACCGTTTATATGCGAAAGCTAGTTTTTGGTGGAATGCTGTTAATAATTGATGTGAAAGAATCCTTTGTTGCTAATAACCCCATGATAATAGGCGGGATGTAGGGGCGACAGTGATAATGCAGCTCTAAAATATTCGCTATGAATACCTCTTGACACATATACACCTCTGTGGGATGTTTTATTTTTTCCCCGAGGACTTGGCATAGGGCAGATGTCTAATTTTGTCCATCATGGCCAGCACTGAGCCAGTCATGGCTGCAACACATGCAGCTGTGCAGTCAGAGCAAGCAGAATGGCAGTGGCAGAGAGGTATGTTGCTGCTCTTCAGTTCCCCCGCAGAGCCGCCGAGGACAGACTCTGTCAGGACCCGGCCTCACAAGCTTTGTCCCCTTTCCAACTTCGCCCCGATCGGTAATTCCAGCCTTCACTACCTGCTGGGGGTCCTGGTCACCTGAGCCTTCTAAAGAGCAAATGCATGAGAAAGGAACATTGAGGGCTGGCTGAGAGCTCAAAGCAGATCTGACACATGCAGACCAATTCTCTCGCTCTTAGTTTCTGTTTTCTGATTACAGCGGGATGCGCTCTTTAGTTGCCCTGCTGT
>KV751367.1:5701821-5711929 GCA_001698575.1 Mola mola | reverse complement strand
CTGCCAAAAAACTGTTTTGGTGCATGGCAACAAACAAAAAAAAAATTTGAATAAAAAAACAAAAACTAAATTCCCAGAAGCACGGAGAAAATGCTTTAACTGTGATCCAGCTTTTTCACTGTAATTATACAGCCTTGTCAGGCTAATCGGTCGTAGAAACTGAACTCCAAACTGAATAATTTTCCCCAAAAAGATGTATTAGAGCCCAAATTTTATTTAAGGGAAATAGGGCTTAGGTTGAAAGATTTTCTCTTTTAAGGAGACTGGCCTGCTTTTGGAGCCAGCCTCTGGTGTCTTTTTCAGCGACTGCACTTTTTAGAGCTTATTCAATCATTTTTTCATCCCTTTAGGTTGCCTTTTGATGACAAAAAGACAAAATGATGAAATGTACATTATTCCTATTTCACTTCTACACACACGGAAGATTTCGAGCTGGACTGTACATGGCCAGATTCCTACACGTGGCCTTGATCCAGCAGCTACAGACATGAACCTGCCAGTCTGTTGGACTGATCTTGTTGAATTCTGTCTACTGTAGACATGACATCAAAGCTGTCACAACAGGCAGAAGTGTCCTGCTGTTTGTGTGTTAGACTGCGTGTGATGAACGAGCTGTTCAAGATTGAGTGACTGACTATTGTTTAGAGTCTTACAGGAGACTCATCTCACTGTCACAAAGCTTCAGCTAACAGTACAGTTGGTGGTGAAGCTTCACGCAGGTGATCGATTCAGCACATTTCAGGGTTTTGATTTATCCATATCATTTATTTCACTGTGACTGGAAAATATTTTTATTTCAATAAAAGCATGCAGAATGTAATAGTTTGCTCACATATTCACAGTGTTCCTTCTCATGCATTTCTAGGTGCTGCACGATCACATTGGCTACAGGTTTGAGGTGCTTGAAGTGATTGGGAAAGGCTCCTTCGGACAGGTCCTGAAATGTCTGGACCACAAGAACAATGAACTTGTAGCCATTAAGATGATACGCAATAAGAAAAGGTACATGGAAACATTTTATCCAGATGTATTTCTTTGTATTCTGAACAAGTCACATCTGAATGAGCGTCCGACTGGAACATCTTTAAATTATTCATCCAGAATATGTTTATAATATACATTCTGCATTATGGTCACATTTTAAATCACGCTATATTTCACATAGTCCATGGAACGTGTTATTGTCACATTAAAGAGTCAACAATTGGTTTTCATCTGTGATCTGATACCACACTCTGAGGTTTCCCCACATGTCTGCGCTGAGACCAATTCACATGTTAGGAGTCTACCAAATTGTTGAGATCCTGATTTAGCGTGATTGAAGTCGTCACCTTGCGGTGTGGTTTTCCCTGTCCTTCCCCGGTTTGGATCACGGAGGCAACTGGTCCTGCAGCTCAGATGCAGGAGTCGATCGATCTTACCACAACTTCAATAAAGCAGAAAACAAACAGGTGAAAGCTGCTCCTGAGAGAGCGTTGTAAATTGCCGACACTAAGAAAAATCAAGGGATCTTAGGGATTTGATTTGCTAGGGAAAAACATATATCAGGGTTTTTGTTACTACACACATTTAACGATTCTGACTCCTGTGTATCTGGATAATGAGAAATAAATGGGGAAATCAAATATAAAGTTTTCCAGCATCTTAACGGTATCTCCTGGAATTCTGCAGGTTTCATCACCAAGCTCTGGTCGAGCTGAAGATCCTCGACGTGATAAAGAGGAAAGACAAAGACAACCTCCACAACGTCATCCACATGAAGGAGTACTTCTACTTCCGCAATCATCTTTGCATCTCCTTTGAGCTTCTCGGGTTGGTACATGCAAGCAAGGCATTTCTCATTTGTCCTGCTCATCACTTCTAGTACTATGTGACTTCAGTCATTTAGGATTTACATGGCCAACTGTGTTTTCATACAGATTGTCACTGATATGTTCTTGAGGAGAGAACATTTGTGTACCATTCTGTCTGAACGACATTTAAAAGACATCTGCCACCTTGTCTAACATTACTGTCTGAGAATCCTCTAGTTAAGGCCTCGATTGGGACCGTATCTCTTACCCTTTCTTGCTTCATGGTAATGAAGGATGCAGTTATGCAGGCTTTTATACTTTTCGTGTCTCTGTCTCCCTTGGAATATGATCACAATCAAAGATTTCCATACTTGACAGTGTTGGATTACATGTAAAGTGTGGAGTGATATCAAACTTAGCAGTCTTCCATTTGCAAAGTATGTGAAATTCTTGTTTTGGTGCAGTGTTTATAAATGAATCTGTATGGAGCTCAATCCATAAATACCTAGATAGAAAAAGAAAAATCAAAAATGTTATGACGGAATACTTTTGTGTACAGCATCAGACATTAACTACACATCTTTTCTTTCTTTCTTTGTATCTTTCTTTCTTTAGGGTAAACTTATATGAGCTCATCAAAAAAAACAACTTCCAGGGCTTCAGCCTTGCTCTCATCCGTCGGTTCACCCATGCTCTTCTCCGGTGCCTGCAGATGCTACACAGGGAGAAGATTATCCACTGTGACCTCAAACCGGTATAGACTTCATCATCTTTTGCAATACCTCAACTTATTTTTGAGATATAGCTCATGAGAGTCACCTTAAAAGATAGTGCTGTCAATAGAACGGGATTTGGGCCATAGCTTTGCATAGTATCTCCAGGACAATAGTGTGGATTTTGCACCATCTGTTGGACCAATATGATATTGCAACTTGTTTGAACCTCCTCCTCTACTGAACAGGAGAACATCCTTTTGTCTCAGAGAGGGCCAGGGAACATCAAGGTGGTCGACTTTGGGTCAAGCTGTTATGAACAACAAAGAGGTAAGAATATAAACCTTAACTGAGTGAGTGTGTAAAAATGATTTTGTTTTCTTTACTGTGTCAGGACGTGGTCTAAGAAAAGATTAAGTCTGGCTCAGAGCAGTTCAATATTCCACATGGTCTCCCCTCTCATTCCCATTAGTGTACACCTACATTCAGAGTCGCTTCTACCGCTCTCCAGAGGTCATCCTGGGTCACCCATACAGCATGGCCATTGACATGTGGAGTTTGGGTTGCATCCTTGCCGAACTCTACACAGGCTATCCTCTCTTCCCAGGGGAGAGCGAAGTGGAGCAGATAGCTTGCATTATGGAGGTATGATGTAGAATTATCTGTGTGTCTAAATATCTGTCTGCTGGGTTGCCTCATTGTGTCAGCTTGTCCTGTTATTTTGACTTGCAGGTTCTTGGAATGCCTCCAAATGATTTTGTTCAGTCTTCTTCGAGGAGGAAGTTGTTCTTTGGTGAGAAATACCTTCATGAAGTTTCTAATCTGTTTTTGGGATATCTTATTTCTATGTTTTTATCCTGCAAACGCTATAGGATTAACTAGGCCATAAATGTGCTTGATAATTGAGTGCAGACTCTAAAGGAAACCCCAGGAACACCACTAATAGCAAGGGGAAGAAAAGGAGACCCAACTCCAAGGACCTGTCAGCTGCATTGAAAACTACTGATCCTCTGTTCTTAGACTTCATCAAACGCTGCCTCGTGTATGTAAACATCTGTATTACAGTCTAAATGGCTTGCGCAAGTACTGAAAACAACTTAATAACTGCAGTTTCACTTTTTCTGCGCGTGTTTGCAGTTGGGATCCAACCAAGCGCATGACTCCTGATGAGGGTTTACAGCACGAGTGGATCTTGGAGGGAAATTTCAACCAAGTCCGACCGAGAGCCAAGCCAACGGTGAAAAAGGCCTCAGACAGTTCGACCAGCACAAACAAAAGCAACGAGCTGACTTACAACAAACAAGTAAACAGCAAGCCAGGTACGAATAAAGTCAATCTACACTGATGAGCACACAAATCAAAGCTCCAAAACCAACAGCTAAATATGAAATAGCTGATATTCAATGTCCTTTTTTTCCATGGCACAGCTGAGAGGGTGGGCTCAGGGAGCAGCACAACTGACAAGCTGAAGAGGGACGGCTCAGAAACAGGGTCAAAAATGGCCCCCGCCGAGCGTCTGCGGCCCATCGGGGCCTCTGCAGAAGAGGAGGTGTGTGAGAATGGGGGCAAGGTCTCCGCAGACACCAAGCATCAAGAAGGAGGTGGAGAGAGGCCCGTTCACATCGTCATCAAGCCACAAGAGAAAGTTGCCACAGAGAGAAAAGGTTGCCGGGAAGGGTCTCAGTGTTTGTCCCGCTCAGTTTCCCACTCCCCGACAGAGAGTTTCAAGTACGTTGCTGAGGTGGAAGTGGCTGGACACTAAAAAAATATCAAAAGATCCTAAAAACTCTCACAAAAAGCTGCAAAACACTGCCATGTTTGTGTGCTCCTGACACCGCAAGGCACAGACGTTAGAGCCAGAGACAAATCTTTCGTTTTTAGTTCTAGCTGAAGGGGATATTTACCAACCGACAGGGTAGGATGCAAACCAGTTCCCACATGCTTTGAACAAAATATTGACAGATGGGGAGAGGCATCTTCTATTTATTTTGTTTTGAAGTATCAAGTCAGCGTATAATTTTTCTGTGACAGACATAATGATATAATGTGTTGCAATAGAGATGTGAAGCTTTCTGCCACATTTAGATCAAAAGGGTAAAAATAATCATGTACAGCATTGTTTGACTGTTTTGTTTTGTTTTGTTTTGTTTTGTTTTGCATCCACTGTTTACTGTATGATTGATTGAGCCCATCTCTGCAATGAATTGACATATTTTACAATTACATCTGCTTTCCATAAGAAGCTTGTTCAAAAAAATGCATGGCTTCTTTTTTTTTTTCTTTTAGTACATTTTTGCCATATTTTCATCATGGCAAAATGTAGAATTGTGTGCAATTAAGGCTAAGCCAAAACATTTTTTAAAATTTCATCAACAAAATATTTGTCATGTACTTTTTATTTGTTGAATGTAGTTGATGAAATAATGCTTGCTAATGATTCCTCTTATTTGTTTTAAAATGTAATTGAACAATCATAAATGATGTATTTGTAATAACATTTATTGTATATATATCTGATGTTATTTCCTATGTATGTGTAATATGGAAACTATTTTAAGAAAATATTTCAAATGAGGGGATGAGACACGATTTTACTTGTGTTGGTTCTGTATGCATACATTTTCTATGTCTGTGTTATTCAGGATATTTTTACATTAGAAACAAAAAGATACAACTATGATTGATAGTTTGTGCCTTGCAGTATTAGAAAATTTGCACTTTACAATTGGGTATATACACCTGGTTTAGAAACCGTCAGCCCAGATACTTACTGTAAAAACAGAAAACCATGCCGGGATCGCTTTTTTTTGAATAAAAGGATGTCTCCACTAATGTTACTAAACATGAAGAAACAGTTGTTATTACAAACCAACGTTTTAATGAAATTGCCAGCAGAGATGCTATTTAGACTTGTGCCCTCACCCTCTACTGACTAAGCAACCAGAGATCCAGAGAGGATGGATTGCAGCTTAAATAGGAAAAGTCAAGAAAATTCATTTTTATGTATTTTATGATGAAATAAAACTGTATTTCAAAGAAAATATGATTTTATACTTCAGAATGTTCCTGTTTCTACATGCATCATCGATTCATTGGGTACATTGTTCAAATGAGAAGAAAACCACTCACTGTCCAAGTTATCCCAGTTAGTAAAACAAGTTGTGATTGTGATATTGTGTAGTCTAAATTAGAGTAATTACCATTAAAGGTAATTCCTTATGTTTTGAATGTGACTGAATGTATATTCCAATAAACAGATCTATGTCAGTCAACACACCTGGTGCGGCTCAAATGAAATCTTTACACACAAAGAAAGAAACCATGCTTCCCCCAGTGGTCAAGTAAGTAGGTTTATAGGTTTATTCTTTGCCATTATCAATAGTGCATGTCAAAAAATAAAAGACTGTGATATTTTTTTTCCACATTTTATCATCTGTTATTTTAAAAATTGAATATCTGATATATTCTAACCTCGTGACATGTAACCTAAAAGGTTTCAAGCATTTTACTATTTTCATTTTGATAAATGTGGCCTAGATAAAGGCTTATAATGTTTCATTTTACGTGCATACAGAACGCATCAAAGCTTTAGATGAAATTACTCAACGAACTCAAACCTTGTCAACTCTTGCTACTATCCGAACCTAGTTTGGTAGGCGTTGGGAAGTGAGGTCCCGAGATTGACCAATAGGTGTCGCTGTACCATCCGTCACAAAATTGGTGCTCATAATGTTTTCCAATCTTCTGTTTCCACTCTTCTCTAAATCCGTGCTTTATACGTGCATCCCATAAATTATGGCTTGTATTTGGGAGATATTTCTAATGTCATTGATTTTATATTTATTTGAGGATGCGCGAAGTTAGGGCTCACTACTTCGAGGACATCGGTATTCGTCAATTGTATTGATCATTGCGTGTTTATAGAAAACATCTACGTGCACGTATTTTGACCCAGACGGTTTGCCGTAGTCGGAAACATGGCGACTGTGGCGCTGGTTGGCCGACCTGCGAGTGTCCTTTCAAAGATTTCCAGTAAGTAACGTTCAAACAATGGGCGTTTGATAATAAAACAAACATGTAAGATTGTAATGTCGTGATTTCAGCACTAAAATCATGTTGACGGGGACTCGCAGCGGGCTCACTCCCTCGCTTCGAGTGACCTTGCTATCAGGCTCGGCTACTCACCTGCTAGCAAGGGCTTTAGCTAGGCTGGTAGCTCACGACTCTGGACTTCAGTAAGTCTAACATCGGCTACCCAACCATTAAACCACCTGTCAACCCTTTATGGTAATAAATGAAGAACGTCGTTGAATTAGTTGAGCTGTAGCTATTATCCTGTTGCAGTGACTCATAACACTGTTTAACGCTGTATTAACATATCTTACCTTATTACCATACCTTATGTAGTCATTCCTGCAACTAATCCAGCAGTTTAGATCTCTGACTAGTGTTTTAGTTTAACTATTGTTGTGAATAATGGTGTTAGTAGTGATCGCGTCTGTTCAGTGTCACCGCGCTAGCATCATGTCCTCACAGCTACTGGTTTTTGGACTTTATTTATAGTGTTCTCATTATTAAGGCTTCCTGCTCATTTGTTGCTCGAACGATTCAACGGAGTTATAACTCAAGATTTTTGCTTTCTCCACCAATGACAGTCTCCAAAAAAAAACAAATTAAGACAGCCTGTTTTTTTCTCGTTAGAAAACCTAACCAGTCCAGTCATTTGTAGGAGTGTGGCTTAACATTGTACAAGTTCAGTTATTTTTCATACAGAGGATTTCTTTATTTCACTGTAACAAAGGGTATTATTTATTGGCTTAATTGTTAGTTCAAATATCAGAATCAGCAAAGAATTTTCACATTGGTGCTTCCTTAGCCCATTTATATAGTTAATTTACAGTATGAACGAGCTAACACCTACCAATATGATGCCCACTAATTTTAGAGTACCATTACTATCTAAAACTATTTTTAAAGAGATGTATTATAAACTTTATGAAATAAGCATTTGTTTAATTCATTTTAGCAAGGTTGACAAGAATTGCATGAGGGAGTTGAGCGTACCTCTAACCTTGATGCTGATCAAATTCTGCCTGTGTTCCCGCCCTCTCAATAGGTAGCTGCCCCCCAGCAGTATTATCAGCTGCCCCGGTCACCATTGTCCAACAGAGGAAACTGCACCATAATGTCATCCCCAGAGGGAAAGGAGGGCGTTCATCCTCTAGTGGAATAGCAGCAACAGTGTTTGGTGCCACTGGTTTTCTGGGTCGATATGTGGTCGGTCGCCTGGGTGAGTTAAAAAAAATTAATACTGCGAATATGTTTTTTTTTTACTTTATATTCAGGCAATGTGTGTTTTCTTAATGAGCAAGTGTTACACAATTTGGGTGTACACAAATCATCATTTCCTCAGCATGCTACATAAGATCACAGCGGTAATCTTCCAGGTCTGGTGGGGCAGCATGGTTGCAACCTGGACTCTGCACATCACTGCAGTTTTTTTTTAATCTTTTACTACTTTATCTCTCATTTTTACTCTTTTAAATTCTTATTACTTGTAGGATCAAGTGTGTGTATGCATAGCACAATATTGTCCATGGCAAAAGCTTGCTGGCTCTTTTTATCTGCCAACTCCTCCTGCCATGCTAGACAACACACCAGGTAAACAACATGGCTGCGGTAAAGTATTCAAGGGACGCACTAATGGCTCTTCACAACAATGATAACTTGCCACCCCCTGGTTTGCCAGAGCATTTAAAACTACCACCCCCAAGGAGACGCCACCAGAAGACAGGGAGGAGTGTGACTTCAGCGGAGATGCAGCAGACCACCATTGCCATCCGTAATACTCGTTAGGACCCTTAAGAACAAGATGGATGAGCTGCAGACCTACGCCACAACCTGTTATGAGTATTGTGACTCATCTTTTATGGTGTTTCCGGAGAGATGGCTTCACCAGGACATTCCAGACGCTCTGTTTGAATTAGAGGGGTCCTCTCTCATCCTCTCTCATACTCTGTCTCACAGAAGTGAAGGTTTGGGGACATTTGTGTCTTCAGCAGCAACAACTGGTGTAGACAATACATGCTATGCCACACCATTGGTAACCCTGATGTTTATTCGGTCTGCTTAATTTTGAGACCCCTTTATCTGGCTAGGGGAACGGCCACAAGTCCAGCATAGACTCTGTGCAACAACAACTGCTACACAGTCCTGAGCCCCCATTTTCATCTTGGGGAACTTTAACCACTGCAAGCTAGAACTGTCAATCCCAGGCTTTCAGCAGTATGTTAAATGCGGGACAAGGGAAGACAGTATTCTGGACCAATGCTATGGGAACATGGTGGCTGCATATGTACTGTAACTACAGCCAAACCTCCTCTGGCAAATTCAGACCATAACAAAGTACACCTCATCTCCATGTACCCAACTGCTCCCAAACGTAGCAAACCACTAACCAAGGCTGTAAAGGTCTGGACCAATGACAGCATAGAGACTCTCAAGGGATGTTTTTCTCTCCAGTGAGTGGGATATATTCCATGGGACGGACACAGATGCTGCTATTGAGGCTGTTACAGACTATTACATTTTGTGTGGATAATGTGATACATCAGAAAATAACTGTGTATCCAAAAAACAAACCCTATTGAATGAAATAAATCAAGGACCGTATCAACTAGAAAAAAAAAAAAAAAAGGAAAGGGAATTGTGGGATAGCATGAAGAAATACACAAACATGTCTCCAGCTCATCAGTTGTTATGAAGTGTTTTGATGTACGTTTGGACCCTCCTCAATTTGCGTTTAAGCAAGGCTGTGGCACAAATGATGCTATTAATACTATTGCACATCTGGTCACCAGACACCTCAAGGATCTTAAAGCTTATGCCCAAGTGTTTGTTGACTTCAGCTCAGCTTTCAACAATCTGCGGCCGTACTTGCTTATAGGGAAAATGGAGCAGAGGAATGTCAACCCTTACTAAGATGGTATCTCTCCTTCCTCTCAGATTGTACTCAGCAGGCCAGGGTCAATGGGGCCCTCTCAGAACCCAGAGCAATAAGTACAGGATCCTGCAGGGTTGTGTAAGCTCCCTAGTCCTCTTCACATTGTACACAAATGACTGTGCTAGTAAACACTCTGACAACTTCCTAACTAAAGCTCTCAGATGATACTGCCATCCTCAGCCTGATGTGCACTGACAGCAGCCGTCGGCACTACTTATCTGAAATGGGGAGATTTGTGCAGTGGTGCCATGACAGCCATCTTGTGCTCAGTGTGGGGACGACCAAGGAGATGGTGTTTGACCCATAGGGAATTGGTGACCTATGGTCTTTAAAAACAAACTTATCACCCAGGTCAGTTCTTACAATTATCTGGGGCTCCACATTGATGACTCCTGGTACAGCAGCCTTACTGTGCAGCTGAGGTTCCAGATTGTTCATCTGGTGCAGACTACTTTGAAGATGGTTGTGGCTAAAAAGCAACTATCCCTGCAGACTCTATATCAACACTCTGTCATCAGACAGGAACAGAAAATTGTGTCAGACCCCACCAACATCCTCTATTATAAGTTCCAACTTTTACCCTTCTGTAGGAGGTTTAG
>KV751367.1:5663122-5696053 GCA_001698575.1 Mola mola | reverse complement strand
CATCATGTGATACTTTTTGCTTGTTACTTTACAGCCTTGCTGCCATGTTTTTCGCAATAAACCCATTTGAGCCCTGGACAACCCCTGACAAAGTTGAGAGGGTAAGATCTCAAAGACTTTGATATAACTTATATTAACCATATATCGATCCTCCAACTGTGTCGTTGCCATAGCTAACATTCAGGAGCAATCTGTTCTCTCCAAATAATTTTTACACATTATGTGCTTTTATTTTCCCAGTTTCACACAACAGACATGAAATACCCCGGTCTTCCTGGTCTGGAGGATCTTGGCATCACTCCTTCCACTGTAGAACAAAAGGCTATTGAGATTCTGCGTCGCCATCGCCGATTCCGTTACCTTGAAGCTGACCTGGATGAGACAAAGCCAGCCAAGACGGTCAATTATTAAACTTTCAGACAACTCCTCAACATTATGTGGGCAGCCAGAGGGTGTCATCACCTCTGATTGCGCTTGAACTATATTCTGTACATAATAAAATAAAAAAACTCCTAAAAATGATCTACTATTAAGTGTTTTTGTTACATATTGTTTTTATTAGACGTAACGTTACCATCCCATTGGGTATTCACATTCTATTATTTATTATATTTCTTTTTCATGATTTTAGAATTAGTCAGTTGAAAACAGGAAGGTGGTGTGTCATATTGTAATGATACTGAAGTCTGCAAGAAAACTGCCACTTCTGAGGATTTTTTTTTTTTTTTATGCATTTAATTTAATTTAAAGCTGAGAGCCTGAACATGAGATGAGTGATGGAAATGTAAATGTTTGATGTGTAAATACTAGTGCTTACTTCCAAAAAGAAAAATCATTTAAGACTAAAATGCCAAATTAAGTACGAAATTGTACACTGAGAGCCAATAGTACAATCAAAAGACAGTAAACACGGTTTGTAGACTCGCTCACCTCTTTAATGCACTTTGAAGCCTCCTCAGTTTGACTGGGCCAGATTTCCACCTTCCACCTAAGAGTCACTAGTGGATTCATTAGTACATCTATAATGTGCAGCCATAATCATCAAAAATGTTTCACTTTACATGTAATGAGTATGAAAGGTTAACTCAATGAAATTAAGTATTAAAAATGGCCTCTTTTCCACCATTTTGTTTTTGTTTGTTTGTTTCAAGAAGATGCACTTTGTTCTGTTTCCTCTCTTTGATCAGCCTGGAAGCTGAAAGCCTGTAAATGATACAGCCACACCTTTGAGATAAGATTTTTTTTATAAAGCATTAAAAGTGGAATGACAGGGTCAGTGGTCAGAACGACACTGATCCATGACGAGCCACCACAATGAAAGTATATCGAAGATCTGGAATAGTTGCACTTTTTTTAATCTTAACGTACCTGATCGACTACACAACCGAGAGTTGGAGAGCAGGCAAATCTTTTCTGGAAAGAAACTCAGAGGAGCAATTGAAAACAAAACTGGAGAGCATCAAGGAGAACCTGAACAAGCTGGGTGAGTGCACAACTTCAAATGCCTAAAGGCTCTTTACTGTGACGCATTTGTAGTGTAATCCCTCGTTATATTAAGGAAGATCTTTTTGAGGGGTGCAAGTAATTGAGAGGTTTCTTATCGTTTTTCTGCCGCTTATCCGGGCTCGGGTCGCGGGGGCAACTAGTTTGAGCAGGGAGATCCAGACGCTCCTCTCCCAGGCCACTTCCACCAACTCCTCCGGTGGGACACCAAGACGTTCCCAAGACAGCCGAGAGAAATAATCTCTTCATTGTGTCCTTGGTCTGCCCCGGGGTCTCCCAGGTAGACGTCCAGGAGGCCTCAACTGGCTCCTCTCAGCGCGGAGGAGCCAGTTAAATTCCACAAGAATTAGTCATTTAGGTGAAAGATACCGTTGGGTCGCTTAAATCACGGTCGCTGGTTAAAAGCAAATGTGCTGTGTACAATAAAAGCAATCGCAAGTTTTTCTTCAAGGCTTTGACCTCAAGATAAATGTTGTGAAGTAAGAGTTTAATGTTGTCAGGCCCTGCGATGAACTGAGGACTTGTCGACGGAGAAGCTGAGATAAGCTCCCTAACAGGATAAACGGCAGGAAATGGATGGATGGAGACAGAAGCTCGACTTGAGGTCCACATTGCGGCCGCATAGCCCTTAAAAAAATCAGTTTGAATGCACCCAAAACAAAGAGACGAGTGTCTTCTTGTCTGACTTGAACAGGCACTCTGACACAGTGTTTCTCTGAGCGATAGACTAACATGATAGACTAACTGCTTTCATTATAGATACAGTATATGATAAACATTTCCGCACGCGCGGCAAATATCGTGACAAGCTAGAAGCAGAGGAGACCCAGTTAAAACCTCAATCTTCTGGAAACGAATCTTTATTTTTATTGATGGCGCTTAAGATCGATCAGAAACGTTCCTACTTTACGTGCCTGCTGCTGCGTAATTGCGCACAAAGGAGACGCTGTGCAGCGTGGAGAGCCTGTAACGTAATTAATACTCTCACCTACAAAGATTTAAGTCTGCACGATATTATATCTAAAGCACCCGCTTTCGATCAGAATTAAACTTTTCATGTCAATGCCGCTCGATGTTCGCGCGATCCCGCGTCACGTCCCTATTTTTAAAATACTGAGGCCCAGCTGACAATAAATCCCCTCCGAGATCAACGATCGTTAGATTCCTGAAATACTCTACCAAAGAGAGGATTATCAGCGCGGCGTGGGGGGGAAACATCACGGTGGACGGGAATAGGGTGTTTTTTGACCACGACTACGCAACAGCTGTTATGGAAAAAAGGAGGGAATATCTGCCAATTAAGAAAGTACTGAAAGAGAAGGGAATCAAGTTCCGCACACCGATGACAAAAATGCGTGTTTTCCTGGACTCGGGGACAGTTACATATGCTAACGCGGATCAAGCCGGAGATGATCTACGAGCAAAGGGGTTCCCGATCCCACCGAGACCCGAGGGCAGATCGAGGGAAATGTCACGGCCCCGCCGCGGAGACGGCAAGGGATACCAGCAAAGGATCCGGGACAAGCTCCGCGCATTTCAACGAGAGACGGAAACGGACGCTGAGGACTGTTAGCACACATCGTCCGATCATAACCCCAGCTTTCCTTAACACCTGGTGACGTTCTCACCTTTATTAGCCTATATGACACTGGATAGAGACGTTAGACTACATCTCTCAGACCTCCCGTAGGGTGTGTTACAATCTAGTGTTGTACAAGGTAAACTTTAGAGTCATAAAGAGTCACTTTAAAGTCAAAAAGGCCACAGTGAGCTGATTTAGTACATCACTGAGCTCATTTCTTCTCGATGTGTGTAGGTTATCTACTGAATGTCACTCGGATGATGCCAGTAATATTGTTTGCTTGGATCTACCTCACACCTTAAATGTTTATTTTCCATGTAGTGTTCCTTATCGTAATACAGTACACTTGTTGATTTTCATAGGCCAAGACTTTTACACCACTTTAGTTTCAGAATAAGGCAGTTGGTCTGCGGTGTTTGAATGACAGCCACCCACACAAACAACCAGAGGGGCCCCGCAACTCAGCGGCTGAAACATCTCCCTATATAAGAGGTCCAGGGATAACCTCTTCCATGGAAGACCACTTTTTGTTTATTGTTATGATTGTTCTGTTACTGTTCATGGTTCTTATTTGCTGTTCTCAGGGGAGGCGAGTGAGTATCTAGGAGAATGTTGGTCTACAACTGAGTAACAAAGAATTTAAGGTTATCAACCCAAAATGTCAATGGCTTGTCGACTCCTGTAAAGAGAAGTAAAGTGATATCAAAAATAAAAAGGGAAAAGGCACAAATTATAATCTGGCAAGAAACCCATATAACAGACCAGGAACATGAAAATATAAAGAAAATGGGTTTTAGACATACTTACTATTCATCCTTTAAAACAGGACGCAAGAGGTGTGGGGCTATTTTGATACCAAATAAGGTTCATTTTGAACTCCAGTCAGAGATTAAAGACAAGGAGGGCAGGTTTATTATGGTAAAGGGTAAATTAGACGATAAGGACATGACCCTGTTGAATGTGTATGCGCCCCCAGGCAGCAACAAAACATTTTACAAGAGAATATTTGATTTAATAGCATTCCAATCTGCTGGAGTCTCAATTTGTGCAGGAGACCTTAATGTAATTTTGAGCCCAAAGTTGGACACAACTAATCAAAAAAGGAAAATCACCCCCACCGGAAGATGGATTAAAAGGAGAATTCAAGATTTCGTTTTGATAGATGTTTGGAGGGATTTCCACCACCAAGACAGACAGTTTACTTTCTACTCAAACCGTCACAATGCATATTCAAGAATCGACTACCTATTTGTGCATAACTCAGAGAGGCACAGGCTAAAGGAATGTGAGATAAACCAGAGAGATATATCAGATCACTCCAGTGTCCACTTAAAATTACATCTAGACACTAGACCCAAAATGACAAGGTGGTGACTAAATGTTAGCATGTTAAATAGCCCTGAGTTTAATGGGAAAATAAAGAAAGAATTAAAAACATATTTGGATGACAATGATGATGGGAATGTGAATCCAGTGATACTGTGGGATGCCGCCAAAGCAGTCCTGCAGGGGAAAATTATATCAGAATCTGCATTCATAAGAAAAATGAAAACTCAAAAACTCTTAAGCTGCAGCTAACAGAACTGGAACGACAACATAGTAGGAAAAAAGACCCGCATTTACTCTTACAGATGAGACCACTCAAACAAGAAATAGACAAGATATTATGAGGCAGGCTCCAAAGCATCCAAGCTGCTTGCCTGGAGGCTCCGAAAACCGCAATCAGAAAATACAGTCTACAAGATAAGGGACCCCAACACTAAAAAAGTTACATATAAACTAGAGGGAATCCAAAAAGCATTTGAGAAATTTTACCAGACCCTGTATACCCAACCCACACTGTTTGAACCCACTAAAGTAGAAGAGTTCCTGGGCCAATTGGACCTGTCCTCCTTGGGGAAGTTACAAAATGAAAAATTAATAAAAGAAATATCAGTTGAAGAAATTGATAAGGCGATCTCCTCCCTGAAGTCCTGCAAGTCTCCAAGGACAGACGGATTTCCAGGAGAATGGTTTAAATCACTGAGGGAGCAATTAATACCAATACTATATAAAAGCTTCAGTTACATCCTGAGGGAGGGAGCCCACGCCCCATCTTGGAGGGAGGCTACTATCTCAGTGATTCCAAAAGAGGGCAAGGACCCGAAAGAATGTGGATCTTTTTGACGTATCAGTGTTTTAAACCAAGATTACAAATCATATGCAGCTATTTTAACTAAAAGAATGGAGGAAGCGATACCTCTTCTGATTGACGAAGATCAAACTGGGTTGATTAAATGTAGACAAACTCAAGGCAATATAAGGAGGACCCTCCATACTGTTGAACATATAAAAACGGAAAAAATATATACAGTTATGGAAAAATTTGACTTACACGAGAAGTTCATTAAAGGCATCAAAACACTATACACGTCCCCCATAGCCAGAATTAAGGTAAACGGAGGTCTGTCAGGAACTATTCACCTGCAACGCGGCTGTCGTCAGGGCTGCCCAGCCAGCCCAGTGCTCTTTAACCTTTTCATTGAACCTTCTTGCTCGAGCTGTAAGACAGAATGCTGACCTAGAGGGCATCACAATAAAAGGTATAGAACACAAAATATGTCTTTATGCGGACGATGTCTTGGTCGGCCTAAAGAACCCAGAGTCAGGAATCCCAAGATTAATGGATTTCCTGCAGATGTATGGAACTTTGTCAGGCTACACCCTTAATGTTAATAAAACACTTGGCATTCAATTTTGCACCATCACCAGGATCTTAAGAACAAGTACAAGTTCAACTGGGACTTTACCTCTATTAAATATGTTATAATTGGCTATGTATATAGCATGCTTTTCAGTGTATTAACCTAATGTGTTTTACCCTGTAATTCTCCATTGAGCTGTAGTTCCTGTCTTGCACTGAATCTAGGGTAAAGCTCATATTTATAGAGCAGCTTGACCATTTGGAATCAGCTCTGCATAACAGAAAAACAAGTGCTAGATGTAACTTCTCTATTTTGTCAGCGAGACACGTCCAGTCTACACTCACACATGTTGTATAATACATTCCAAGGCGTGGACAGTGGTTGGCCTGTCCATGTCCGGGTAACTGGCCAATTATACTCGGTTACGTGAAAGTCCAACCTCTGTACAGGTTAGGGCCCAGCCCAAGAAGATAAATGTACAATGTTTCTAAAGATCGGGGCTCGCTCTGACTGAGATCCTGCGAGAGCTCCGTCACTCCGAGCCCAGCGCTGCCTTACTTTATATGTGACCAGAAAATAAAGATTATATCTGAAGACTTGAGAATACTCCGGTTTGTTCTTAGGCTTCCAACAAAAGAATCGGGTTAACAAATTCTTAGGAGTTAAATTAACAAAGGACATAACACAGTTATTCTTTGAAAACTATGTAAGTATTAATTCACAGATAAAGGAACATCTAGACAGATGGGCCTGCCTGCCCCTGGATCTCGGCAACGGAATTATGATAATAAATACAAGTCAGTCCTTACCCATTTGTGTCCCTGATAGTCAATTTAAAGAATGGGATAAGACGATATCCCGTTTTAACTGGAATGGCAAAGCTCCCAGGGTAAGATATAAAACTTTACAGCTGCCAAAGTACAATGTGGCATCCCCACAAGATGCCAAGACGCAAAGATGACTATTTAGCGGCTCAAATAAGACCACTGTTGCTCTGGTGCAATAAAGACTACTTTGCAAAATGGAAAGATGTGGAGTTATCACTGTCAGACAGGCCTATACAGAGTTTATTAGGAAACCCAACGGCAGCTAAACAATGTGATATCCAGAGCCAGGGGGTTAGATTTTCTATAGAAATCTGGTTTGGCCTGGTGAAACAACTTAACATTCAGAAAGAAATTCAAATTTTAATGTGGCCAACCCATCATCCAGATTTCAAACCAGGTATAAATGATAGAGGCTTTACTCAATGGGCGAGAAAAGGACTCTCCACATTATGTCTACTAGTCGAAAACCAGGAATTTATAGACTTCAAAACCATATGAGATAGATATGGCCTTGCTCGGCAGGATTTCTATAGATACCCCCAACTCCGGCATTACTTCGCTAAGAACATTAAAGGACTAATACAGGAAAATATATCAGGTATTACCAAAATGTTTATCAAATCCTATAATACAAAACTGTCCAGTAAGATCATTGGCGAACTATATAGACATGTAGCTGAATTAAGAGGTCACTCAACAAACTATGTTAAGGCGAAATGGGAAAAAGAATTGGGAACTATAATTACTTCTGAAGACGGGACAAATATAATTAATACACAAATCACCACCATGGCCTCACAACTGTGGAGAGACTTCTCCTGGAAAAATTGTATCAGATTTTTTTATAAAACCAAAGCAAAAGTCTAAACAGACAGGACTACAACCTACATGCTGGAGAGGATGTGGAAATAGTATGGCAGATCATAAACACATATTCTGGAACTGTCCCATTCTTAAATCCTTCTGGGAAGGAGTTCAAAGTACTATGAGAGAAGTCTTGCAGTTTAATTTTAACTTCACTTGTTTATCATTTTACCTGGGTAATATGGACATAGAATTACCAAAAAAAGACAGATGCCTTGTAAAAATGTTCAAGGTGGCGAGCAAAAAAGCCATAACAACAAGGTGGCTCAACACAGAATCTCCCACAGTTAATCAGTGGGAAGCCATAATTAAAGACATCCAAACTATGGAACTACTGACTTTTAGTCTCAGATTACAAAGGGACAAAGGGGATGCCCTCTGGGAAAAAAGGGAGCACTTATATCACAAGAAGAGGTGATAACCTGCCTTAATGTCTTACATATATTTTCATTAAGAAAAACAATGACCATATTGCTGTAATCAGAGGCGACCTACTCACAATCCCATGGTTCTCTTGTTTTGTTTTCATGAATGTGCACATATGTATGTGTGCAAGTATGTATATACGAATATGTTTACTGCTATTTGGACAAATGGGTGTAAGGGAACATGTACACGTATGTGTCCAGGTGCACGGGCATGTGTTTGCATATCTACTCTTTGCTTCCTTTTTTTCCCCCTTCCCTTCTTGTTGTTTTTTTTCTTGCAGCAATAACATGGTTACATGGTTAGCGTTTGAATTATTTTGTCACATCATATTGTAACCATTGTTCATTGCATTTCTGCTGCCCATGTTTTGTAAAAAATACTTGAAAAACAAAAAATAAAGTATCAAAAAGAAAATAAGAATGTAACCAGGATGAAACTTTTGTGTCTGCTAACAAGGAGGAGAATAATCAAAATTGACATAGTAAAATTAAACATTTTAGTTTACGTGTCATGAGTCTAGAATATATTACTTGTCTTCAATAACACTGAAAAATCACAATATTCCTTTTTTTTTTTTTTTTTAGATGAACGAGTACAGCCCATCCATGTAAATATATTTAGATTTATTGTTGCTTGTATTTTGGATAACTAAGTAAATTATCAGAAATATATTTAATATCAGATAATGTAAGTATACCTTTACTCGTTAATATTCGTATGGTCAACTTTGACTTTTTCCATTGTTCAACTCATCTATTTTTACTCAAGTCTTAGTTTTGACAACTTTTTACAAAACTGCACTTTAGGCTACTTCACTAATTTCCTAACAAGATATAATAAATTTAATTATAAGGTGTTTGAATTGAATTGAATTGTATTTCATTTATTGTTAATGCTAAAATCAATCAGCTTTTGAAAATGGACATACAGTAAATGCTTACCCGTTAACTGTTCTGACAGGTTCCCCTCACATTTCTCACTATCTGAAGGGGGCCTGCCACAAACACCTGCCTAATAAGGGCAGGAGGCGGCGGAGGGACGGGTCTCAGCTTGTGCGCTCGCCTACCTATGGAGAAAAACCCAAATCCCCAAATTACATCTTGTACATTTTACTTGCCTGTTGCGGAGTGACCTGAGCTCGCTGTGTGCAGGGCTCCATTCTGTCTGGGGGTGTGTACGAGCAGACACTGGTGGCTGGCAAGGTTTGTTTGTCCTGGAGGCAAACATCAGCAACATCTGTGAGCCTTTTTAAAAATATCCCATCATGGGTGAATGCTGGATGCTCTTTTTTTTTCGGAGCCTCAACAATTGTTGATGACAAATGAGGATGAGCAAATGGAGAGAAAATGAAGTTCCCCTTGAATTAAATTTAGTGACACTAAAAGGTTAGAAAGGTTGGAAAAGGGAAGGATTTGATGTTGATTGCAAAACAACACAAGAGAATACACATTTTAAAGACTTTCTCTCATGGAAAAGTTCGTTTTTGTTTTCCCCTTTACTTTTCTTGAGATGCAACATTTATGAATTGAGTCCAGTTTTACACATTGTTTGCATCTTTAACTTCTTTTTTTTGGAACTTCTTTTCTTTTCAGTCATCAAATGCAGTTGCAGGCTGCAGTCAGATATTCACTACGCAAGTACAGAAATTTGAACTGAAGCGTTACTGATCCCTTCAATGTCCATTTCCAATATCCATTCTCAGGCCATAGGAGCCGAGACAATAACTCATGATGCAGCAGGGATAGAAGACATTACCATCATCAAAGAGAGAGGAATTAAGATGGTGGGGGAAATAAAGAGGTTTGCAGTAATGGGATAAGACATATCGTCTTTTAGAGCATCTCGGTTAAGAAGAATCAAATCATAACTGAGGACCATTTGATGATGAATAGCTCTGTTTTTCAATGGTCCGGCAGTTATGCTTTCCATATAGTAAACAACCTTAACCCCCTTCTGTCCATTGTATTATTGTCAGGGGCTGCAGACTCCCTACAGGATCTTTAACTACTTTACAATTACATTTTATGTGTTTTATCTGGTATCAGTAAATTGTCTTTATATAGAATCCATTCATAGGACACTCATCTCAAGGAAAATGCTTTGTTTTTCGCTCCCTCCCTGTTGTCCTTTATGTGTCAAATTTGTCAAGACAACGTACTCAAAACTGTTGAGGAAAAGCAGGACGTAATTCAAAAAATGCTCAGGGAGGACCACGACAGGTGCAGACAAAGTGGCAAGGACGTACAAGCGGCGGTCAAAGAGCACAGAGGCAAACAAGAAGATCTCCAGGACCAGAAGGAGGCTCCCAAAGAGAAGAAGACCACTAAACTCTTCCCCAACTCCCCTCTGTTCAAGGAGTGGGGGGGGGGCTTGTCTGAGGAGGAACAAAGAGAGGCACAGACCTTGTTTCAGAGCTATGGATATAATGTTTTTCTCAGCGATCGTCTACCTCTAGATCGAGCTCTTCCAGATACCAGGGAACCAAGGTAATGTAATACAATGTCAGACCTGTCGTTCCAGGGATAAACTGTAACTTATAGAACCTGTCCTAGTAGATCCTGACCCTCACCTTTCTGTTTAATTGGTTTGTCTTCAGATGAAACAGTCGCACATCGTCCAGAGGAAGAAACACAGCTACTAGATAATGAAACAAACCTTTCTGCTTCTGAATAGGTGTTCGGAGAAGAGCTACCCAAAGGACCTGCCGAATCTTGGCGTTGTGCTGATCTACCTGAATGAGGCCCTGTCTGTCATCAAAAGAGCCCTGCAAAGCATCATCAGCCGCACCCCTAAACACCTACTGAAGGAGATAATAATGGTGGATGACAATAGTTCCAATGGTGGGTTTGTATGTCACAAAGGGTCCCGCAGCACCAGCCCATGAGTGGTAAAGCAACGGCTCATCTAGTACTTACAGACTACACAGTTTAATGGGAGGCAGGAGAGATGCTGCTGCTGATTTTCCCACCTCAAAATATCTGTTCACACATGGAACAGTGACCCCAACACTCACTGCAGTGGCATTTCAGTGATGATTGCAGCAGTGATAATTTTACATTTTATGTTGATAGTGCATGAAACTGTTATGTGTTTCTGATGCATGAATTGCGTCTGCTCGAGCCCACAATTTTGACACATGACAGATGATTAAGACATGATTCATTTTTTCTGAAAACATAGGAATTGGTGCTCTTGTTTTTCCAGTATTGGTTTGGAATCAGACGGACTTATCTTTTTTTGGCTCAGGCATCCCGAAAATGACAGGTCCATCAGGAAAATTAATCATAAGGAACCATTATAAACTAAGCTGAAATTTTTTTTAGAAAACCCATAACAAGCCAGTTTTTTCTCTCCCTCTTGTGGCCAAATTATAAACTTTACCTACACAAATTTTATATCCACATTTTCAGGACAATGTCAGGTCGCTCAGAGTGCAGTCGGTTCAACATTACAACCTACGGTTTTCCTACACCGATCACTTTTCAGAGGATTCTCCCTGGCAGGCCTCTCAGTATGTTTAACAGCATTTAAAGTGTGGCATTAGTTACATGTGAGTAACCGTTGTTGATTAGCTAATTTATACCTAAGTTCCCCTTCTCTGTTTGGTGGATTTTACATGAAACGCGCGTGCTGCATTTGTCTGTGTGTGTCAGTCACTTAATTCCATAGAGACACACACACACACACACACACACACACGCACACGCACTTCATGCTTGCTCAGAGTGGAAAAATGAATGTGAAATCAGCACACCCTGAAATAAAATGCTAATGCCTGTTAACTGAAGCCAATTTGAGCAATCTCAAGCTAAAAGCAGCTAACTCAAGCGAATGGTAAGTGAATGACTCTAACACCAGCTAAGTGGATATAATGGGAGATAACATAAGATAACTTAATCTAATGGCATGTAACTCATCATAAAAATAGCTAAATGAATCTAAAGGCAGCTAGTAGAATCTAAATGGACCTAGTAGAAACTAATGGCAGTTAAGTCAAATCAAATCAAATTTTATTTGTATACCCCGAAATCAAAATTTACACATTATCTCACTGGGCTTTGACAAACTGTACAGATGTGACATCCTCTGCCCTTAGACCCTCGAACCGGGTGAGGAAAAACTTTAAAAAAAACCCTAAACAGGGAAAATAAGAAACCTCAGGAAGAACCACAGAGGAGGGATCCTTCTTCCTAGGACGGACAGACGTGCAATAAATGTCACTTGTACAGAACACAAAAACATGATAACAACAGTTAATTTAGAATGCATTAAACATCCATGAGTCCCAGAGTCCGTGGATTCTATGAGTCCGGATGTGTGGAAAGTCTAGTGATCCAGACGCAGGTGGACTCTGTTGGTCCAGGAGTCATTGTACTCCATGTAGGAAGATCTGGGTGTTGCTGAGTCCAAGAGTATGTAGAATCTGTAAATCCAGGGATATGTGATGTGTAGTGGTCCAGAAGCAGGTGTAGTCTATTGATCCAGAAGCCATTGTGATCTGTGGGTCCCGATTTGCACTTGGAAATCCAGCCTAGGATCCAAGTCACAGGATCTCCTTTCCTAATGTGTCCAGGAGGCATCAGGCAGGACCACAGGCAGGACCCAGGTGTAGTCTATTGATCCAGAAGCCATTGTGATCTGTGGGTCCCGATTTGCACTTGGAAATCCAGCCTAGGATCCAAGTCACAGGATCCAAGTCACAGGTTTCTCCTTTCCTAATGTGGCCAGGGGGCATCAGGCAGGACCACAGCAGCACCTCCCACCGCGACCTAGAAAAACCTGCAGGATGGTAAAGCACAACGACTCCGGGGAAGAAGTAAAGTTAGTGTAAGGATATGGACATTTACAGGAGCAGAGAAGGAGTCGGAGTCAGAGGGGGGAGAGAAGAAAGCTCAGTGAATCATGGAGTGTTCCCCCACCAACCTAAGCCTATAGCAGCATAACTAAGGGCTAGATAGGCCAGACCTAACTATAAGCTTTATCAAAAAGGAAGGTTTTAAGCCTACTCTTAAGATCAGAGAGTGTGTCTGCCTCCCGTACCAAGACTGGAAGATAGTTTCACAGGAGAGGAGCTTGATAGCTGAAAGCTCTGCCTCCCCTTCTACTTTTGGAAATTCTTGGGATCACCATTAACCCTGCATCCTGGGAGCGTAAGGTTCTGGATGGGCGATAGGGTACTATGAGCTGTTCAAGATAAGATGGTGACTGACCATGAATAGCTTTGATTGAATAGATTAATTATGTTGCTGGATAATGAGTCTCTAATGTGTTTGGGGCCCAGCACAATGACTTCAGTTTTGTCAGAGTTTAACATTAAAAAGTTATGAAACATCCAGTTTTTAATGTCCTTAAGACATGACTGTAGATTAGCTAACTGATGGGTTTCATCTGGCTTCATTGATAAGTATAGTTGTGTGTCATCTGTATAACAGTGAAAATGTATGGCGTGCTTTCTAATAATTTTACCTACAGGAAGCATATATAGTGTGGAAAATGTCACGTTTCGCAAAATAGAGCTGCCAAATACTAGAGTTGGTTTCTCAGTGGGTGTGTCACTGAGTGGGGAAAATCTGTTGGAAACGTGAACGGGTGGGTGGTGAACCGTGGGCTTCTGCTTAGGACTATGCTTCCTTCGAACAGTCACCCAACTTCCCTGGTTTCCCGACTGCTCGGGAGCTGCTCTCAGTCGACCCGCACCGGCTAATGGGGGCTGGCTAGCTAGCGAAGCTACTGGTTTGGTTTGCAAGGTGCGGATCGTAGCCTCCAAATCACTAAGCCTCGCCTCCAACGCAGCAAATAAACTACACTTAGTACAGGTACCATTATCACTAAAAGAGGCAGAGGAATAACTAAACATGTGACACACTGAGCAAGAGAGAAGAGAACGAGAGGGAGACGCCTTTGTTGTGCGCCAGGTACAATACCTGAGTTGGTTAGCGCGACACAGAACGGTTGGAAGAGTAGCGATAAATTCACTAAAATGAGAGCGGGCTAAAGGGTGCTTAAGTACAGGGTTTACACTTTAAGTACACAGCAGTTAAACAATTAATGTCGTTAAAAACCTTCTCAGATAGTTAGCAAGGTACAGCAAGACGAACAAGCACAAACAACAGGAAGTGACGCAATACGTTTACCGCAGACATGAGGTATATGTTCCAAACATGTGCCTAGCCTACCTACTGCAACTTCTCACTACAGAGGCAGGAAACAAGAAGACAGGGAAACTGAGAAAAAACATGTTAAAGTCCATGGAAGAGGTCCGGCAGACTCAGGCCTACCTCGTAGGAGAAGAAGCCTTTCTAGGATGCGAAGACGTCTGAAGGCCGGGGACTTTGTGATAAAGTCCTACTCGATAGACAGCGTTCAGAAAATGGACAACAATGTAAATAATCCACCTGGTTCATGCAGAACTTCTTGACCTTTCCCGCTCTCTAGTAAACACTTGTTTACTATCAGCTAATGACAGCATAATTAGAGAGTCAAAGCGCTGCTATTGGTCAGTGCTTGTGGGCTGAATGAAATGAGCTCAAATGACCAGTAAATGAGGAGGATGGTTTAATTCCACATCATTCCTGTTTAATCTGATATACTGTATATTCAGCCTGTCTTTTCTTAAAGTTTGTTTCTCATTGGTGGGTGTGTCACCAACTGACCTTAACTCACAGTTAAATTGCAGGCTGCTGCGAAGTGTTTTCTGACTAGTATCAAACCGTTCACTATTGAACAAATGCACATCATTTCATGCAAGTTTTGCGTACATGTGGATGAATTATTGGACAGTTGTGGACATATGAGAGTGAGCGCTCTGTTTTGTGTCGTTAAACGCCTCAAGTATTGACACAAACATCCCAGCTGTGATGGATGTAATGTCAAGATTTTGTTGAAAAATATGCAAGTTAATAATTTTTTGTGCACGTCGATGGATTACACATATGCACCCTATTGCCGTCAGCATTTGGCCATATTGAATTGCTCTTTTTCTTGGCTGATTAGCCCATTTAGAGATATCCTGAGATATCCTGAGATATCCTGTCCACCAAAACTTATTAATTACTTGCTATTTGAAAAAGAGTTTTCTCATCTTTTTTGCATAAAGTAGGGAGGGCTTAACCCTGTTAGCCCATTTATGTCAGCCACCCCCATATGCCCCTATTCTTTTTGTCCAACCAGAGGACCTGAAGGGGGACCTGGACATCTATGTGAAGTATCTCGAGCAGGAGAACCCAAGTCTGCGTATTATAAAAGTGAGGCACAATGAGCAGCGAGGCCTCTCTTACGCCAGGGCTTCTGGGTGGAGGGCTGCTACCGCGGATGTGGTGGCCATATTGGACGCACACATCGAAGTTCATGAGATGTGGTAAGCGAAAATAAATCAATTTTAAATATGCTGGTTATTGTGTAACACTCTCACTAGTTTGTATGTAATATTTGATTACAGATGAAAGGTGCAGTTAGTCTTATTAGTTGCAGTCGTGTTTTCTTAAAATACAGTTTTTGTTTAGTTTTTTTTTTCAAATTACTTGTAGATTCATACTGACTTAAGGTTTTAAAAGCATTCCATTATTCGCTGTGTTGATTTTACACTAGTCTCCTCGCAACCACTACATACGAAATAATTGTGAAGCCTCTCATTTTGCCACTTCAGAAACTTGCCCCTGCTGGGTGATACAGAAGAGGATTAGGGCCAGGCACGAGAAAAATGAGTAGCTGTCAGTGTTAGGACTTTGAAGAGATTGTGCCAAAAACAGTGTCTGTTCAGAAAACTGCACAAGCCTGTAAGAGGTGGCTGCATTTGTGCAAGCTTAGATAGTGGGTAACAGACAAATGCAGGGGTATCAATGGTTACACTTGTGTGTCATTCAGAGGGGAATGTAGTATCAAAAGACACAATAAGAAAATTGAATCAAGTTGGTGTGTAGGTGTGGAGCTCAGGCGGGCACAGCATCTAACATACTCTGTTATTCTCAACATTTTGTCTTTCCTCGAAATACATAATAAAAAAAAAGTCTTCCTCATACCTGGCCTAATGTAGTACAACCACAGTCTGATCTGCCACCTTTTGAGCAACTTCATGGGAGAAACCAGAGCTTGAACATGTTGTACAAGGGTTATTGTAGTGGTGGTAAATGAAGGCACTGCACAGACCTTCTTTCATAAATGAGGGATCGAGCGTTATAGAATGGTAAGCTGATTTTGCAATTTTTCAATGTCACCATGCTTTCCATCCTGGCTCTCCGAATCTGATTTTCAGTATGCGCAGAAGCAAATTTAAAAGGCTTCAAAAGGAAGTTTATTGCTATAAGTGAAACATGTCTCCTCTCTTTCCCCACCTGCAGGGCCGAGCCCCTGCTGACACAGATCAAGGCCAACCGAACAGTAGTAACTTCTCCTGTGTTTGACAAAGTCACCTTTGACGACCTCAAGGTTATTAAGTACCAACCTGCAGCACAGGCTTTCGACTGGGCATTATGGTGCATGTATGAGGGTTTTACACCAGAATATTACAAACTCAAAGACGCTTCACTGCCTGGAAAGTAAGTTATAGAGAAGCAATCTGTCTTGTTGTGGTTTACATGTGTAAATTAAATAGAACAGCCACTGTCTTGTCAATTTTACCTTGGATGAGGCATTCTTAATATTTATTTAATGGGAAAGCTGGTGTTTAAATGGTGCAGTAGTAACAGCTCTTTTGTTTCAGGAGCCCGTCTGTCATGGGCATCTTCGTCGCCGAGAGGACGTTCCTTGGAGAAATTGGAGTCCTCGATGAGGGAATGAAAGTTTATGGTGGAGAAAATGTTGAGCTGGGAATTCGTGTGAGTAAGCCTCACCTACTTAATATCATGTTCCAAACATGACGATACAGTCTCAGGTCAACAACAAGAGAGTAGAGATTTACTTCAGTCCAGTTACCCCCCTCCCCTCACTTTGTTTGCCTTACTTTAAGTTGAGACAGGGGGGAAAAAAAATAACTGGCGCCATGATATCTTGGCGCATTGTAAAATCTTTTCTTATAGTATTATAAACAGAAGTGCAGTGTTTTCTGCCTAATTATTAAACTACATTGCATTTTATCTCATCTCTGGGGCTTGGAGCGACATGTTGCACACACAAACATTATGAAAACAAAGAACTCAAGTCTACTAATTAAGTATCAACACAAGTGAGAAAGCACTCAGCGATTCCACCCACATGAAATTGCCATAAAAAAAACTCCACTGCTCAGTGTTCGCTGAACTGAGGTACAAAAATCCATATTTTTTTATTATTTTTTGACTAGTTGATGTATTTAGTTTTGTATTATGTTTTACATTTTATTCCGGATCCAGATCAACTCCAGAAGTAACATTTATTTCTTGGGCCTACCAGCCCAGTCCTACCAACACAACTTTCATAAAAATCTTTGCATCAATTTATGTGTTACTGTAATGTTTTTACACTGGTCCAGATTCAGATCCAGATTGAATCTGAACCTCTCATGGACGTTAGAACAATGTACAGAAGTTTAATGTCCATGCTTGAAAATTGATCCAGGTCCGGCTCTTCACGAAAAGTTAATAACTTCATTCTTGTGCTACGTTGAAGGTACACACCTAATTTCATCCAAATCCATTCAAAACCTTTTGAGTTATGTTGGTAACGGACATTCAGTACATACATATAACATACATATAACACAAAGGCCAAACATTACCAACACAGAGTTGGCTAAGGTAATACAGAGTTTAACGTTCGGAGTCACTGTTGTCAATCCAGTTAGCATTAGCTTCTAAAAAAATTTGAAATTTGAAAGCCATACCGCCCCACAGTTTTTTTTAGGTGTGTGATTAATAGTATCCCTATTAAAATAGTTCAGAAATATGCTTTACTTTTTGCTGCTTTTCTGCTGAGATGAGAAGATTGGCAACACTCTCGTGTCTGCCGACTGTCTCGCATGCTGAAGCCTGGTAGCTCAGAATAAAGTCTGCCAATGAGAAACACCTCAAAAATCAAAGATAAATCTCATAGGTGTGGACATGTGGAGGAAGTGTTGAAGTAGTTCCATGCTCCAAGGTCGCCCACATTGAGAGGCACCACAAACCGTACATGCCAGATCTCAGCCTGGCCATGAAGAGAAATGCCCTGAGGGTAGCAGAAGTCTGGATGGATGAGTACAAGCACAACATCAACTTGGCTTGGAACTTGCCATTGGAGGTGCCTTAAAGAACAAAACTCATGTTGTCCTATTTATAGTAGACTGCATGAATGCTTACATTCAGTGGTTTCCCAATAAAAAGCTTTTTTGGGGGTAGATAACTCTTGGCTCTCAGTTATCTTTTCTTCTTTTAAAATCTCACAGAACATGCCACATTCTTTGTCCCTGCAGAATCACGGAATTGACATTGGGGATGTCTCAGAAAGGAAAAAACTCAGAGAAAGGTTAAAGTGTAAACCTTTCCAATGGTACTTGGACAATGTGTATCCCAAGTTGGATTCCTTGGACAACTTACTTGCTTATGGAGGAGTATGTTTCCCATTAACTTCCACTGCTTTTTATGTGTGGTAGAGGGATTATTGCAGTGTGTGTCCAACTATGCACCATTGTGTTCTGTGTATTTTAGTGACTCACTCCTACCTGCTTTAGAATTTCTAACCAGGTTTCACCCACTTTATCTTCCCTATTTACAGATGAAGAATCTTGACGCTGAGATGTGCTTAGACCAAGGCCCAGTGCCGGGTCACAGACCTATTGCCTACACCTGCCACTATTACAGTCCTCAGGTACGTAGAACAGCTAAACATGGTTTAGTTAGTCTGAAAAGTGGCAAAATAGTTTATCCCTGTCGTGCCCAATCTGTATCTTTTTATTGTTAGTACACTTATTTTCGAGCTACTGGTGAGCTGTACGTTGGGGGCATCAAATCCCACAAATACAACGACAACCGCTGTATAGCTGACGTTGACAACAACAACACCGAGCCTGGCCTCTACAAATGCAAAGAGGCCATGCAGAAAGGAATGGGCATTTACTGGGACTTCACTCAGGTACTGCAGCACTGCTTAATCACAGCTTGGCTGGGTTTTGAGTGACTTTTACAGCTTGAAACATTGACTGTGGTGATTACATGACGACATCGTGGTGTATCAGCACTCTTGACATATATTCTCCTTTCTAGGGCAAAGAACTGAGGAACAGACAGTCAAAAAGATGTCTGGAGATTAAAAACAATGTACTTCTGATACAGGAATGCTCTGGCCAAAGATGGGAGATCCAATACATAATCAAAGCCTTTTAATGTGTTTCCAACAACAAGTGCACTTCTCAGCTCATAGTTCAGGGGAAAAAAACACCTGAATTTGTAAAATGTAAAACAAAGTCTGTGACTCGTGTAAGTGTGTTCTCTCTGGTATTGGAAATGTTAGTCACGGATTTTGTCGTCTTCCCCTAGACATAGAATTTTGAGAAATCTTATTGATGTTTAGGTTGGAGGTCATTTCTTTTTTTGTGGTCTGACTTTATCTATCAACTAAAATATTGAACTGAGGTTTTAATAGTTTAGTTTGGGGGGGTTTTTTATTAGGTAACTCATATACAATTTACTTTTTAATATTCTGCTCCTTATAATCGACTTCTGCTCCATGTTTCAAGATCCAAATAAATGAATAATTAAAATTGTCTTATGGTTAAACCAACTGTGCTGATCAGATTAAATACATAAAGAAACAACTGTCAGGTTTGTTGATGGACTAATAACATGGAAATCAGGTGAGTGAATCTTACTTACATTTCTGTTAAACCTGGAGTCCACTTCTATTGCATAAAATTAGTATTACCTGATGAATCAGTTATCTCTAATGTTTTTTCCATTTGATATAACCTCGTCAGGCTTTGTTAAGCTGAATAGAAACTGGCTAAAAATTGAAAAAAGTGACGTTTGGTGACGTTTCTCCTAGGTTTTATGTGGAAAAGAGTGTTACTGAAGACACGTTATCAAGCAGCCTCTCGTCTCAGGCTGGCTGGTTCATACACAACTGCACAACTTACAAATACACCTTTTTACTTTTCCACCCTTTACTCTTCATGTCCAATCAAAGACACCAGACTTAAAGACCAGACATACTTTCAGGTTCAACCTTTTTTAATATCAATTTTGGATTATACAATGTAAAAAACTGGTTTAGTTTGTATCTATTTATTTATTTATTTATTTTATAAACAAACCAAAAAAAGATCTGAAGTTATTAGATGAAACTCCTCACAACAAGTGTGGATATACATCATTAGTTTTTCAGATATTTAATGTGATCATAGTATTGACATTATGTATTCACGGTCACATATTAATTTTAGTCCACCGTTTAGCTGGCAGGTGGAACAAAAGTATGTCACATGACTTGTGTGACTGTGCTGAGTTTAAATTTATACCAATAAGGCTTCCGGGTGTGGGAGAAGACGTAGAGACATTTTAACGCCTCTGCGTGACGGCAGGCACCGGAAAAAGCCGACAACGTACGAACACTGTAGAGTCGACCAAACGTATCTTAGCAACGAGTGTATTTGTCGTGTAGCCTAGTTGGCTTTCCTGTCTTTGATAGAACTCGTGTGTGTTTCGAGTTTAACCCCGCGTATTCACCATCGTAAGTCCAAAATGTTAAACGCAGAGCTGCTGTCAGGGAGCAGTGTTTGTGCCAGCGTGCAGAGGCGTCGCCAGGCGGAGGCTGAGAGACGCGGAAGGATCTTTAATGAGAAAGTCAGGACGCTCGGGGTAAGTTAGCTAGTGCTCTGGTTTAAAGTGTTATTTAACCCTCTGATGCATGAATTATGAAAGCCTTGGTCAAGATTTTTTTCTGAAGTGTTTTATTCTTCTCAGGACATGAAAAAAAATGTTCAACTTTTTTTTTTCCAAAAATATGATTTTTTCATAAAGTTACAGACATGTCCAATCCAGTGGACTACATGCGCCTGAGCACTCAACATAAAACATTTTGAACTTACTGTAAAAATGAATTAACTTGTGTTCTATTGTAAATATACAAACCCTTGTTTCTTTTTATGCTTTGAAAAACATTTCAACAATTTTTGGGAAATTTCAACACTGTATAGGCGCAATGTTTAGGCCTGAATAAGAAAACCAATGACACTCATAGCCATGAATCTTACACCTAAATGTGTCAAACCATCCCCAACAGGAGAAACATTATTGTGAGTCTCCACAGTTCTATAAGGATGCAAGACAGTATTACCAAGCCCTTATATTAGCATGTTGGAAGAAAACACAAACTGATATTTTAGTCTCTGCATTTCCGAACACTTCTATGTTCATCACACCTAGGCTGTATGAAAGTTCGCAAAGCATCCAGGGCACAGTGGCACACAGCATTGCATGCAGATGTATTTGGTCTTCCGTGTGCATGCAGCATCATGGCATCTGTTTGCATTTTTCACCTCGGTGAGTTGGGGCCAGTGATATCCTGTGCCAAACCTGACCTCACGGGCTACTTTGGTGACTGCTCTCCGCTTCACGGGTTGTGGGGTCCCACTGGGTCTTCCTCTTTTGCTTTGCTGGAGGGTGCCACTATTTATCAGTGCATGAGCCACAGAAGCTTTGAAGAGAAGGAGTCTCATCTTTTCCAAACCAGACATCAGGTAGAGGCGCCAGGCATTTACAATGGTCACATCCAAAAAATGAAAAAACACTCGGATGTACCACCTCTTGTTTCGACGTCTGTGGGGGTACATTGCCAGACATTGGTCAACAAGATCAACCCCACCCATGTGTTGATTGTAAAGGGCCACAGAGAAGGGTTTTTGGACCATCATCATTGTTTTTTCCTTCTTGACCCATCTGTTGGCAACATCTTCAGGGGACTGGCCAGCACAGGACGAGACCATGTGGATGACTGAACTGTCGAGCCAACGTGTGACAGTGATGTTTGCATTATTGCTGACAACACAGCAAGCTCCTCTGCCCATTTCTTTCAGTTGTTTTTCACTCTTGCCATCTTCCACAGCTCCCTGATCATGCTGACCATCCTCTGCATCCTGCCCCTCATCATCCTCACTTTCTGCATCCTGACTGTCTGTATCTCCATCATCCTCAGCTCCTATGTCTCTGTTCTTCTCTGGCAGCCACTCATCATCACTGGAGCTGGACGGAATTTCCTGGACTATTCTGTAGGCTGCCTTATTCTTTGCTGCGTTTGAAGTCTACAAAATATGATAAAATAATTATTATAGTAACTCAAACTACAGCTAATCTGCACAAAAATGTATATTTTAAATGAATAGCTTATAAATATAACAATTATACACTGACTTATAACCAAAACAGTCACAAGAAACAGTGAAGCAATTATATGACTTGTGTTAAAAAATATACTGGGTGATGCATGATGTCCACTTCATTGGACACATGGTTAATCGTAATTTTCTACATATTGGACATAAAAATTTCATATTCCAAACAGATATTATCCTTCCCTAGATGTTACTGTATGTCATCATATTTTTTTTTTTTTACCAGTGGGGCTCTTCTAGTATAGAAGGATTGACAGGATATGCCAGCAGTGGTCGGCAGGGGTGGCTGTTTATCGGCCATCTTGGATTCAGAGGAAATTTACTTGCAGTTACACCGACTGACCACTGAATTGACCTCAATGGACTATGGCAGCAGAGAGCACTCTAGAGGCTGATATGCAGTTCCACCATAGAAACCAATGCATTAAAGAGAAAGTTACTTTTTAGTAGCTGTCCACTGTAGTGACCGCTATGCACCAGAGGGTTAAAGCCACAGCAGGTCTGTTACTCATGAATTTATTTTATGTTTACTCTTGTTGTTAATTAAGCAGGAACTCACAGTTGAAATATGAATATTTTCATGATGACTTCACCTTTTACTTCATTTATTATGAATGTATGAATTGATTGTGTGGCTTGTATAAACAGAAAATAGTTGTCAAGAAATGGCAGCACAAGCCACTCCTTCACAGTGTTTGCCTAAAAGCCTAAAAAATTAATATTTTTACAATGTTTTAATCTGGTATTTTTAAACATGGTAACTAAAAATTAAATTTAAACGTTTGAAACATGTTATCATTATATTCTATTTTTTTGAGGATGCTCTAGTATTATGAGCTACAAGTGTAGCACAAAGGGGACCCAGTGTTGAACAGGGACAAATAAATTTCTTTTAATAAATTGCCTTGATCCATGAACTGAGTTTATCAAATAGGAAGTGCAATATTTTCTTCTGACATGTATCAGTGTGACAGGTGCTGTCATGTCTGGGCTCTTGTTTTTAGATTGACAAGGAAGCCCTGGACATGCAGGTGAAAGAGAGGAAGAAACAAGAGGAGACAGCAAAAGAGGAACACAATGAATATGGTGAGGTAGCCTCATTTCAGTGGTTTTGTATTAGAGAAGGACCATTTATAACAGTTGATAAATCAGGAAATAACTTGAATAATGTCGTCCAATAACAGTATCTTATCAGAACAGAAGTCATGATTGTCATTAGAGTCCATGTCTTACTGATGTCCACATTAACATTTAAACTGCACCATCATCATGGAACACTGAAAACGTGTTAGCCTTTTAGTAAACAGTAGCAGAAGAAAGATTACTGTATTCAGCCACTGTGTTCTCTCGTCTGTGTTTTCACACCCTGCCTCTCTTACACTTCCGAGCTACATGTCTCATGTGACTTAAAAATCAATGTCATAGATGTTAACAAAAAAATATAGATTTTTTAGTTTAAAGGACCAGTGTGTAGAATTTAAGAATATCTGTCCGTAAACATGTAATATAATCTTTGTAACTGTGTTAACATTAGTGTGTAATCACCTTAAATCAAAAAAATGTTGTGTAAATGTAATGTTAGAAAATGAATTATAGTTACCAAAAATAAATTCATCATTACAAGGCAGTAGGTCTCCCTTCCACAAAGAGTGCTATCTTGTACCGACATGTTACTAAAGTAACTGAGAACAGACAAAAAGCCTGATTATATACCGTAGTGGGATTAAAATACAAAAAATGAACAGATTCAACTCAGAAAAAGTGACAAAGAAGGAGTACAAAAGTTGTTTTTTTTGTTTGCTGGAAGTTTGTCCCAATTTTGTTAACCTGTTAAATGGAGGATCATACACAGGCAGCAACCATAGTTCTCTTACATGCCTGGAGAGGGAGGGAGCAGCGAGGCAGCGCATCTGTCGCGTTCTACTTCCTCACCACTAGATGCTGCTAATGTTCACACACTGGTCCTTTAACTCCTAAGGTGCTCAGATTTTGGCGGCACAGCGGTTAGCACTGTCACTTCACAGCAAGAAGGTCCTAGGTTCAATTCCGGGTCAGGGCATTTCTGTGTGGAGTTCGCATGTTCTCCCTGTGCCTGCGTGGGTTCTCTCCGGTTACTCCGGCTTCCTCCCACAGTCCAAAAACATGCAAAACTGGGGGTTAGGTTAATTGCTCACTCTAAATTGCCCATAGGTGTGGATTGTTGTTTGTCTCTATATGTCAGCCCTGCGATGAACTGGTGACTTGTCCAGGGTGTACTCCGCCTTCGCCCGAAGATGCTGAGATAGGCTCCAGCCCCCGCGACCCCTAACAGGATAAGTGGTAGAAAATGGATGGATGGTGTAGCTTCTTACTAATGTCCACTTGCAATTTTTTTGTATTAACATGGAATATTATTCCATTCACCCTGCTGTCTCTTATCTCCATCTCTGCAAAATGCTTCTCTTACACTTCTGACTTATGCAAGTTCAAATTGACATCAAAAATGTTAACAAAAACAAAATGTTTTTTAGTCTAAATCATAAGGTACTCATATAAATTACATGAATTGCAAAATAAAACTACGGAAAAAAAAAAATCACAGAAATCAGTGGCTGTTGTCATGGCAACAAAAATATGGCATTATCAGCGCCAGCTGCGTAGGTGTGAATGTGAGTGTGGATGGTTGTGTGTCTCTATATGTCAGCCCTGCGAACTGGTGACTTGTCCAGGGTGTACTCCGCCTTCGCCCGAAGATGCTGAGATAGGCTCCAGCCCCCGCGACCCCTAACAGGATAAGTGGTAGAAAATGGATGGATGGTGTAGCTTCTTACTAATGTCCACTTGCAATTTTTTTGTATTAACATGGAATATTATTCCATTCACCCTGCTGTCTCTTATCTCCATCTCTGCAAAATGCTTCTCTTACACTTCTGACTTATGCAAGTTCAAATTGACATCAAAAATGTTAACAAAAACAAAATGTTTTTTAGTCTAAATCATAAGGTACTCATATAAATTACATGAATTGCAAAATAAAACTACGGAAAAAAAAAAATCACAGAAATCAGTGGCTGGTGTCATGGCAACAAAAATATGGCATTATCAGCGCCAGCTGCGATCATTTCTACTGAAGTGTGTGTTTGTTTGGTTCTCCATACAGATGCTGAAATGATCCATAATAGCAAAGAGGCGTGTGTTCGCCATGATAATCAAGTGAAGCAGAGGCAGGCGATAGAGAAAGCCAACATCAGCTATCATCAGCAGCACCAGCAGCCCTCGAGCCAACGGGAGTATGACCTGAACGACCCAGAGCGCTTAAAGAAAACTGAGCCAGCTGACGCCCAGATGATGATCCCCGGCCTGGTGGGCGAGGACCAGGAGTGTGAGGGCAGGCAGCAGAGACAGAGGGAGCAGTTCAGAGAGTGGTTCATCCAGCAGCAGAGCGAGCGAGCGGCAGAGAGGGATCGAGAAAAGCTGGAAGGTCGCACCTGTACAAAGCATACACTACGTGTACACACACGAGACGCTCAAGCTCACCTCGGCTTCTCTCCTCCCTCAGGGCAGCGTGATGACCAAAACAGAATAGAAATGAACAACAAAGCTCTGCAGCTTCAGACCGCTGAGATGAAGACGAGAAAAGCACTAGCTATTGCCACTGAAGAGTTCAATCTGGCCAAGGTAAACTGTTCAGATTCAGGTGGTAAAAGGCTTTGAAAACATTGACGCATAACATCGAATATAAAAATCCTCCGATGAAACATTACGATAAAGATTAAAGTTGTTTGTCCACGATGTCGGCTGAGCTTTGGAGCTGCAATGCTCTGTTGCTGTGAAGTTGAAGATAAAGTTGAAGTAAGAAACATAGGGTGGAGCTGGAGTTTAGCTGTGCGGTGGGTGCAGTAACAACATTTTCTGTCCCCCCACCGTGCACAGGTCAAAGAGAAGGGACAGCGAGCACAGCTGGAAGGTGCAAACGATGAACCCGCCCCGAGCCTAGTGGGATTCCCAGGTCTCTGTCCCGGCAGCGATAGGAGAGCCCCTCCGGAGAGCCTGCAGCAGGTCATTCAGTTCCAGAAATATCAAATAGAGGAGAAACGGGTAAAGCAGAAACTAACAATAGTTGAAGTTGCCTTTTAAAATCAAAAATAACTTTTCAAACAATCCAAGGGAAGCTGCTCAGTGCCTGTTTTATGTGTGCATCTGTAGAGGATGGCACTGGAGAAAAAGCAAGAGGAGGAGCGGTACAATCGTTTCCGACTGGACTCAGCTCGCACACTTCTGTTAATGGAGAGGCAGCAGGCAAGACTGGACAAGCAGCTGAGGCGCCACTTGGACAGCACCAACTTCAAACTAGCCCAGACCCAGAGAGAACAGTCAGTATTTCGCACACGGCTTATTCGAGCACGTAATACAAAACTCAAACGTCTCACTCTGTGTATCTGAACTGCTGTCATTTTAAGGAGACCGGATCTCAAAAGAGGACAAATCGACGACGCCTTCTTCTCCAAATTCAACACCTGCAGCCGATGATGCAGCACACTGACAATGTTTTTTTAAGTTCATTACATTAAATATGTGAATGATCATCTAACACCAAATATGATTTTTATTTCTGTTTAACTGTTTACTTAGCATCCACACTAAAATTGTTACTCTCAGTTGCTTTATTTTTTCACATCTGCACACTTTTTACACACTCCTATTTATTTATTCTTTTTAACTATTCAAATATCCCAACCTTCAGCTCATTCAGGACATTACAGTTTGTATATTCCTCATTTTTGCCTTTTGTACTGTTTGAAATATTTTCTGGGACTTTCTCCCCGTTCCTTTCCTCTGAAGAAATTACAAAATGTCTTCACAGCTTCTTTATTTTGAGCTATAGAAACTTCACACAAACACTCAATTGCTCTTCATTTTGTGTACTTTAGAAATACACTGTTTTCATTGTATTTAATATTTTTAGTTGCTCTTTCCTTCTTACTTTGCTTTCTGTGATGCTGCTGTAACATTTATTTCTTTGATGTGGGGTTTAAAGGCATTATGACGCTAATGTAATGTGAATTTCTTTGATCTGTCTTAAAGTCTTATATATATATATATATACCGTATATAGGCTCCATGAAAGACATGATTGAATGACGTGGCGTGTCGCGTGGCTCCTCCACAGCAGCCGAGTCAAGCAGAAGCATCAGTACCAGCAGATCTCCTGTCGTGCGTGTTTCGAGTTTAACCCCGCGTATTCACCATCGTAAGTCCAAAATGTTAAACGCAGAGCTGCTGTCAGGGAGCAGCGTTTGTGCCAGCGTGCAGAGGCGACGCCAGGCGGAGGCTGAGAGACGCGGAAGGATCTTTACTGAGAAAGTCAGGACGCTCGGGGTAAGTTAGCTAGTGCTCTGGTTTAAAGTGTTATTTAAAGCCACAGCAGGTCTGTTACTCATGAATTTATTTTATGTTTACTCTTGTTGTTAATTAAGCAGGAACTCACGGTTGAAATATGAATATTTTCATGATGACTTCACCTTTTACTTCATTTATTATGAATGTATGAATTGATTGTGTGGCTTGTATAAACAGAAAATAGTTGTCAAGAAATGGCAGCACAAGCCACTCCTTCACAGTGTTTGCCTAAAAGCCTAAAAAATTAATATTTTTACAATGTTTTAATGTGGTATTTTTAAACATGGTAGCTGAAAATTACATTTAAACGTTTGAAACATATTCTAATTTTTTGAGGATGCTCTAGTATTATGAGCTACAAGTGTAGCACAAAGGGGACCCAGTGCTGAACAGGAACAAATACATTTCCTTTAATAAATTGTCTTGATCCATGAACTGAGTTTATCAAATAAGAAGTGCAATATTTTCTTCTGACATGTATCAGTGTGACAGGTGCTGTCATGTCTGGGCTCTTGTTTTTAGATTGACAAGGAAGCCCTGGACATGCAGGTGAAAGAAAGGAAGAAACAAGAGGAGACAGCAAAAGAGGAACACAAGGCATATGGTGAGGTAGCCTCACTTCACTGGTTTTGTATTAGAGAAGGACCATTTATGACAGTTGATAAATCAGGAAATAACTTGAATAATGTCGTCCAATAACAGTATCTTATCAGAACAGAAGTCATGATTGTCATTAGAGTCCATGTCTTACTGATGTCCACATTAACATTTAAACTGCACCATCATCATGGAACACTGAAAACGTGTTAGCCTTTTAGTAAACAGTAGCAGAAGAAAGATCTGTATTCAGCCACTGTATTCTCTCGTCTGTGTTTTCACACCCTGCCTCTCTTACACTTCCGAGCTACATGTCTCATGTGACTTAAAAATCAATGTCATAGATGTTAACAAAAAAATATAGACTTTAGTTTAAAGGACCAGTGTGTAGAATTTAAGAATATCTGTCCGTAAACATGTAATATAATCTTTGTAACTGTTAACATTAGTGTGTAATCACCTTAAATCAAAAAATGTTGTCTAAATGTAATGTTAGAAAATGAATTATAGTTACCAAAAATAAATTTATCATTACAAGGCAGTAGGTCTCCCTTCCACAAAGAGTGCTATCTTGTACCGACATGTTACTAAAGTAACTGAGAACAGACAAAAAGCCTGATTATATACCGTAGTGGGATTAAAATACAAAAAATGAACAGATTCAACTCAGAAAAAGGCGACAAAGAAGGAGGAGTACAAAAGTTGTTTTTTTTGTGTGCTGGAAATCTGTCCCAATTTTGTTAACCTATGTTACTCTAAATGGATGATCATTCACAGGCAGCAACCATAGTTCTCTTACATGCCTGGAGAGGGAGGGAGCAGCGAGGCAGCGCATCTGTCGCGTTCTACTTCCTCACCACTAGATGCTGCTAATGTTCACACACTGGTCCTTTAACTCCTAAGGTGCTCAGATTTTTACTAAAGGAAGTACATTATTTGAAAAACAAAAACCAGTCCATTATTGTCCATTGTTGTCAAAGCAATGTGTGAACAATGGCATCATCAGCGCCAGCTACACACCCGCCAAATTACCTTTGATGATAACAGACTTTGTAGGCCTGTAGGCCAGCTGTGAACGGTTTTATGTTTCTGATTGGCTGTCAAGTCTGTTTATACTGCTGCTACTGCAGTTAAAATAAATAAAAACAGAAAGCCTGAGTTAATAAAGACAGCTGATAAACACATTAGTGATACTGATAATCTCTAACTAGAACTTCAGGGTTTGTGGAGCCTGATCTCACAAAGAAAGCCTGGCACTGTTGAACCTGCTTTTTAGTACAATCCTCAAATAACGTCAGCACTGTATTGTATTGTCTGTACTGAAATGACAAATAACAGTGTTATAATGATGATACAGAAATGGAAAATGGATTTAGCTACACAACTTTGCCCTCCAGCAGTTAAACCGTAACGGGTGTGAGAGTGGACCCAAGAACAGTACAGATCTAGACCGGCACAGTTCAGAACTCTATTAAAAATGTTCATGAGTCCAAATGGACGGCAATCGGGAAGCCTGGTCGACGAGCACAGTCTAAGTTCTGAATGGGGCCGGAGTCTCCGGAGAGGGGGTCCGGGCAGACTGCAGGCAGACAGGGAGCGGGCAGACACAAAGTCCAAAGACAGAAAGCAAGTCAGGTTACCGGGGCAGACACGAGGAGACGTGGTCAGGGGCAGAAGGCAGGTCAGGTAACAGGAGATTTGTCTGGAAAAAATGTGCTGGAAGGTAGTGCATGAAGCGACAGCGATCTGGCAGAGCGTGGGTGTGGAGGAGCTGGTTAAGAGCTGGCTGGGGGGAACAGGTGAGTCTAATGATGTTGATTAGGGCAGGCAGGTAGACTGGGTTGGTAGAGGGGAAAACCAGGAGTGGATTGTGACATAAACATACCGATGTCAAGCTGGTAACATAATTATTCAGAAACTGCTGTTTGATTGCGTTCAGGTGATTGGCTGAAAGGAGGGAGCATCTGATTGGCTACAGATAATCCCTCTTGAAAAAATACATTTGTGAATCGAAGTGTTAGAAGAGCTTCAAAAATCCCAAAAGTTCACAAATCACAAAGAACTTGTAAAAACAGATTCAACAGTTTGTGAATAAAAATCACAACATACATATATGTTTTTGATAAAAATTGCACATTATTTCAAATACATATATGTGTGGATTTCCATTGCATATATTTAAAACAAGAAATAATTGTGTGTGCATTGAAAAATATTTTGTGTATAGAGACATTTACATAAAAATCCCAAAATGCATGTGTGAATTCTGTGCACATTTGTGAATTTTGAGACTGATGTAACTCCATACATGCATAAAATAGTCCACGCTTCTTACTAATGTCCACTTCCATTTTTTTGTATTAACATGTAATACTACAAAAAAGCAGCAGCCTTAAAACGATAGTAGAATCCCAAATGGGAAGATAAGATTGCTGTATTCACCCTGTTGTCTCGTATCTCCATCTCTGCAAAATGCTTCTCTTACACTTCTGACTTATGCAAGTTCAAATTGACATCAAAAATGTTAACAAAAACAAAATGTTTTTTAGTCTAAATCATAAGGTACTCATATAAATTACATGAATTGCAAAATAAAACTACGGAAAAAAAAAAATCACAGAAATCAGTGGCTGTTGTCATGGCAACAAAAATATGGCATTATCAGCGCCAGCTGCGATCATTTTTACTGAAGTGTGTGTTTGTTTGGTTCTCCATACAGATGCTGAAATGATCCATAATAGCAAAGAGGCGTGTCTTCGCCATGATAATCAAGTGAAGCAGAGGCAGGCGATAGAGAAAGCCAACATCAGCTATCATCAGCAGCACCAGCAGCCCTCGAGCCAACGGGAGTATGACCTGAACGACCCAGAGCGCTTAAAGAAAACTGAGCCAGCTGACGCCCAGATGATGATCCCCGGCCTGGTGGGCGAGGACCAGGAGTGTGAGGGCAGGCAGCAGAGACAGAGGGAGCAGTTCAGAGAGTGGTTCATCCAGCAGCAGAGCGAGCGAGCGGCAGAGAGGGATCGAGAAAAGCTGGAAGGTCGCACCTGTACAAAGCATACACTACGTGTACACACACGAGACGCTCAAGCTCACCTCGGCTTCTCTCCTCCCTCAGGGCAGCGTGATGACCAAAACAGAATAGAAATGAACAACAAAGCTCTGCAGCTTCAGACCGCTGAGATGAAGACGAGAAAAGCACTAGCTATTGCCACTGAAGAGTTCAATCTGGCCAAGGTAAACTGTTCAGATTCAGGTGGTAAAAGGCTTTGAAAACATTGACGCATAACATCGAATATAAAAATCCTCCGATGAAACATTACGATAAAGATTAAAGTTGTTTGTCCACGATGTCGGCTGAGCTTTGGAGCTGCAATGCTCTGTTGCTGTGAAGTTGAAGATAAAGTTGAAGTAAGAAACATAGGGTGGAGCTGGAGTTTAGCTGTGCGGTGGGTGCAGTAACAACATTTTCTGTCCCCCCACCGTGCACAGGTCAAAGAGAAGGGACAGCGAGCACAGCTGGAAGGTGCAAACGATGAACCCGCCCCGAGCCTAGTGGGATTCCCAGGTCTCTGTCCCGGCAGCGATAGGAGAGCCCCTCCGGAGAGCCTGCAGCAGGTCATTCAGTTCCAGAAATATCAAATAGAGGAGAAACGGGTAAAGCAGAAACTAACAATAGTTGAAGTTGCCTTTTAAAATCAAAAATAACTTTTCAAACAATCCAAGGGAAGCTGCTCAGTGCCTGTTTTATGTGTGCATCTGTAGAGGATGGCACTGGAGAAAAAGCAAGAGGAGGAGCGGTACAATCGTTTCCGACTGGACTCAGCTCGCACACTTCTGTTAATGGAGAGGCAGCAGGCAAGACTGGACAAGCAGCTGAGGCGCCACTTGGACAGCACCAACTTCAAACTAGCCCAGACCCAGAGAGAACAGTCAGTATTTCGCACACGGCTTATTCGAGCACGTAATACAAAACTCAAACGTCTCACTCTGTGTATCTGAACTGCTGTCATTTTAAGGAGACCGGATCTCAAAAGAGGACAAATCGACGACGCCTTCTTCTCCAAATTCAACACCTGCAGCCGATGATGCAGCACACTGACAATGTTTTTTAAGTTCATTACTCTTAAATAATGTGAATATTTCAGAAGTAACCATAAACAGATACGCTTTCATTTTTTTTTTTCCATTTTCTTGAGTTTATTCAAACATTACAGTACATAAAATGTGCCTGTAGGAGCAAATTTCAACTATGCCCCTTAACGTATCCTTGAAGGTCAGTTTCACTTTTACAAAACACAAGCAAACCATTTAAGCTATAAACCTGTTTTTTAAAGTGCAAATACATAATAAACAACACAAAGCCCTTCAATTTAATTTTCCTGTGTATAATTCAAGTCATTAACTTCACTGTAATGTAATAAAGCTGTGAGGCCTGTTTACAAACTGTCCAGTTTCACTATATGACACCAACTCTACCTAATGTCAGCGTGTAACACTTTTCACAGCAGATATTTGTCATACAGTATTAGGAAAGACAATTTTTAGGATTCACATTTATCATTTTTCTATAATAAAACGCACTTCCTCCTCAAAGGATGAAAGCATAAACAGTTCGTTTTTTAAAAAATTCTTTCTAGGGAGCGTTTTCAGAGACAAACTTGTCCCATTGTGTCTGCCACAGAGCCAGAGCTTTCTGCTGTTGCTCCGGAGTCAGAGAACTATACCTGAAAGACAGACAAGGACATGTTAGCTGGGGGTCTGCTGAAGCATGTCAGCACTCATGCACTG
>KV751367.1:5583242-5663102 GCA_001698575.1 Mola mola | reverse complement strand
TTCATGGCCAGCTCTTTGAGGGAGCCTATGTTGGATCTAATTCCACCAAAGCCCACAAATGTTTCATAAAAGTCATATGAGAGCCCAGAGGCACCAAACATGGCGGGGTCGTCAGAGCTGATGACCAGCGGGTGGTCCTCCGACATCAATGCAGCTGCTGGATGGTTTCGTAGATCTTTTACAAGCGTCAACACCTGAATGATTAGAGAGGAGATATTTAAGATCAGTTGCTGTTTCATAGGATTTTAAGAGATAGACTCTAGTAGCTGGAAAATATCATTGCAGTCCGGTTTACCTGGTTGGAGATGGGGCACACTTCCACAGCCACCCCTCGTTTCCTGGATAAAACTTTGGCAAGCGGGTGTCGAGACAGAGCAAATCCATGGCCGATACGAGAGGTGTTCAACAGGAGAGCATCCAAAATGTTCTGGTCCACCTCTGTGCCCTCCAGATCTGCATGTATAAAAGAGAAATTGAAACACGTGTCATTTTGGGACGTTTTTCTTACAATCTGGTGGTCCATTTCTGCTCCCTACGGTTCCAATCTTGGTAAAGTTTAAATTTATTTAGAACAAACTGGAATGTGGCAAACTATTATTAACAAATTCTCATATTTTTCCCACACCCATTAGTTATTATATATAGCATAAATGGCATATCAGAAAAATACATCTCCAAAACTTGCTTTTTTTTTTTTCCAAACTTTCAGAAGCTGAAATATTTTCCTAAAAAATGATTTTGCAAAATAAACTAAAAACAATGTAATTAGACACAATTAGGACCTGAAATGAAAGCTTATGTTTAGCACAGTAATCAGTGTCACATTTAATATATTAAATGGTCTTGCATCAAGAATGCACTTTAAAGATGTTGGGCTATTTAGGAGCCTCAAGACTCCTGTTTCTTTCTCACCAAGTTGGTAAATTACTGATGTTGTATGACAGCTGTTCTACATTCCCACACAGCACATTACCATAATCAAATAATCAATAGGTGAAGAAGCATCTGCTATTAACTTAGACTCATCAGTCTGGCCTCATCAGGTTATCGTTTATCCTCGGTTAAAAACGGACGTTACTTCGGCTATCCAAAACTATCTGTCTGAACTCGCAGCATCATTTGTGTTTCTGCATAACACTGAAAATAAGTGTAGAAAAGGTGCACAATTCAACACACGTAACTCCGGGTGGCTCGGAAAAAGACAAAGCAAAATGCACACGCTGGATCTGCTCCCAAACTGTTTAATGACCTCTTATGTGTGTGACGATTTGGAATATGCACAAGGATCCGATTGAGGATTTCAGTCAAATAACTTGAATAGTACGTTCCCAAAAGCTCAGGTGCATACCGTCGTGATGTAATGAGAAGAAAATACACCTAAACATGTGCACCCATACGCTTCCTTGTGTTGTGGTTCCTGATGTTGGATTTATGCTCAGAGATTCTTATTTTTTTAGTGATGTTTGTATTGCATGTTATGTTAAAACGTCTACCTCTATGGGGATGATTGAAAGTGGTGGCTTTTTGTGTAAAACTTCATTGTAAATAGTTTCCTCATTTGTAATTACCACGAGGAATCGACTGTAAAAAGTGAGGCATAGTCAGGAGTGGTAAATCAGCCCACAAGCATATTTCTCAGGTTTATTGGTAAACAATCTGGGGATGTGTAAAGGGGTAAACAGTAAATCCAGTGTGCAGATTTTTCTTTTTGTCTGCACAACACTGCACTATAAATACTACATAATAAAAGCCTAAGCCACCTGCGGCAATATATAATATGTAACACTGTCGCTGTACAGAACGCTAAAACAACAAACATCAGGCATACTCACTAGTCTCTCCAGCATGGAAAAAGAAAGGAAGTGTCACTCCTCTCTCGGATGGCATCGACAAGGCATCTCTGAAGTACCACAGGGGTCTGCCACTGTCCTCCCGGCCCACCTGAATGTGCAGCGACAACATTAACACTTTTATGAACAAAAGATAAAAGTCACACTTTTACATGACACAGGCAGATGTGAAACTTCAGGGCATGGTGAAATATAGTCATAATGATCCTTGGCAAATAGTCACCAACGTATCAGTTCAAACTGCTCAATATGTCACTGCTGTGGCCTCTCACCAGATCAAAGCCAGCCATGATATCTGGGAAGTCTCTCTGTAGCCTCATTGCTTTCTCCACAACTCTGGTCATCACAGACATATTTACTCCCCTAGAACACACAGCGTTGAAAGGTGATCAGTGTATATCAACGACCTCTGGAGGGAACAATAGTAAGCCCACTGTGAGGGTCTTCTGAGAGACCTGTTGACGGTGAAAATAATTCTTGCTCCAAAGAAGTCTGGGTGTTCTGCTGTGAACTGTCTGGTGATGTCCTGGTAGGTCTTCAGAGTCCATGCTGTGTCATGAGTGCTGCCGTCCAACTCGTATATCTGAGCACCAAAGCAAAACAATAAGACGCACAACCTAGTAACAATAAAGAGAATAAAAAGAACACACTGGGCGGGGGGATTAGCGTACCTCTGGGAGTAGAGCCCGCAGTTCCAGATACATGACGTTGTCCTGGTAAAACTCCTTGAGACCTTGGTAGTAGTATTCTCTGAACACAGGAGCGTATGTGACCAGACCCCACAGTGCAAGGAAGGCCTCTTCAAACCTCTCCCATACCACATACTGACTGGGGTACACCTCTTCTGGATCCTGATCAGTGAAGATCGTCACGTTGCCCATGATGCTTTGAGGATCAAACCATAATCAGAGTATTCATTCACCACTGGTGAAATTTACTCTATTCTGCACTGGCACACAGCTAAAAGTGCAAATTTTATGTTTTAAAAATCCAATCTTTTCCCTGCCCTATCAAATCTGACTGCCCTGCTCTTCCTAACAGCCCACTTAAGATGTGAAAACCCTTTGTTTTTGATGCTCTTCCTCCACGTCTTGTTTCAAAGGCAATTATCACAAAAGGGAGTAATGCCATTTTTATACCAACTATATCATGATAAATCTAGCTCTGAATCAAACTGCTGTTGAGGAAAAGCAAGATCACAATAAAGTCGGTTTGGAGTCATGTGCTTAAGGGATTATTCCTGTTAAGTCCATCCTGTTCTCCCTTTGGGTTTCACTTTCTGGTAGCTGACACAGTATAAATTAGCAGTCTTTCAGCCATTCAATTGTGGCAGCAAGATAGAATAAAAAGTAATGAATGACATCAAGGTCTCAGAAGCATTAAATGTCTTCTTCAAAATCTTGAACTCTACAATTTGGATGGACATACTGATGAAGAGAGGTGCGTCTAAGGTAATTAAGATAAAAAATAAATGGTAACGTATAATGCATATATTATGGCACGATAACGCCACTTGTGCCTGCGGGTATTATTACCTACAAGACAACATGCACAGAAGCAGAAAAATAATGTCCTATATGGAGCTTCAGAGAAGCATTAAGGGCCCAATCAGCAGGATTTGATGACGTAAAATGAAAACATACAGTGCTGTGTATGTTTTCTGTTCTAGGATATTCTTCTGAAATGCATCAGTGAGTCACCTGTTATCCAGATCTGAGCTGTTGACCATCTTGGCCCTGAGGTCTTCCAGCAGGGTCCAGGGAGAGCATCGCGGCTTTGGTTTGGGCCATTGGGATGAGAAGATGAATCTGATGGACTGGGAGTCAGTGAAGCAGATGTAGCAGTGGGGCCAATAGGTCACATTCATCACTAGCCACTCCACACTCGCCATGGAGAAGTCATGGACATGGAGGGCTCCTCCTGAATTACACCATTTTTAAAGAAATAAAGTTATAGTAATAATCTGATTCTGGTATCATTTAAACATAAAGATATCTGTCTTCATGAAAAAATCCAAATGTTGTGATAGTCTCAGAACACTATGAAAGTAGGTAAGGCTGACCAACAGTTTTAAAAGGTACGCAATATACAAAGATAAAATTTAAGATACTATTTTCAAATTGAAAGCTGAGGGATTTAGAGATAAACTAATCTCTAAAATAGCTGCTGATTATTTTATGCAATCATTATTCAGTAAATTCATACACTATTTTTCAGCTGTGATCAAGACATCATGTACTGGCCACCCGAGGATATTGTTTCATGAAACTATTTTTTTTTAATAATTAAGCCACTTGTGGAATTTGATTTGAAAACAGGTCTAGGGTTAACATTATTGTTATATTGTTTTAATATAAAGCCCAAGTTATTAATATTACAGTTAAATACCAGAAACCTTCACTCCAAGAATAAATGTCACACACACTTCCCAACCCCCAGTGTTGACACCAGGGTTACAGCCTTGATGCTTGCACCTTTTGGCATCTTCTGCAGCGTTCTGAAGATGGGACTCCTTCTGATGAGGGGCCTGGCCTTGAAGAAGTGCATGGCGGGAGGAAAGTCCGCCCTCATGAGCTCCTCCTGCTTCATTTTAAACAGACGAGCATCCAGCCGCTTCTCGGCATCAGTCAGGACCATGCGCCCGCCTGTCTGCATGGAGGCCTCCTGCTCTATGAGGGCCTTTCTCTGACCGGGGTCCGGGTAGGCCAGGACACCACTCACGCAGTACAAGATCAGACAGATCAAGGCCGCGCGGGGGCGCTGCAGCCGCATGTTCCACAGTGTGTGACGAGCTGGAGAGAACAGCCACAGGGGCTAAAACCGAGTATCAGCGAGAAATCAGAGGAGCCTGTTAGGGGAAGCGAAAATAGATTCTATTGTCTCATGTTTAAAAAGAAAAAAAAAAAAAAACATTCAACCACCTTCAAATTCAGTGCAGTCGTTAACTATCTACAGTCTTAGTCTGTGACGCGAGCACAAAGAAGACGAAAAAAAGAGAACAAGCAATGGAGTAATTAATGCATTAATGTAATGAAATAGCATGTCATCTCGCTTTTACTACGCTAAACAAACACTAGCTGGAGCAAACGTGTTATCGTGACGTTAACTTTCTTTACTATTCGATGTAAACAGCCACCGTGTATGCAAAATACGAGTTAACCCGCTTTATGTGTCACGGCAGCACAGTGTTGATGCACAGAGAGTATGGTTAGCTTAGCTACTGGCTAAACAGTCTAGATTAAATACGAAAATGGGACCACGGTAAATTTGCTCTCCGTCCGACAACTTACTTTGTTACTGTAGTGCCAAGAAGAAGAAGCGAGCAAACAAACAGCGCAAAAATCACCCGTATGCTGTGTAAATATTCACTATGCCGTCAGATAAACTGTAAACACTGGGTGACGGTGAAGACCGCCTCCACCCCACTGTGATTGGCTACAGCTCGATATAGGATATATTTATTTCCTATATTGAACTATATCCAAATACAGATGGAAGTGCACTGATGGGATGGCCTGTTTTATCCTATTATCAAATCAAATCAAATCAAATTTTATTTGTATAGCCTGAAATCACAATTTACACATTATCTCACTGGGCTTTGACAAACTGTACAGATGTGACATCCTCTGCCCTTAGACCCTCGAACCGGGTGAGGAAAAACTTTAAAAAAAAACCCTAAACAGGGAAAATAAGAAACCTCAGGAAGAGCCACAGAGGAGGGATCCTTCTTCCTAGGACGGACAGACGTGCAATAAATGTCACTTGTACAGAACACAAAAACATGATAACAACAGTTCATTTAGAATGTATAAAACATCCATGAGTCCCAGAGTCTGTGGATTCTATGAGTCCGGATGTATGGAAAGTCTAGTGATCCAGACGCAGGTGGACTCTGTTGGTCCAGGAGTCATTGTACTCCATGTAGGAAGATCTGGGTGTTGCTGAGTCCAAGAGTATGTAGAATCTGTAAATCCAGGGATATGTGAAGTGTAGTGGTCCAGAAGCAGGTGTAGTCTATTGATCCAGAAGCCATTGTGATCTGTGGGTCCCGATTTGCACTTGGAAATCCAGCCTAGGATCCAAGTCACAGGATCCAAGTCACAGGATCTCCTTTCCTAATGTGGCCAGGGGGCATCAGGCAGGACCACAGCAGCACCTCCCACCGCGACCTAGAAAAACCTGCAGGATGGTAAAGCACAACGACTCCGGGGAAGAAGTAAAGTTAGTGTAAGGATATGGACATTTACAGGAGCAGAGAAGGAGTCGGAGTCAGAGGGGGGAGAGAAGAAAGCTCAGTGAATCATGGAGTGTTCCCCCAGCAACCTAAGCCTATAGCAGCATAACTAAGGGCTAGATAGGCCAGCCTTAACTATAAGCTTTATCAAAAAGGAAGGTTTTAAGCCTACTCTTAAAATCAGAGAGTGTGTCTGCCTCCCGTACCAAGACTGGAAGATAGTTCCACAGGAGAGGAGCTTGATAGCTGAAAGCTCTGCCTCCCATTCTACTTTTGGAAATTCTTGGGATCACCAATAACCCTGCATCCTGGGAGCGTAAGGTTCTGGATGGGCGATAGGGTACTATGAGCTGTTCAAGATAAGATGGTGACTGACCATGAATAGCTTTGTAGGTGAGAACAAGGATTTTAAATTCTATTCTGAATTTAACTGGGAGCCAGTGCAGAGAAGCCAGTATGGGGGAAATATGGTCTCTGATATTAGTTCTAGTCAGTACACGCGCTGCTGCATTTTGGATTAACTGAAGAGTTTTTAAAATTTTGTTAGGGCAACCTGAAAATAAAGAATTACAGTAGTCCAGCCTGGAAGTAACAAACGCATGAACTAGTTTTTCTGCATCTTGTTGAGACAGGATGTGCCGGATTTTAGCAATGTTACGGAGGTGAAAGAAGGCGGTCCTTGAAATCTGTTTAACATGTGATTTAAAAGACAGCTCCTGGTCAAAGATAACACCCAGGTTTCTGACAGTGGTGCTGGAGGCCAAGGCAATGCCATCCAGATTAACTATGTTGCTGGATAATGAGTCTCTAATGTGTTTGGGGCCCAGCACAATGACTTCAGTTTTGTCAGAGTTTAACATTAAAAAGTTATGAAACATCCAGTTTTTAATGTCCTTAAGACATGACTGTAGATTAGCTAACTGATGGGTTTCATCTGGCTTCATTGATAAGTATAGTTGTGTGTCATCTGCATAACAGTGAAAATGTATGGAGTGCTTTCTAATAATTTTACCTACAGGAAGCATATATAGAGTAAATAGTAATGGTCCAAGCACAGAACCTTGTGGGACTCCATGACTAACCTTGTCATATCTTGATGATTCATCATTAACATGAACAAAATTATATCTATCAGATAGGTAGGACTTAAACCATCTTAGAGCAGATCCTTTAATGCCAATTTGGTGTTCCATCCTCTGTAGTAAGATGTGATGATCGATAGTGTCAAAAGCTGCACTAAGATCTAATAAGACTAGTATAGAGATAAGTCCTGCATCAGATGCAGTGAGGAGGTCATTTGTAACTTTTACCAATGCCGTTTCTGTGCTGTGATGCTTTCTAAAACCTGACTGAAACTCTTCAAATAGACTATTATACTGAAGAAAGCCACATAGTTGTTTCGCTACTGCTTTCTCTAGAATCTTTGAAAGAAAGGGGAGGTTGGATATTGGTCTATAGTTGGCTAAAACTTCTGGGTCTAGGGTAGGTTTTTTTAGGAGCGGTTTAATTACAGCTACTTTAAATGACTGGGGCACATAACCTGTTACAAGGGATAGATTGATAATGTTTAGTAGTGGATTTCTAATTAGGGGTAAAACCTCTTTGAGCAACCTAGTAGGTATGGGGTCTAGTATACAGTTTGATGATTTAGATGAAGATAATGTTGTCGTTAGTTCCTTAAGGTCAATTGGATGGAAGCTTTCCAAACACACATCAGGACTAATAACAGCCTCTATAATTCCTGTTGCTGAACTGGAATCTGTGGAGTGTAGGATATTTTCTCTGATAAGTCTAATTTTATTATTGAAGAAGTTCATAAAATCATTACAGGTGAGGGCTCTAGGAATGCATGGTTCAATAGAATGATGGCTCTCAGTCAGCCTGGCTACAGTGCTGACAAGGATCCTGGGCTTATTCTTGTTTTCTTCTATCAACGCTGAATAGTAGTCTTTTCTTGCTCGGCGAAGGGCCTTCCTGTATACTTTAAGGCTATCCTGCCAGGCCATGCGTGACTCTTCCAGTTTAGTGGAACGCCATTTCTTTTCAAGTTTATGAGTTTTCTGTTTTAACTTGCGAGTGTTAAGATTATACCACGGAGCTAGTCTCTTTACTGGTTTTGTTTTCTTTTTAACTGGGGCAATGGAATCGAGTGAAGCACGTAGAGAGCCGGCAGTTAAATCAGCAAGGTGATCAAGCTGGGAGGGGCTAAAATTAAGATATGACTCCTATTATGGACAGACAGCATTGAAGAATTTAGCATGTTTATCAAACAATGCAAATGCAAATAAAAAAAAAAACAATGATGAAAAAGTCTAATGGTAATTAAGCATGTTTCTATCCCAGCCATCTGCAATTACTAAACAAATAAAATTGGAATAGAGATCATCCATGATGTGTAAAACAAAACAAATATGCCTCTCTCGGTTCAAAGATGAGAGAGACCCTTTGTACTAGGGAGCAGATATTAAAGTTTATTTCTTAATGTAAAAAGAAGAACTTCATATCAAGATATTGTTTTTGATGGGACAATTGAATTCACTGTTCTGTTTTGTTTCAAGTAAGACATGGTGATGTCATGGAAGGACTGAACATTACTTGAATAAAAGTAAATTGTACACATCAGTGAGGAAATATTTTTTAAGTTGTTGAATGGGGGCCACATTTGATGAACATTTTCCTCTTGGAAACTAATATATATATAATGCATCTATATTTGTAAAAAAAAAATTAAAAAAATTACAGGTCAACAGCATGAGATGAAATCTGTTTAAGTTAATACAAATTTTACCAAATAAATCTAACTAAGGTGTTTGGTTATTGTTGAACTGTTTTGCCACTTAATCCCCGTCAAATGTGCCTTAATTACATGCCTCATCTGCATTTCTTTCCTCTGGCAACTTCATCCTATATTAGCCCTGAACAAAAGAATATTTTACTTGTTAGCTCACTATAGGAGCCCCTAGAAGCGAGCATTAGGAGCTGTGCCACTTTTTTTACTCTGACGTCATATGCCATCACTCCTGACGACGGGAGAAGGGTGAGACGCAGCAGCATGTAATCTGCGGGGTGTGTTCGTCAAAGGGATAAACACTAATTGAAGGCGATGGTGTGAGGCGCTCAAATAGATTAATGCACTTTTTTGCACGGTTTTGTTTTGTCTGTTTGCATTTCATTACTTTTGGCCTTTCAGTTAGACAGATTATAGATACATGCCCCACTAGTATGAAATGGAACACCCATGTTTTATGCCTATTTGTCACAGCAGAATTAATAAAGGAGTGTCACATAGGAGAGAAATCCACTTTTTTGCCCAATTAAAATTTTAAAATTTACAATAAAATAACTCTTACTCAAGGAAAGTCATTTATTTCTAAGAAACGTACAGTGTAGAAAATACTCCATTCCATTTCCAAAATAATCTGTCAGTCAGATAAGAACTTGTAAACGTTGCTGAAAAATGAAACATACAGGTCTTTTTCCCCACTTCCACCATGCTGTGGCAAAAAGACAACAGCTTAAAACAACAAAAACATCAAGAAAGGAAGTAACACACACACAAACCAGTTATATTAAAACAAGTCCAAAAATGTACAAACATTTTTTAAAAGAGCAAATAAATATGATTCACATTTAATCACGTCTAAATGGGTCTCACTAGTGCAGATGACAGCAGAGGAAAAAGTGAGTTAAATTCGCACTTCCGATAATCTAGTGCCGACTCTACGCACCAGTAACACAAACACACGTGCCCCCACATGCATACACACACGCACGCACCGACTGTACACCACAAAATCACATCCTCACACAACAATGTCCTTCATACTTAAGAGTACAAGGACCCACTACGTCCAATCTGGCCCTATAAGGCCAACTAAATATTGAGACAATTCCCTATTTTACCGAAACAGAAAGTCATCAAAGACAAGTCTTGTGTGACGGGTGTAGAAACTGTCTCACAGCTTGTAGCACTTCACTATTTCATCAGCCTTCCTCAAAAATTCCCTTACAATGCCTTTGGTACCTACAACTAAGAAACTCCCTCATAATGTTGCCAAACTCTACAGACCCTAAACTGGAATTCTGCCTACGGCCTTTACGTTCAACAGCTTGTAGGATGGAAGGCATGCAGTCTATAAAACTAATGAGCCCTGTTTCGGACATATAACAGAATTTCGGCCATAAAAGTTCAATGAGGACATTAAATTTCAGAATGAACGTGCCATCCCATTATTAAAACAGTATCGTACACTTTCAAGAATGACTCCTCTTACACAATATCTGTCAAACTGCGTACTGGATCATCGAGTGTCAACATCTTGTTGAAACACAGCTTTTTTTTTTTAAACCCAAGGTGGTAAGGTATTGTAAGGCCATTTCAATATCACTTCTGTAAGTATAAAGACCAAAATTGGTACTGTACACGAGAATCTGGCAGCCCAGGAAAGGAAGTGGAGGGACTCGCTGGATGAGGTAGATTGTGATCTTAATTTTGATGACATGCTATTATTAGATTAACAGGAATGTACAACTCAAATTTGATCAATCTCACTTATAATCAACTTTGATGAAAATAAAAACAGGATTTTTTGGGTGAGGGTGGGTGTGGTTTCAATAAATTGACAGTGTGCTCAGCCGCATGTTGCTCAGGAAAATGAACACTGAACTCTAAAAGTATAGGTCTTCACATGAGGTGGATCGATTCTACACAGTTGCAGTCACATACACCTTAAGATGCTCCTCCTTAGAATGCAGAGAAATACCCGTAACTATAAACCCTGAGGATAGATTTAGTATCGACATGGAGAAGAAGAAGCAATCAAAGAAGCAACCATGCAAAGGGCAGAGCTGTGAATGTAGAAAGAACTAATGCTACAAACTTGGAGGTGGAATGCAACAAGTGTTCTGTGTATGTGCATATACCAGCTAGAAAGACATGTCACCATGAATTCAAATTTCCCTAATCTGGGACAAGAGGTAAGAATATAATTTCATACATATGTATTTGACTAAAGAATATCCAAGGCCACTCGATTTGAAGATGTCTAGACTAACAAAATCCCTAGTGCATAACAGTTACATACAGTCGAACACAAATTGCTCCGTCTTTGCCATTCCCTCTCCGTTACTTGGAAGACATTCTTAACAATGAAGGCCGCTTAGAAAATGCATATACTGTGTGTTTCCCCCAGAGCTGGAGAAACACTGTAAAAGTTAGGGTAGAAATGGAAAGTAACCGGGTCTTTATCAGGTTTGGGTCAAACAAATATCAGTGTTTGTGTCCTTTCGCATGCAGTGAATCTGCTGTACACACTTGGTGTAGACGAGCTACACGTTGACTCATACATTCACAAAGCAGAAACCAAGGCAAATTACAAGGGGCCTGTGAGTTAACTGGGTAAGTGTGGCAGTCTCATAGTACCTCCTGTTCCACACCTGAGTTTAAAGATATAGCTAGAACAGAAAATAATATTATCAGTCCCCCTCATCTTCATCACAGTCCTTCTTCTCAGTTCTGTCAGTAGCTCAGTTACATCCATACAGTCATTGGACATGATAGGAAGGCTGTGTTCAGTGGCCTTTCAACCATTCATATTTCAGCAGCTCAGAGAACTGTCCAGCACCCCCTGTGTTTGACAGGTCGGCTTAGTGGTTAAACAGGCAGCTCTTCTAGAGGATCCAGTTCCACAGAACTGTTCTCTAACCAAACCCAGGCTTTGCATGCATAGAGGGGCAAGCAAGAAACCGTTCTGCAGGGCTCAATAACTTTTCACATTATTTTTATCTTAGTAATACCAGCTGCCTGTTTGGATCTTCCAAGTCCTGCGGTGAGCAAAATAGAGCCAAATGTTATTGTCCAGTGTAAGAGAAGAGGTGTATGTGAAGCAGATCCTTCTACAGTCTCTGTCGGCATAGTCAGCATGCCAACATATTCTTCCTTTTATCTCACTGCTTTATCCAGATGTTCTGTCATAATTGTTAGCCTAAACAGAAAATAAGAACAATTAGTTTAACATCTACAGTTACATGTAGTAAGTGCATTTAGGGCTGACACTAAACACAAACATGGCTCGACAGCATCATGGTAGCATTTCTATGTTTTTAACTTGTATTAACTCACATCTTAATTGTGAAGAGTTAATACTAGGGAATAGATGCCCAAAGCACTGCAATTATATTTCTATTAAATGAAGGTTTAACAGGATAAAATTGCTAAAAGATGTGAAAAAATGTTGCAACATTTCATGTAAAGTGTAAAGTTATTTATACTCACTCTCATAAAGAACTTTGTCGCACTCCTTATTTACTGCTAGGGCCACCTGGAGTAGCCATCATCTGTTGCCTGTGGCAAAAAAAAGAATGTTTTTAATGGTTATTAACAGGTCAGCTTGCCATTAAATAGAGTTGCATACAGGCTTTGTTACACATGTGCTAACATTTGACTAGACATACCAGTTATTTTTACTGATAATTCCTTTCATGTCAGAATATGTCCACTGCGCGCCTAAGATGGCATCCTCAAATTGTTTGTTTTGACTAACACAATAAAACCAGAGATATTCTGCATGCTACAACTCATCACATTTAGGGATGCCCTGCCCTGTCCTGACATATTTCCTACCGAAACAGGAAACAAACAATCACAATATAAAAGGCATGACATACAGTAACATTGGGATGAATCTGGATCGCTCGGTAACTACAGCAACGGTCGTAGCTCTGCTAAGCTCTGCTAAGCTCTGCTGAACATTGAAGGCTAATTGACAGCTGGATGCCATGACATTTTGGATTGAATTCAGCTCGTACATGCTGATGTAATTTTATGTGACATGTGGTTTTACTGTAAGAAAATGTTATTGGATTTTAATATAAAAATGCAAAGTAAGTTTTTTTGACCAAAATGGGTTTTTTTGGCCCAAAGAAGAATAACTACAGGTCACAGTGTATTGGGCTGTGGGCATGCGTTTTAAAACCACTTTCAAATTCTGTTTTGTTTGAAGGTTGCAAGAGTAACATTCACCACAATATCCTTAGTCCGTCACTGAACTATAACCACACAAGCCTGGATAAATCATTTACCCTGGGTGAAGCAAGTGTTCAGGCAGTAGGCCTCTCTGCTGAATCAGCATGCCCTGGAATGGCCCTGCAGGACGTGGATGCCTGTACAAAGCCATACGTGTCTGACCTGGGGAGTAAGGCAGTTGCTGGGGCTGCTGCAGAGCCTCAATCAGGTGCGGGTGAGGTCTTTGGGCAGCATAGCGTCCTGGATCGGGGTGTGGCTGGCCAGGGTAAGGGGCTCCATTGACGCCTCCATGGGACTGAGACATCATATGGGGTGGAGGAACGCCACCGTGCTGCATCCCAGGGTGCACAGCGCGAGGGTCATACATGAAGCCAGACATCGCATGTGCCGCAGTTGTAGGAGGTCGTTGAGGTGGCTGGGTGCTACGATGGCGGGAAGCAGCATTATGACTATCAAGATCCAGGATTTCTTTAGGACTTTCTGGTCGCTCTGAGCTGTCTTTGTGAGCATTTTTAACTGGGCTTCCACCACCGCTGCTGCGTCCACTAGCCTGCTCCCTGCTTTCACCTTTTCCATCATCTGGCCCTCTAGAATGTGGTCCTACCTCAAGCACAGGGCCAAGGCACACCAAACTTGCACCACTGGAGCCCTCAGAGCACAGTGGTGACACACTATTCTCCTTTAGTTGACCACTGCCTCTGGCACTAGCCACAGGTGGGTAGGCACTGGGTTGCAACAGATGGCGAGGCTGATAATGAGCCGGATGCCACTCTTCTGGAGAATAACTTCCTCTACTGTTTCCCTGGTTGTAACCCTGAGCTTGGGGATGGAGTTGTGGGTAGTAGTGTTGCTGCTGATATTGATGAGATGCGTACATGTTGAGGTGGGCCTGAGGGTGCTGCTGACCTCCCATGTGGTAGGAATAAGCAGTCCCTCCCTGCTGTTGGTATGTGGGGTGGTGAGCAGTATTATGGAGGGGGCTAATGGTCTGGTTGTGGTAAGTGTGGTGAGCAGATGGAGGCATGGGCCTATTCATGTTTGCTTGGTTCAAGTGTAGATGCTGATGGTTTCCCAGGCCATATGGACCAATGGTTCTGTTTGCCTGGCCTTCTGAGTGCGGAGGCATGGCTGTATTGTGAGCAGGTGCCAACCCTCTTTGAGCAAGCATACCTTGGTTACTTCCCACCAGGGAATCCTGGTGTTTATAAACACCATTCGGAGGCCCAGATTTCATTATAGGGTTGTGTGGAGGCCCAGAGGTGCTCTCCGTGTCTGGTCTACTAGTAGGCTCACTAGGTCTTTGATCTCCATGGTCTGCAGGGCTCAGTTGGGAGGATAATAAAGGGGCAGGATGACTGAGTGGTAAAGAGATGACAGGGGCTGTCTGAGGGGGTCCAGGTTGGGCTGGACTGTTTTTTGTAGATTGTTGTGGAGAGGGAGTGGTGTTTTGGGGGACAGGATGAGGAGATAGAAGAGAATTGTGTGCCTGTGTGTTCTGGTTAATTTGCTGGGGAGAACTGTGAGGGTGGCAATGAGGAGGGTTGCTCTGGGTTGCCTGAGATTTCTGCTGTTTGTGGATGATCTGCTGCTGTTCACTTTGCTGATGTCCATTCTGTATGTGTGGGAAACTGTTGTCTGAAATTTGCTGAGGGCAACTCTGAGACACTGGAGTATGTAGTGGTGAGGTCTTCTGTTGAAGAAGTGCAGGGCTCTGTGCTTTGTGGTGTGGAGTGCTCTGCATATGTTGAGACCCAGTGGATGGAATTGGATCAGTGGAGTTGTTGTTACATGTGTTGAGATGTGATGAAACAGTAGTGGCATCGACGCGTTGAGGGGGACAGTGATAGGAAGATTGTCTCTGGCCATCCACCTTCTGCTTCTCGCTCTCTCTTGAACTCTGTGGGAGGCTTCGTCCAGATGGTTTCTCCTGTGATTTTCCTGTGTTTGGAGCTGAAGGACTGTACATTCCTTTTGATAGCAAAATCTGGTGTTCTGTGGGTTTAGGGACGGAAGGGTTTTCTTGGTCAACTAAGATAGTATTTTTGTTTGATGACGATTCATTAGAAGGGCTGGTAGCCATCTTGTTGTCTGATAACATACAAAATAATGAAAAGAAAAGTCAGTATTAAATGAATAATAGAAGGAAGAATTAGCATTCAAGGTTGATTTAATATTACTAAAACAAAAAGGTGTTAAGTCAGTCACTGCATTATGCTCTGTGCTGTATCGGAGAAGGATGCAAAATGATCAAATAGACAAGCCAATGTGAAATTAACCAATCACATAAACAACACTAAATAAGCAAATTAAAATCACAACCACCTACTGGTTCATTTCTTTAAAATGAGAATGCAGGGAGATTTGTACATTTCTTGGTGAAGATTAACAGATGCAATTCTATCCCTTTTAAAAGCCCAAAGCAATCAGCAAGAAATTTCACTAATAAATATTCAATTTGACTGTTACTGTGAACAACAATTAAAATAAAATTGCAAAAAACACTTGACACAGAGGAAGGGTGAGGATGATAATAGGGCCGTGCTGATTAAAAACTGAGACACTACAGAGTGGAAAGAAAATTTCTCAGAAAAAGGTTAGATTGTGCTTGGGTTCCCTCATGCAGTGGGCTGGTGAAATACGAAGAGAGAAGGTCAGGTCTACCTTTGGGCTTCATGTCTGTCTGATGGGAGGGCTGGCTGTCTGGCCCATTGTCTCTAGCAGGATGCAGCAGCTGAACCTCAGGGGCAAGGGGAGGCTTCTGAGAGGAGTGAGCTGGGATGGTGCCAATTCCTGATGGGGGCCCAGGCTGCTGAAAGTTGCCAATGTGCTGATGAGGGGCACCAGCAGGGGGTCGAGAGGAGGCTGACAGCTGCTGCAGGGCCAGCATCTCTGGGCTTTCCAGCATGGAGGCCAAGCGTGTTCTGACAGTAGAGTCTGTGTGGGGAACAGGGGGACGTGTGGACACGAGGCTTGGGGAGCTGACCGCTGCCGACATTTGATACTGAGCATTGGGAGCAGGATGGGGGTATCCAGCAGCTTCTGGCCAAGGTTTATGCCCCACTGGCGGAGGGACTCCACCATAACTGAAGTTGCGCTGGTTCACCACGCTTGGATCTTGCATGCCAACTATCCCGTTGGGTCTTTCATGATGATTCATTCCAGTCCACATGTTGGACAGGCCCATACCAGGAGGTCTCAAGCCTGGATAGTTGGGCTGAGGTGGTCCATCGGGCCCTGGGTATCTGTTGCCCATTGAGTGCATGTTGTGGCCCTCTGAACGGTGATGGGATGGGTACATGCTGGCTTCAGGAGGAGGTCCCGGCTGGAGTGCCATGGGACGTGGGCCCAGAGATGGGCCATGAGTTGGACCCATGTAGGGGTGCTGCTGCTGGTGTGGAGGCCGTTGGTGATTAGGATCAGGGCCCACGGGATACCTAGGACCCATGTGATGTCCTTTAACCATATGATGCTGGGAAAAAATACATAAAAATTAAGGGTTTAACTTTTTGATCGATACACTCCTAGAAATCATGATGGTGTTGATCCTGTAAACACAGTAATATGGTCCTCAGTAAAAATGTAAATAAACCTTTGTTATAATTGAGTTTGCAAAGGTGCAATTTGGGTCCTATACCTGCATGTTAAAGCTCTGGGGTAAGCGGCTCAAACTGGGATCTCCATGCCTGGGAATGTGAGCTGGGTAAGCAAAGCGGGGATCCATGGACATTCTTTGGCCATATATGTGTGGAACAGCGTGACCAGGTGGACGATGGAGCTGATAAGATTGAACAGAGTGAATTGACTACTGAAATTAGAAATCAATAGAAAAACAGTAAAGGGATTAATGTGTTCATTTAATTAGTTAATAACGAAAAGAAGCAAAGATCCTGAGGATACCTGTTGCCCTGGATGGTACATGCCCCTCATGTCTTCTTCATGCATATGCTGCTGGTTTGGAGGCAGGCCTTGGGGGTGATATGGGCCATTGGTCCAGTGAGGAGGATGTGGTCTGGTTGGTTTACTGTTCTCTTCCTCTGAGGGTGTGTTGCCCTTACCTCCCTGGGGGTTACGCTTACGTTGGACATGCTCTGTGGCCTTTATTAGAGTTTCAGGACCTGAATGTTTACTGCTACGATTGCGCTTCTTGTCCTTGCGCTCTTTTTCTTCGCCGTTGATGTGGAATTCCTCATCTGTGTCACCATCCTCCGATGGGAAGTGTTTTAATAAAGCCCGGCTAAAACACCGTTCCAAAGACTCCGCCATGATAGTGTATTCTAGGGAAATGAAAACATAAACTTTGACCACGTTAATAGGCGACTTCTTACACACAGCCCCATCTTCTGCACCACTGTAAAGAGGCACACAATTATACATACATACATACTGTACCTACCTGAAGTCCCTCTGTTCCTTTCACATGCACTCAATCTTGCAGTCATTCCCTTACACTCAAATATGGATGCAACGTACCTATACACACAGTCTGTTCTTGCTACCCTGATCTCAGACCAGCCCTGGCTGGTTGACCAGGTCAGAGGGTGTAGTTTGACCCCTGGTCCTTCAACCCCCTTCCCTTCTCCTCCTGCTCCACCCTGGCCTCCTATCTACACCCCCCACCTCATCCCTGGGGAGAGTATTCAGTTGAATGGATGGCTCCAGACAGGGGGCTTAGGGGCTGGAATGTTTCTCTGGGACTGCAGGGCTCAGTTCCCCCTGAGCACTGGTGAACAGCTCAATCACTCCTCATTAATCACTGTCAAGGCTGCCCTGGCCCCGGCCCCAACAACCACCCAAGTCCAGCCCCCTTTTCTTTATCTTTCTCTCCCACACTCACCCCAAAAAAATCATACATGGCCTTTTTCACACCACAAACACGAACTGATACAAAATGTGATGTAACTGTTTAACACAGATTTCAAATTCTTAACTTAAGAAGAAGGAGTTTTTGGGATGGAGTTAGTCTCTGTTTGTGCAACTGAGTATTATTTACCGCTGTCCTCTCCATTGTACTCAGCACAGTTTTCAAACATGAGCGTCACGTCAGCAACAAACTCTTCCTTCGTAATGTACTCCCCATCATTGAGCTTCCTTTCAATTGTGGACAGGTCCATTGGAGTCTGAGCAGTTTGGAAGCACAGCAAAATTAATTTAAACTTTAAATTAAAATTGTTCTTTTGGAACACATCAGTTAGTAGTCTTATATTGTGTTTGTATGTCTGAGGTTCTAATTGTAAATATTATAACATATCAGCTATACTTGTCTAGCCTTTAGTACCTTGATGATCTCATGGTAATTGGGGGCATAGGATTCATCCACAGGTTCCAAGAAAGGCCAAGCATCTTTATGTGCTTTTAAAGCCTCAAGCACTGTGGGAGAGTGACACAATTAGACAGTAGAACAAAAAAAAAAAAAAATGGAGGTTCAGTTAAAGCAATGGTCTTGAGTAACTGCTCAACAAGCCTACCTTTGTATAGCGCAGTGTAGTCATCATCAAGTTCATAGCTACAATGTCAAACAAACAATATATTACAAATAATTATCAAGAAGGTTTTCAAGTATAAAGTTAACTCTGAAGTCAAATATACAAAGCCTCTTACAATTCTTTATTCTTGCGTGTTCTTTGGACGGGAGAAGACGGGTCCAAATTCAGAAGTTCAGGTGGAAGGTCTTTCCCTTGAGACAGCAACCAGGCCTTTTCTTCACGCATCTTCCGCCTCTTGGCTCGCTCTGAGGGAGAAGGATGAACACACAAGGGACAAAATAAATATATAAAAAAAAAACAACAAACAAAACCTACTCTCAGAAGGGTTTCAAATAATGTTTTAACAGTCTTTTTGGGCATGTGAGTTACATTCTGAAATAGCCCTAGCTGCCCATTGAGGCTGTCTGGAGAGTCAATGAAAACCAGGCCTTAGCCATCAGAGACAGCAGCAACTCAGATAAGTAGAAAGAACGATTCATCAGCCATCTTTTCTTAGGCCCAGTTGATCAAAAGAACATAACAGCGCAGGGAGTGCACATACTGTATATATCGTTGCTTTATCTTTTAACATGAGAGCCCTGCCAGCCCCCCTGCCATGTGGATTAAAGAGATTTGAGGGAGGAATCCACATATGCAATGCACACAGAGAGCAGGCCAGGTCCTGCTGTTCATCTATAATACATTAACGAGGCTCCTCTACTGAAGCACAATCAGCAGTTCATTAACCCTTGACAGATGACATCAGGGGGAGGAGTGATCCTGTAATTAAAGACACAGAATATTCCCTCTCACAGTCTCTGTGTGCTACACATAAATCACAAGGCATTGAGTACCGCTATGCTCTTGCAGATTTTTGAGCCTTTGAAAGCAAAACCACAGTATTGGAGATGTGAAAGCCTCTGCATGGGGTGCCCTGAACTGGAAGAAGAGTAAGGAAGTCCCCTACCTCCTGTTGACAGGTTGCTGATGAAAGAACAGGAAATTATTGCTGCTGCTTCATATTTGACTTTTTAGACCAAGCCCTTTTATTTCTGTAACCTTTCATCATAAACTAGCAGATGTGAGCTTGCTACAGTACTGCAGGGATATAAGATGGAACAGAGATACACAGAGATTTCCATTTGTGTTCCACCCTTCTCCATAGTCATCCATCTTACCCTCCACAGCTTTGATCTTCTCCATCTTTTCCCTCTGTTGTTCTTCCTGCAGAAGCCTTTCTTCTTCTCTTCGCTGCTCAGCCAAAAGAGCCTGCCTGTCCAGGTCTTCATCTTTTCTCTTCTCGTCCTCTGCCATAGCCTTTTGATTGTCCTGAACACATATACAGAATCATGTTAGTCTAATTCGGTCACATGGACACGAAGAACCTTAAATCTGGACATCTCTAACTTTAGTAATTTTGTGCATACAACACCATAAATAATCTAATTGGCAGTCTAAATGGTACAATCAAACCTAAAAACTACAAGAGAAAACATATTTCTTTAATCCACCTCAATTAACTAGAATGTATTGCAGCCATTAAAGGTGTTGCTAAATTAAAAAAAAAAAAATTGGCAGGTTATAATTGCAAAGTGGATATTTTATGATATCTCAGTGTCCTTTGTAGAAATGTTGCTATCCCAGTAGTATTGAAACAGTCTGGAATACAATTGAAAACAGGTTCACAGCTAAACACACAAACCTCCTCTGTTTGGGTATTATGTTTTTCAGAGAACCGCTGTGATGTGCGAAATGGGGTCGGATCCAACAGCTTCTGTTTCTGCTCCCGTTCCTGGAAAAAAACCCCAAAAAAACCCAACAAAAAAAAAACAAAACATTAAAAAGGTCAAGTTTAGTTGTTTCTGACAGCTGATGAAGGTTAAATCGTAATCCAAATGTATATGAAGCAATTATAAGAATCTCTTATTGATCCCTTACTCACTAAATTATATCAAATGAAATTATATTTGAAAGAATGGTATTCAAATTACAATGTTTTTCTGATTTTGCATTTATATCTCAATTCTTTTATTTCTGAATGATATATGTGGACATGTCATTTTATTGCTGAGCGAGTCTTAAAGAACATAATGCAGACAACAACACATACAGGTCCTGAGGAGTTATGCAGGAACACTCAGTATTAAGAGGTAAATGGCTCTCCTCTCCCCTCCCCCGAAGCCCACCCTCTCTCATCTGAAGCCTGCATTCCCCACATTTCCCTGGGTGTGACAGCTTTTATTTTATTTTAAAGATAAGAAAATAAATCCTTACTCTAGTAATGCAATGATTAGCTCAAGAGAAGAATCAGAGGAGGTAGTGTGAAGCCATGCTTTCCAGTTTGACAAATGCATTATGCAGTGATGACACCATACAACAATATTTTCGATGCGTCAACATGCATTTTGAAAGTACTGTCTAAAATCAACCTTTAGATATGCATCAATGACATTTTCACTAATCCACATATACTACACAGTAAAGGACGGAAACTCCAGCCAACAGGGAGATCAGCAGATCCCTTGAAAGCCTGTCTATATCAAGGACTGGCCTCAGAAGCACATGTCAGAGTTTATCAAGGAAGTCGGGCTGTGAATAACTGTCAGGCTGGTGCAGTAACAGCACTGAGGTGTCAGGTTTTGGCCATCCATAAAACAACAATGGGAGGCCTAAAATGCATTTGCAGCTGTATAATGCCTGTGTTTACGTGCAGGAAAGAAAAGACTTATTCTGTTCGCACTCTGCATTGTTTAGTGTGAAGCACTGGCGTATCCCTGGGACTCCATAACCCCTCCCCACCTCAGCGCCAGCGCACTATCCCCACCCTCCATCCAGCATGCACAAGATAAAGTGCCTCCAGTGTCACCACTTAGAGAGATCGAGAGAATCCTGTAGCACAGCAGAGCCGTCGTTCAAGAGGCTCCATCCTGCCTCAAGGTGAGCTCCTGCCTGCTGTCAGTGCCCCACGAAATAGCTGGTGACAGCAACCAGAGACACAGTGAGGGAAGTATTCGGGAAGCTACACACAGCGTATATTTGGCAAGCTTGTAAGCACATACCAACACAAGACAGAAATATTAAGTATATTATGTTTTAACTACTCTTTGATTATTCTTAGATAATTAAAGTTCATCACTTTTAATGAGCAAAACAGCAAACATTTGCTGGCTTTGCTTCTTAATGATAAGCAGTTTCAGATTTGGGATGATTCGTGTTACAAAAATACCAAATTGAAGATGATACTTTGTTCCCCAGCACAGGAATTGATATAAAAAGAGCTGTATGAAAGTTATAAACATTAACATGTTTTTGTATTATATTCATACCACTGAAGCTGTTTCAGACAAATTTGGTCTTCATCACAAACTCTGCTCCGTGCCACGATGAAAAGTTGTAATGTAACGTTACTAGAGATAATTGGCAGGATAGTTTTATCTTTTGCTGTGTGACCTCAATGGAATTGTATTTGCATATTAAAAGTAAATCGGGGGATGCATCAGTAGTATTGGTAGTCCAGAAGAGTGTACAGTTGGGGAAGGACAAGACAAGTGACTGCTCTGCCAACATCAAACTGCCAACATGATTGTTAATTTCAGTCCCAATCATGATGATAAAAGCCTGAGAAGGTTTCTATAGCAACAGTCAATGCAGGTTTCTACAGCAGTGGAAAGAGCTATAACAATCTTTATACAAACAAGTTGGAATAAAAACAGCGGCCTACTTCAGGTTTGCTAACTATAATGTCCCAAGACTAAAAGGAATTTCACTGCAAACTATATAGATAAGTTGAGAGGAAAACTGAGTGGGGAATGTAGCGTGTGGGTAGCTTTGACTTATGTTTGCTATGAGCAGGGCAAAAATTATGTGTCTAATTTCCCCTTCGGTATTTAACACTCATTCTAAGAAAGATAAGACAAATAAGCATGACTCAATGACTGGACAATCCCAACAAACTTAGGTTCACAAGTTTTGCTTACATACTACCAAACTAGGATGAGACCACAGTTCTCTGCTGTAAGACTCCAGTTAATAGCCTGGGGAAGACTTCATCACCAAGCTGGGGTGCAGAAGTGAGGGCAAGCACAGACCAGCTTTCCTTTACTTGGAACTTGCAGCTGGCCCAGAACCAGTTTAAAGAAAAAGGGCTGTTATAAACCTGCAGGGAATCACTGTAAAATGCAAGCACACTAACCCTTACACACCCCCCCCCATATTCAAGCTGCTCTCACAGAGACATGGTTATTAACAGTTAGGATTAAGTTAAAGTTTATGAAGGCAGTTAATACAGCAGTCTGATACAGAATCAGATGTTTGTGGCAAATAAAAGAAAAAGGTTAGAATTGCAAAGAATAAAAATCAGAAAATTCAATTTTCTTTTCAAATGGTAACCCTGGCACCTTTCTGGGTCTTATTGTTTATTAAATTGTGTTTAGTCAAATTGCTCTGGCTATTTGCTGACAAACTCTAGCTAAGGGAAGATATTATGAACTGTTGTAATCTGAATTAATGGCAGTAATGTCTCTGCCTGGTGTCCGACCTTGTGCTCAATCATGCTGCTGATCTCGGGCAGGAAGTTCTGACTGATGACCCGGTACAGGTGGCGGTCCTGTGGGGAGGTTTTGTCCTTGATGCTTTCTGCCAGATTGACCCATTGTTCCTCTGTTTCACACACGAGGGACCAAATGCCTCGCTTACGGCCTGGTAGAAGCAAAGAGGAGAAAACAATGGCTTAGCGTGACTCGAGAGAAAAATGTGCAGACAATTAAAATCAATGAAACTAGAAGTCAAGACTTTAAACAGCTCAGGTTCCTTGGTAAGGTCAACATGAAAACGGAATTACTTATATTCAGAAGATTCACCTGTGCTTGGGCGGATATCTTCCAGCCCATTTTCTGTTGTCACCTCTGTCACATCACTCTCCGCCTCACTAAAAGGTAAAAAGCATTTGAGAACAATTGAACCCAAAACATTCCTACAAAGGAGAGTGATTAAAACTAGCAAATTAAGTGACCCACAATTAACCATAGGATTAAACTGTGCATTTAATTGGAGAAATTTCAGTGAGACCATTGAATCTATTTTGTAAGGCATTCTTTCACCTTCTGCTAATCTTTTGGCATGGAAATGCTTAAGAACTCCATTTTCATCCTTAACATAGAATAATGCATTATAAATAGCATAGCAATAGCACTTAGCCTGAACTATTTACATTACCAAAGAAAAAGCCATGTAAAGTAATTTGTCCCATCAAGCATAGCAATCTTTATTGGAATTTAACTATTACATTGTACAGATCTACTAAACATTGAAGATGTGTGAAGTCTAGAACCAGAGACAAAAGAGTATCAAATACCACTATGATTGTAGTAGACTGTGAATGCCTTTAAGATGATTATGACTGAAAACTGTCAAGATTACCCAACCCTATCATATTCCTATTTTTAGGTTCCATACATGTACAAACTTTTGTACAAAGTAGTACAAACTTTGGCTAATTTTTATACACTCAAAGACCATGTGGAAAGCAGCCTTCGTATCTGTTGGGATGTAACAAATCCTTGTTGTCTTTAGACCTAAACCAGTCCATCTTTGCAACACATGCACAGCTAACTACTTACAGTGGATATACAGTAAAAAGTCTACACAGCCAAGTTATAAGTCCAGGTTTTTGTGATGTCAAAAAAATGAAACAAAGATAAATCATTTCAGAACTTTTTCCACCCTTTGTGACCTATAACCTGTACAATTCAATTGAGAAACAAATTGAAATGGGGGGGTATACAAATAAAAAAGTAAAATAATGTGGTTGCATTAAACTAATACTTGGTTGAAGCAGCTCTTGATTTTATTAGAGGACTAAGTATTTTTGGGTAGGGGCCTATCAGCATGGCACATCTTGACTTGACAATATTTGCCCACTCTTTGCAAAAACCCTCCAAATCTGTCAAATTGCAAAGGCATGTCCCTGTGCACAACCCTCTTCAGATCACCCCATAGATTTTAAATTGGATCCAGGTCTGGGATCTGGCTGGGTCATTCCAAAACTTTCATCTTCTTCTGGGGAAGCCATTCTTTTGTTGATCTGGATGTATGCGTTGGGTCGTTGTCGTGGTAAAAGATGAAGTTCCTCTCCATCTTCAGCTTTCTAGCAGAAGCCTGAAGGTTTTGTGACAACACTGACTGGTATTTGGAACTGTTCATAATTCCCTCCACCTTGGCTAAGGCCCCAGTTTCAGCTGAAAAAAACAGCCCCAAAGCATGATGCAGCCACCGCCATGCTTCACTGTGGGAGTTCTTTTGGTGATGTGCATCATTGTTTTTGCACCAAACATACCTTTTGGAATTATGGCCAAAAAGGTTCAACCTTGGTTTCATCAGACCATTACACATTTTCCCACATCCTTTTCAGAGACTTCAAATGAGTTTTGGCAAAATTTAGCCGGCTTGCGGATGTTTTTCTTCGTAAGAAAAGGCTTACATCTTGCAACCCTACCCTATTTCCCAGAATACGGGAGATTGTTGTCACATGTACTACACAGCCAGTACTTGCCAGAAATTCCTGCACCTCCTTTAATGTTGCTAGAAGCCTCAGTTTTTTTTCCCACGTCTAATCATCAATTTTGGAGGCTTGTCTAGTTCTTGTTAATGTCACTCTTGCACCATATTTTCTCCACTTGATGACTGTCTTCACTGTGTTCCATGGTATACCTAATGACTTGGAAATTCTTTTGTACCCTTCTCCTGTCTGAAACCTGTTATCAGTGAGATCCCTCTGATGCTTTGGAAGCTCTCCGCAGCCCATGGCTTTTGCTGTAAGATGTGACTAAGAAAAGGTCAGGAAAAACATACTTGAACAGCTGAACTTTATTTGGGGTTAAATGATGGCAGGTGTGCACTGACTCCTATTTATCCTCAGTTTGAATGTGATTGGTTCATTCTGAACACAGCCACATCCCCAGTTATAAGAGGGTGTGCACAATAATGTGGTTGCACACGCAACCACATTATTTTTGTTTTTCATTTTTACTCCCTCCCCACCAAAAAGATTTCAGTTTGTTTTTCAATTGAATCGTACAGGTTACAGGCCACATCAAAGCTGGAAAAAGATCTAAAATTATTCATCTTGGTTTCATTTTTTACATCACAAAAACCTTGCATTTTAACAAGGGTGTGTAGACTTTTTTATATCCACTGTATGTAAGCATTTCTCTCTACTGGGCTATTGACACCGACAACAAACAAAAATGTTTTTCTCGCCTTGACTGAAGTTCTTCAAATTTTTTCTTCTTTGGTGGTCTTCCCCTTTTCTTTTTCTCTGGTAATATTAATTCAGTGGGTTCACTGTTGGAAAACAAAAACCAATTGAAAAGAGGTCCCTCCGAAATTATAGCCTTTTAACAAGCGCAATTAGCAATGATAGACCACCATAATTACCCCTCAACAGTCCTGTAAACACGTGTGAAAATACTATTGCCATTACACAATCTAATGTGTAATCTGTCTAATCCAATTAAATCTGTTACAGGACTTTTTTTTTTTCTTAATGGATTTACAGACAAAGAAGCTTATTTACCTGATCTTTTCTGCTTTCCTCTTTGCTGGCTCTTCTTTGTACATACGAGTGCCATAAAAGTACCAGTAGAGGGCTCCATTTCCATCCTGCCCCAGTGGTTCCACCCGGAGGCTGTCTGAATCCAGTCCCTGATGGCAGTGTGGATGGACATCACATGTATTAAATCGCGTATAAGAGCGTATTTTTACATCAGTCATTGGTAGGTTATGTCATCCTGTCCTTATACTCAACCTTAAATACTTTCAGTGTCTTACTGAGTGCATTCATAAACTGTATCAGATAAATTATCTCATAATATTTTTTTTTTTTGACAGGAGTCACTGAGCTAAAAGCACCAGGTTATCTTTTTTGGGTGTAAATAACTACCAATTACTACTTGAAAACAAATCAGGCAGCTGGCATGTGAAAAATGTAACTTTAGATGAAAATGATGAGGATATTCCTCATATCACACTTAAATCACACCAGTGATTTTATTTTCAGAAACCTATTGATTAAACCATTAAAAATGCTTCTACAGTAAAAGATGAAAATTTTAAACAGTAACTGATTTTTCATGCACTATTCACAATGTTTTAATGGAAAACAAACTCCCCAGTGTTAAGGAATGGTCAAATTTCTGTGGTTACACATTAAATAATGGGGGTTTAGGAGGCTTTGATTTCAATTGAGCTATGCCAAAAAATAACAGTGTTTAAGTTGATCCACAAAATACTTTTTATTGAAAATGTCCAGTTTTAGGTGACCCTTGTAAATGTGTACCTTAAGTAGGTCAAAAACATCAGCAGCATCCAAACGGTAGTCACACAGCCGGTGCAGCAGTTCGACCTGAGTGCGCGGAGGGAGATTCTCAAAAGCGCTCTCTCGAAGTGGGTTGGGCTTCCCTTCTTCCAGTTCCCATCGGTAGCTGATGATGTCATTCAGATAACTGCTAAATGCCTCAGGGCTACATGGCAGCGCAAAAGAACAGAAGAGAGACAGAAAAATATTTCAAGTCCTTCTCTGTCACTCGCCACAATACATTTAAGAGTAGATAATGTTACAGTAGTAGAGATGTTACATTAAAGGAAAGATTTGTACATTTATTATTTTGTCTTGCTCACCTCAGTCATTTAAAGCAGCAAGTTTTAGAACAATAAGTTTTTGTCCCCGAAGAAAGTCCGGTTCCAAAAAACTAACTAGCCGGTTGATTATCACTTTTTAAACAATTTTAGTGATGGACTTGTGAAGTGTTGGCTATGCTTGGAGGCACCACATCATGCAGATACTTGAGGCCCTCTGGATCCAGATTACACCACACCTTACATGCAGTCTATTCATGTACTGAAACATAGTTAATTATAATTTTCACCTTTCATATTTTCATCTTCAAAACAAATCCCCCTATACTTAGTTCATCTTCATTGGTTCCTTCAGTTTCAATACATGCGTCTGGCATTGACAGTGGGGAGAGGACAAACAAAAGCATATTCTGGAAAAGCCACATGATTTTTATACCAAAGTTGTATTATTTATTAATGCACATGGAATCCCTTACTTCTCATAATGTTACAATGTTAAAATTATGCTTACTCTACGTGGCTGAAGATAAATGGGCTTAAAATAAACCAATTTTCCCCGAAATTATCAAATCATTTTCATTTGTATCACTATGAATCATAAAAAAAAAAAAAAAAAAAAAAAAAAAAAAAAAAAGTATTAGAGTTAAGAGTTAATTTGCCTGACTTTAATTTGCTTGTCCTACAATGTGATTAATGCACATGGGTGCAATACAATTTTGACGCTAAAACAATGTACTGTGCAGCCCTACTCTATGCTTTAACCAGCACTATAAATATAGTACATTGGGACCAGCAACTGAAATTCATGTGGTTGATGTACCAAGACATCATCACAATTATCTTCTTATTGTTGTGTTGCGGCCTTCAGGTGTGTTGTTGTGGATATACTACTGTTTTGTTGCAGACCCTACGCAATTAGTTTCACTGTAATTTAAAGGGAGATCTCAGGTTGGTGCTGCTCAACCAGTTAAGCCTGACCATATGGGTTTTATATATATCTTATCTTCCTGTGTGTTACTTGTGTTTTGTGGTACATTCTATGCTTCGTTATTTAGTGATGCACTGTGAAGCCATTAGTAACATTGCTGTTAGGCTATATCAATTAAGGTAATTTAAAATGGGATTACAATGGAAGCTAAAATTGTAAACAAATTTATATTAGATTCATTATCTTACTTCATGTTTTTATTATCATGAAGTTGCAAGGAATATAATTGTGTCCCAAATACAAATTAAGATATTTGCAAACTGTCATATGAAAGCTTTTTTTTGGGTCCAGCCCAGTGAAATCTGCCTGTAGGCTATAAATGATTCTACACTAATTGCATTGCAGAATGAACATTGAGAAGCTAACACACCGTGTTTCATATATGTGTTCTCTTGTAAAGCATGGCAGAGCAAACAAAGTTAGAACTAGCATAGTGGCTGGGGAGAAAGAAAAGATTTGTGTCTTTGAATGGGAGTGCAGTTTATTTCCTGCATTTCCTGCTATGAATTGGAGCTGTAAATAAACATTGAGTTCCGGTTCAAGTCTAGCTGATTAATCTGTACCTTTCAGTTCCAACTCAGGAGAACAGTACAAGGGCTTGGGGCAGGGGTGAGCATCCATGCAACAGCACAGAGAAAAGGGGACGGAAAGAAATGGCTTATCATGAAAGAGCAGTGTGCACTTTTCACACAGCTGCAGGCTACCCCATCATCGCTGGCCCATCTCTCCCTTACTTTCTGTCCCTCACTTTACGGCATCCTCCCTCCCTCTGCTCCCCCGCTCCGGCAGAGCATTTAACATGTGCGGATGAAAAGGGCAGCTCTGTGTAAGGCCAGTGCTGAGCAGCCGCCCCCAGGATGCCAGCGCCTGTCCAGTCCAATAAAGCAGGTTGTCCTCCTGTTAGCAGTTGCCTGGGTAGAAAAACTGGATCATATCTACTTCTCTGGTAAGCAGTTCTCTGGTACAACTATTCTACTTTCTAATGATAGGCACGAGTGGGAGATTTATGAAGGGGGAAGCCCCATGAGATGCTAGACATATGTGGATTTGAAAAATTCAGCTCAAATACTCAATTTGTCCCATCATTTGATCACCAGGGGGAAAAAGGTTTCAGTGATTATGTGGTTTTATGTGTCTTGGTAGTAGCACAGCAGTTAGTGACACTTCAGTTAGTCAGTGTGAATGTGACTCACACTTCCTCGAAAAGCTGCTGAGTCTTATGACTAATTTGAAGGCTGTGGAGCACTAGTAAGTTTTAATTTGGCAGCTGGTAATCCAAAAATATTAACAGATTTTTTATCATACCTCTGATGTTTTATTTAAAATCCTGCTTTTAGCCTGTGATTAAACCCTTAAGAAGTAATTGCTGTTCCATGAAATAACATATTTTGATTTGTCAAAAAGTTAGGTTTTGGACCCTTGGTGTCGGCCAATTTAAATTATTTTACTGATCAACATACTTCTTGTGATTAGATAAAAGAGTGGGTCTTTTTAACTGCAGTGAAACCAGGTGGCAGTCGCATATGTCAGATTTGTATCGATTAAATACCTTTGCATGCCTCTATGCCGCTACACTTCAGTGTCATTTGCAACTGACACATCATTTCTAGACCATGACTATCTATGTGTTGTAGATACCATAAATTGCAGTTGGATTACTTAAAATACAATGGCCAATACACCAAATGTTTGTAAAGACTTACGTAATATCATTGCGCTGGTAACATCCCTGCAACAGACAAGCGATGAGGTCCCCGAGGAAGTCCCAGTCCTGCACTGACAGGGCTTTCTCCAACTCCTTGTCAAGTACAACAAAGGAAACAGTAGGGTCAAATGTTGCCATGGCTGGGATGCTCATTATAATCATTAATAAAACCAGAGGAGTTTCCAAGAAAAAAAAATACTGCAAAAAATATCAGCAAAACAGAGGCAATGCTTGATATAAACTGTTGTTACAGTTATTTAAGTAGAAAGGACAGGGCAATCTTTCAATCGCGAGATGATGCATCCAAACAATAGCATTCTCAGCAGATGTGTTGATATCACAGTAGCATGCAGAGGTAGACAAAGAGGGGTGGTTGGAATTTGCAAGTTCTTTGCTTTTTGAGCTCCTTGGTTTGCCAATGGTTGTTTGGTTAGAACCAAGGTTCAAGTTCAGCCATGACCCCTCTCCTGCCTGGCATTGTGTTTCAGCCATTGAGGTTTTATGAGGCGGCAGTAACCCGGCAGAGCAAACTCTAAAAGTCCTGAAAGCACCAAGGAGAGATGGCAGGCAGCAGGGGCCTAGAGCCGCAACACGGTCATGCCCCCTCCTCTTCTCCACTGACCAACCGAGACACAGCACCCCACATGACTTCCCAGCATGCACTGCTCTTTCCAATGGTTATCCAAGGGCTCTGGAGTAGAACAGGAGGCGAGAGAGGGAACAGAGGCTGAGGGGGCAAATGCAAAGTGCTCCTTCAGCCAAGTGTCCATTTCACTTAAAGCCTCCTTTTGCAGGATGCAAAGCAGCCCTTCAGGCTGAAGCTCAATCAGCCGCTCTTCTGAAAGAGAACATGACTGACTGCAGCTGACCAATCGTTATGTCTCCTGATCCCTGCTCTCACACATACAATAGATGTAAATATTTTCCTTCTTTGCTCCTCCTCTCTTTCAACGGGCAGAGGGGGAGTCAAAAATTATCTCAAGGAAAAGAAAGCTCATCTATTAACTGTGCATTCAATTGTCTCCTCTCAGTCTACCTCTCCTTAGAGAAACCCGGCTGAGCCTAGGGGTTGCCAAAGGTCAGCGTACACACCTCCTGGCCATGGAGAAAGACGGTAGCTAGGAGCCAACAAGTTAGGGCGATGAAAAACAGAGGAGTTGCAGGAGACAAGAACAGAAGGTTGAAAAAATAAGTTGAAAAACAGGATAAGATTAAGGTAACAGCTTGAGGTTTTTCTTGAGAACAGAAAAATAGTATGACTTAAGTCTTAGTCCATGATAGAAATAAACCAGGAGAATAAGTGACAAAAAGGCAGGAACAGTTCATTAAGTATTGTGAAAAAATTCTGAATATAAATACAAAAGATTTGTATTCAGTTTGCAAAACAAACAACTCAGAGTGGCAAAGATGACTGATCACTCCAGCGGAAAGCCAGTGGTATAGTCAGAGACCCATCACACCCTGGACACCCCCTTTTCTCCCCACTCCCCTCCGGAAAAAGATACAGGACACTCGGGGCAAAAACAAACAGACTCAAGAACAGCTTCTACCCACAAGCTGCTAAATGCATCCCCCCCACCCCCACCACCACCACCCACACATACACGAACACACACACTGACTGAATAACCACCCACCATCAGTCTAATGGGCAGTGCAATATAATATGTATCATCCTGCTTTGTTTATATTTTTTACTCTGCTCTGTTTATATTTTTTACTCTGCTCTGTTTATATTTTTTACTCTGTTGTATAGAGTTGTTCATATGTATATACTGGTACAATTTTCTAAACGGAGCTGCTACACTGATTTTCATTGTTCCTGTAACAGTGACAATAAAGATCTATTCTATTCTATTCTAATTAATCATAAAAATAAAAAGCAGATTTTAGTGGACGATCTGCAGTTATGACAGTTGGTGTGGAAACATGGCAGATTGCAGATTGTCTCGTTAACAGGAAATTGGCAATTTTCTGCTTTAGGTTATCATTACAAACATTACTATGCTCAATCATGCTGCCACCAGGCTGGATTTATAGCACAGAGGAGGCGTCAGCTACTGAGTAACTTAAACAGGATGAGGTAGTGTTCTTGCCATTCTCAGGTAACAGTGGAACAAACTGAATAACTCTGAAAGGAAAGTACTGTGCAAAAGACAAAAAAAAAACAAAAAAGAAAATGAGGAATGCAAAGGAGGTTAATAGACAGATTAATAGGATGGAAAGCACTCCACCTTTGTGTCAAAATCTGTTCCCCTGTCAAGTCGTGTTTCTGTCTACTAAATCAGTAAGTAACAAAACCTGCCTACATATCAATACATTTCCTGTGTCATTTTACTGAGATCAGATAGTTGAATTGGGCAGCAGCCCTGTTGCTCACATTTTCTACGTGACTTCAGTGCCACTAGTTAAAAAAATTCTACTTGAAACAGTAGAAGCGAGGAGAAATTCCTACTTTAAGGCTGCAGGTCCAACTTTTACTGAAAGCAATTTCTGCCTTGCCATGTCCTTTCAAATAATTGTACAGCAACTGTCCAAAATGCTTGGGCCTTACTAAAAAGACAACATATTTAGTGAAATAAAGAATTTGAGTCTATTGATAGCTGGGTGGGTGGTTTCAAAAGTTTTCAAAAGTTACATTCTGAGAATTTACTTGGCATAACGATCCACACTATGATACTGTATTAGTCAAGCGTAGTCTGATACAGTAGGGGCAGAGTTTTCACAACAAAGAGAAGATTTCTAAAACAAGCACATGTTGTCATGACTTGTTCACATCCGTGTATGGTATCAAGCTGCAGAACCCTGTTATAGCCATGAACTCTGATAATTAAAGGATAGCAAAACAGTGTCTACATCTCTGCGTTTACAAGTGCATTTGCTGTCCATAAGATGCTGAGAGATCCTATGTCACGCTCCCTTCCACTTCCTGGTTCCCTGTCAGTTAGCCTCTGAGCCAGAGTGTGCCCATCCATCAGAAGCAGACTGCACTTTGATCACACTTCGAAGAGGCTGGGGGCCAGGGCCGGGGGAAGAGTGGAGAGTTGAGTACAGCACGGCTTTCTTCAGCCGGTGGATTAACACCACCCTGCTTCACCTTTGAAGTGCCAAACGGCATCTCAGATGGCAGAGGGAAGGGGAATTAATGTGGTGTGTGCCCTTTCTTCAGCCATCCATCCAGCCATCCAATCCCTCTGTGGCCTGCTGCTTACAAACACTAAACTTGATGAAGGGCTGCACGAGACACGCTGCTGCAGCTGGATATGTCCTGTGGGAACCTTTCCCCTCTATAAGCACATAAACACAAAAGTAGCGATAAAACCAATCCAATACACTACAAGGACACAACCCACAACCTTTGGCAAACATGGTCAACAACAGACAAAAACACATACTGAACTGACACTGATTCAGACACGTGTCTCTACAGGATAAATACCGTGAAGTACTTTGGCTGCTTTACGTTAATGATCAATGGGACTCAAAGATAAGAGTGCTAAGTGATAAAGTAGAAAGAATATAAATCGTAGATCACACTTATCACTTAGCTGCTGCTGTGAAGAAAACAGGCTATTCGTATTCACACGTCGGAACAGACTGGAGGGTGAGTCAGGGTATAGTCAAAAGGTCTGTCATCACCACAGCCCCAGAACAGGCCTGCCCTACCATCAGCAATTCACCTTGAAAGTATTTGCCACTTCTCTCACCTAAATCCCCTACCGTTTCTCTCTCTGCCTCTCTTAACCTCTTCTTCCTCTCATCCATACTATTTTCCTCCCCCTGTCCTGCTGCACTGGGTCTATGAGGGCCTCTGGGCCATTCTATCATTCCCCTGACAACACCCCTACTACACCCTACATCCACTTCTTTCCTCTTTCTGCCCACCTTATCGCTTCCCTTCCTCCACACTCGGTCCCCTTCTCCAGCTGAGGACAGTGCAGACTCTTCATTGTAGATTGGCAGTGGTTCTCCCATAATAATTTGGAAGCATTGTGGGAAAAACAAATCAGTTTCTAGCCAAAAAGTCCAAGCTGATCAGTTCTTAAACAGCCCTTCAAACATCTGCCTAATAGAATGGCATAAAGTGCAAGAAGTAACACCTGTGGTGTCAACACAGCTTGTCATTTTGGTTTACATGGATCAGCCACACCTAAAAAACTTTACAAAAATATCTGGAAACAAATGCCTAAACCAGACCATTCACACCCACGCAGACACCAATAAAATATTGTGGTGTTTTTAATTTTGGAGAAACCCATATAGTTAAATTTTAGCTGAATTCATTTTTACTCAACTCGACCAAAGCTGTCATGACCAGAAGGCTTATAGTGAATATGGCTTGGCTAGGTGCAAGCTACTTCTCTAATATTCAATAATCTACACTGGCAACAAAAATGCAACAATATGATGTAATCCCTTATTACAGAGGAAACACGCTAGCAGTAATGTAAATGGGATGGCTGTCAAATAGCTTTAAGAAATATTTCCAATGTAAGACTCTGTCCCAAAACATTAATTTCCAACTTAATAGTGAACTGCTTTCAAAATTCCACTAAAGCTGGCAACTCTTTACGTTTACCACAATACTCATGTAATATGTCAAGGTCTCATGACTAGTGTAAAAGACCTTCATATACGAAGCTAAAAAAATAGTCCTGATGATCATGCTTGCTTTTAGACAGATTTTTGCCTCCTTTGAGATAACTCCTCCTTCAGGCCGACCCTGTGACGTGCCTTTTATTGAATGGGTCAAAGTGTGCCATGCAACCCTCAATTGCAACAGACATAGATAGAAAGGGTGAAGGTAATTAGAGAAACAGAAAGCGTGTGCAGCTATCAAAAGAAGGTGGATGTTTACTGAATATAGAAGAGCAATGCAATTTAATTCTGTGTGATTCCAAGGTCTACAATGTCTACAAATTAAAATGATATAATGAAAATGACAACCAGAGACTGACCTGGGACAAATTCAGATTCAGATTCAGAATACTTTATTTATCCCCGAGGGAAATTGTTAAAAATGTCTCAAAACAGGGTCCAACGTGCCTTCAGTAAATCCGCATAAGGCATGCATTTTTTGTAGGAGAGGGGTTAAACAATCCCTAGGAGGACAAATCTCTGGGCCTCTTTTTGACACGAAACCAGGGATAATAAATAACTAGGAAATACGAGAAGATGTAAATCTACTGAAAGGAGAAGAGGTCCAGACTTTTTACAAGAAAGCAATCAAGACTGAACTGATTTCAAGGCAGAGCGTTGTTGCACGTTGCACATACAAGTGAAATGTTAACCTTTAATCTTATCCTCTTCTTTGTTTCCCTCTATTTTCCTTCCCTGTCCTGCTGTCCAGTGTCTATTAAAGCCTCTGAGGCATTCAATCATTCCTCTGACAACACTCTTACCCCACTGTTTTCCTCTATGGACATAAGTAGCCCCATCACGTGTCCCAGTTCATATCTGTAGAGAAAGAAATATAGACACGCTGTGTGTATGTTTGTTTTACCGATGCAGGCTGCAGGTGAAAGAGAGAGGGGGAGTGATAAGCAGAGCAGCACATCCAAGGTTATGGCAGATCCCCAGAGCCTTTTGTATCAGGGGCTGGCCTCTGTCTGTGCTCACAGCAGACACTTTCCATGCCACTCTGCTGTTAACAGCTCCTCCGGGGTCTATATCACCAACAGTTGGAGAATGGCTAGCTGAGTGTGAGGGGGGGGGGAATCCCTGTTTGTTGTGTAAAGGCTCCTCTGTTCCTCTCCTTCGCTTCTTTCTTCATTTCTTCCTCCCCCACTCCCCTCCCACTTTCATCTCACACATGGTTCCTCCAGGAGCCATCATCTTTGAGTCTTTGAGTTCCTGCCATATGACAAACATGCACACACAGCCATAACACCACAGGAAAACGCCCTCGCATCCTCAGGATGTATCGCTCATCTGATCAGAGGAAAGCATCAACATCTTTGAGTTGCTGCCAAACGACACGACAAACGACACGACAAACTAAGAAGTTGTTGGCTGACTTTACTGTCTGTAGAGTCAGTCTGGATTGACAGCATGTCTGTTCGACCTATAGTGAAAATGTCTGTGTCCTCCCCACTTACTTCAACTACAATTATGACACATTCAAACAATTAGAACCCTCTGGCAACGACACCATTTGTTCATGTAAATAAGTGAACAGGAAGAACGACTTCAAGTCTGTCTAAATGAGTTGCTCTACCATGTGGGGAGAGTGACAAAAAGTAAATAAAGCTCAAACTCAGATATAAGGTCAGTTTCAACTTTCAACTGAGTGTTATTATAGTGTCAATGTCAAGGCCAGGTGAGACAGGTGGCAGGTTTGTACAAGGGGGTAGTAAAAAAGTGTACAGATCTTTCCTAAGACCAGCTGTCCGCCAACAGACGGACTGACACCTTTTGCCTTGGCCTAGTTCGCCTGCTATGTTGGAGAAGACCATTAAGCACAGGAGATTGGAGGCCACCCACTGCAGTCTCTTGCCTCACATAATTCCACCATCTCTGAGGAAACCACGTCATCGACTTCTTTATATAAAATGGATCTTCCTGCTTCAGCTGACATCCCAGTCATCTCATTGACTGTCAAAATAAACATGCACCTTCACCCACCAGAGGAGAAAAAAGTCCCCAACAGGAGTGGTTATGGACCATTGAGGAAGGAGGCTTGAAATGAAAAAAAAAAAATTAAGCAGATTGCTTTAAGCTTTGAAGTCAAAGCAAACAGACATGGGGAGGAACTGCACCTTGACAAGAGAGGATAACTAACCAAATAAAAGTTGGCTTTATAGAACAAAAAGCAGAATTTGGTCATGTTAAGGAAACTGAGAGAAGAAGTTTATTTTTTTCAAAATGTTCAGATACATGAAAGAGACGGCTCATTGACAAAGACTCCTAAATATCGCAATACATACCACAACTGGTAGTGTTAACAGGTAGGAGCCTGGCTCACATCTAGGAACAATGCAATGACTTCAAGGGCACTCAGGAGTAATAAGACAGACATTCAAAAAGAAAAGCATCAGGGTGGTCCACCCTATAAGTTGAACCAGGCTCAACTTCTCCTGTAACACCATTCAACAATATGGTACATTTTAATTTTTCACTCCAACTGGACCCAACAACATGTCCCCAGCAGTAAAGCCTTGTTTTAGCAAAGGGCTTTTTTTTAGTCTGGATTTGTACCATTCAGGCCCTTAATACAACTGAGAATCCAACACAGAAGATCCAAGAATTTAACAAATATTAGGAAAAAAAAAAACGCAAGCACAGTAGTTGAAAAACAGCTCAACTTTTGTTGGAACAACATGCAATATGGTTTGGTAGTGTGCAGTAATGGCTAAGAAAGTACATTCACCTCAAAATTATCTGAGAAAGGAAGACTGTTCCCTTGATTAATCAGATTTTAGTCAGTGATTAGTCAAAACTGCTTTCCTGGGTTTTATTTCATTGGGTCATAAGCAACTGAAGCAAAATGCCCTTGCAACCTGTTTTTTTTGTGCAGGGCTGTTTTCAGTTTGACTATCCACAAAGATCACGCATTTTCAAATTACAGTGCCAAAGGTCCAACGGTGACAGCAACAGGTGAGGAATAATGTGTTCAGAGACACACCAAAGCCTCACAGATCAACACCTCTCATGTGTCATCTTGTTGTCAGAAATACTCTAAATAATACTCTAAATAACTCTTTATATTGTTTTTCCTCCCTTGTCTAGACTCTGCAAGGTCAAAACAGCAACATGTTCCAAACTCAATATCTTTATTACCTCCGCTTACTATGATGTTTCATCATTGACACACAAATGTACATAACTAAACGACATAAAACACAGATTCCAGGACGTAAACACATACAGTACATAAACCAGTGACTCTGGTGTGCTTTCTAGTCTTACTAGAATTGACCTGGTTTGGAAAGGTTCTCATCACTTGGTTTCTCACTTTTCTTATCTTTGCTTCACAACCAGCTGCAAAGGCAGGGAGTGAGAAAGCAGCTCTGGAGGGATACCGCCCCAGACTGGAGACAGAGAGAGGGAAACCATGGGGAGCTGCAACAATGGAGCTGGTTGAAACAAACCCTGGTGTATGTGCCTCTCTACCCCCCCCCCCGTGCACACACTCCCCATGCGAAACCATCTGATGCATGTACTGCTGCTCTCGCTTGTCAATCACAAATGGGGGATGGGCAGCAGCCTCTTACAAAGCACCCCCCCTAAAACACACACACATATACGGACCTCACGGTGCATGGAAGGAAAGTCATGCAAAAAGGTTCATGATCTTCAAGAGGGCTCTTGTGTGAAAATTTTTGAAGGCCTCATGTGTCGCCTGATCTGGAGAGACGAGTGTCAGAGGTTGCTGTCTGAGGCGGTAATAAGGGCTGAGCTGAAGATGTGCCAGTGGGTGGGACAGCAAGAAAGAAAGGGAAGAGGATGCGAGGGATGAGTGCAGGTCTGGGATGAGAATGGATCATTGTTGTTGTGTAGGGGTCCTCCAAGCTCTTCTACGAAAATGACAAAGGAGTAAAAGGAGCCAAAGTTTGAACTTTAACATATTAGATTTTCAGTTAAGTTATGTGGCCCAGGACAGCTTCACAATGACCCAAAAATATTTTTACTTTTTACAGTCCCTATGCAAGTTGTACAGGGTAACACCTTTCTCTAGAATCCAAGTGGTTGTGAATGTTTACAACATCAATGGGACGATAGTGGCAACCATCTCTCTGGTCGTGATGGAAGAAGGAAAAAAAAAAACAAAAAACAACAAGAGTGTGGATTTCAGGAGGACCAATCAAGTTGTTGGTGTAATGTACCTTGCAGTGCATGTCTCTGTATGTTGTTAGCTAGCTGGCAACTTCCAATGCCAATTTATCATATTTGATATTGTCAATAGTAAACTGTGTAAACAACAGATGCGAGAAGATACTTGTCCATGTGGTTATTTTACCATTTTAAGAAATAAAGCTGTAGTCATAGTCTAGGGGCTTCAGTTTGTACTCTGATGCTAATGCTAATTTTAATTTATAACATTTTGAGGACTGAACTGATTACCGGGAAGGAGTGTCAAAGCTCAGTGAGTAAACAAGTAAGGCTAAGTAACATTATAGTATCCTCGTCAGCTATCCAGTGGTCCAAACATTTTTTTCATTATCGATATATGGTATAAAACAGGTAACATTACCAACATTAAGATGGTAATGAACCATTCTTTCTTCATTTTCGGATAGCTAAAACGTATGCCCGATCATTAATTCATTTTCTACCTCTTATCCTGTACAGTGGTGCAGTGGTTAGCACTGCCGCCAAGAAGCTCCTGGGTTCAATTCCCAGGTCAGGGCCTTTCTGTGCGGAGTTTGCATGTTCTCCCTGCATCTGCGTGGGTTTTCAGGCAGGTTAGGCTAATTGGTTACTCTAAATTGCCCGTGTGTTTGAATGGTTGTCTCTATGTACGAACTCCACACTCAAGCACCCCCCCCGGGGACCCTTAACAGGATAAGCATTAAACGTATGCCCCAGTTGATTTTTTTTTATGTTTTAACCATATGTGAACTATGTTTGACTCTGTCTTGTTCACCGTGGTTTGTGCATGTTACTTTTTGTCAATGTCATTACCATTTACATCTATACAACCATCACATTTTTTACAAGAGCACAAAATTCTTTCACAGATTTGGCTTCAAAATGTACTAAATTTACAAATCTTTGCAGGATCATGTCCCCTCACCCCAGATAGGGCCTGAGGTCCACCCAGCACTGAAAAAAATTCTTTGAAAAACAATGCATACTATTAGTAAGTTAAATTACCAACCACTGATTGTTTGGTATCATTGCAAATACATTTTTGTATGTTGTGAAGATATATAAACAGGAAAAAATATATATATTGATAAATTTATTGTGATTTGTCAAACATCATCATAAGCATCATCTTTGATTTTCATTATCAAGGTCCATCTTGGTGACAAATTGAGTGACTGCTATCTGCAGTAATAATCCACAAAAACTGTGAATCAGTAAGAGTGTGTGACTGACGTTGGGCCATGATGGTTCAAAACTTAAGTCTTGATCCTATTCCCTGTTAATCCATTTGCTTTCTAGACAACAGAAACAAGGATGTGCTCACAAGCAGCCTGCTCCTGCTTATTTACCAGATTTAATAGGACTAAATCTTCTCTCACAATCACGCAGGGGGCTTTGAGAAAATAGCAACCCCCTCCCCAAAAGAGATACAGCAGCAGCAGCTAGCACCCAGTCAGTGTAAAGAGCTTCCACCCTCCAGGGGAAGAGAAAGAAAGACCCACCATCTGGGGTTTAGTCATGGTGATGCCAGGGGCTCAGGGACAGGGCTACTGCAGGGGCTCAAGAAGAGGTAGAGTAGCTGCTAGCGGGTAAAGGGTAGAGGGACAAGAGAAACTAGTAATGATGATGGAAGCGAGGGGGAAGTAGCCAAGGACAGTCCTTCAATAGGGGCTGATGTAGCTCCAGCTGGGTGGCAGAAAGATGAGTGAATGAGCTTTGTCTAGGTTGATCTGAGGCTGTGCAATTGAGGGGTGACTACAGATAAGAGTAAGTATAATCAGTCTACGTACAGTAAGTTACACTGGGAGTTACAGACTAGGTGAAAAATTTATCATGAAAAAGGTTTGATTTTCTAATTTTGATAACTTGTTATTAATCCGATTTGGAGAAGATCTGGATTGTTCTCTTTATTCTCAATCCTCATTCATCATTTTGGCACAGGTAATTTTCCCTTGGAGTGGGATAAAACCTCTTTGGGGGCACCCCCTAAAAAAACCTGAGTGAGAAGATATTTAGCAATCTATCAGCAAGACTAAAGTTTACTGAGATTTTATATAAAACAACATTCAATCAATTACATTGATAAGAGGCCGTCTCATTAGGTTAGAGTTGGATGTAGCTTTGATGGAAATATAAGATGTCACCAACTCCATAAATCAGCTACAATTAGACTGCATTTCCTATCAAAAATTGGTTTGAATGCTGATTTCTGAAAGCATTGCTGAATTATAGAAATATGAAATGAAGAGCCAGAAAAGTCATGAGCTAGAAGTTGACATGTAAAAATAGCAGCTTGTTAGTCGAACGGCAGTACAATTAAAAAGTTAAAAGGTGAAATGATAGTGTCAAAAATGAATGATCAAAGAAATTGACTGCAAACCCAAAAGACGCGCAGACAGATGAGAGAGAGACAAACAGGAGGAAAGGAGACAAGGACAAAGAAAGCAGAAGTGAGAGCTAGGACAAAGTATGTTGTTAATGTCTTTTATGTTATATAAAAGACAACTCATCATCTAAGAAATTCACAGGTCGCAACAGTGCCATAGAATACAAACTCAGTGAGGAAAAAGAATACTAAATCAATCCCAGAAAAAGCTGATGTGTAAAAGATAGAAATGAGAAAAATACAAAGCAATAATGTCTTAAAATAATTTTTATGACTGAATGATTTAAAAATAGAAAAAATGAAAGAAGTGTGTTAAAATGTATAGAAAAAGAATACAAAAAGTGCATTTCTTGGTAAAATTGTTTGTGGCTGCTGATTGCTAAAATGAAAATGCTTAAAGCATTTGATGAATTACAGAAACATGAAATGAAGAGCCACAAAGGTCAGGAGGTACAATGTAAGTTGACATGTAACAGTGGCGGCAATGTTAGCTAAACTGCAATATTAGAAAGCTAAAAAGATGAAATTAATTGTTCAAAAAGCCAGAAGCTAAAGTTTAATTCTGTCAAACATGAAAGATCAAAATAATTGAAAATCTGAAAGCGCAAGACAGAAAGACAAACAGGAAGGAGAAATTATATCTTTATGTCTTCTATGTTACATAAAAGACTCAACGCATCAAAGAAATTCACAGGTCCCAGCATTGCCATAAAAGACAAAAACACAGGGAAAAAAAGGAAAAATATATAAATACAATGCAGTAATGTCCTTAAATAACTGAACATTTTGATAGTTGAATGATTTCAATAGGTAAACAGATGTAGGAGAGCACCCCAATAAATGTACAGAAGAGTAGGAATAAAGAAACTGAGAATGGAATGTGTGTATGCTCCAAATAATAGTGGTATAAATGGTCAAAAATTGTAATAAAAACTGTATATAAAAATCAGTCCTGAAAAGATCTAATCAGGCAACATAAGTGAAAACAACTATATGGGAAGACTATAGTGCACAAAGATTTTTAAGGTGAGAACATGACTAGAGAGGGAAGTCCCCAACTTTAACAGGGGGCACAATAGAATCTAGGTAGTTAAGCTCACAAAACACAGGAACAAATACAAGAGGATACAGTATGTTAATTCTTAGTCAGAGAACAATTATTTTCGCTCACTGCGAAAGAGAGAAAGGAAAGAAACTTTTGATTTTGTTCTGTCCTTGTCTTCATAATGGATTTTAACTGAAGCTGGCACTGAAGGGAGTGAAATTTTTTTTTTTTTTTTTGCACAAAACTGAAATATCTGGGCTCATCATCTGAACATAACAGTTACAACTAACTAATCAGGGCACTATTAATTAAACACTGGCCACAAGGGATACATAAAGATATAAACTCCAATTGAAATATAATCCTTCAAAACATTTACATTTTCCAACTATCACATTTTCCATTTTATTTCATCCTTCTTATTCTGTTAGGTTTTAGTTGTTACTTTTTTATGCTGCAAGAGGAAATTGTTATTTTCAAAATTATTGGAACAAACCATCACTGATGGTACAGTCAGTTGCATAACCCATTCTTCATTGGTTTCACATTAAATTAGACAGATAGAGCAATTATAAGCAAGAAAGCAACGCTGAAACTCAACTTAATTACCCTTTTCATTATGGTTACATACTAAAATAGAAAATACTAGCATGGCCTTGACATAGCATCATTTTTGTGACACTGCTGGTGATAGCAAAAGCTAATATTCAATACAAAATTCACCAAAAGGCATGTTTGATATGGATGGAATGTGTTCAGTTTGGAACAGCGAGTTGTGTTCTCACAACAGGAATGCAACAAGCTTTACTACTGCCTGTGACTTGAAACCTTTTGGGACATGATCTAAACCAGACCTGCTACAAAAAACAGCTGCTATGACCCAAATGGCCCTTGAGTTAAAAATTTAAGATTAATCCTAGGCAGGGCTTTCACACTGTTGAACCAAGAACATGAGTTGTTAATATTGCAGCTCTGTGAGCAGCTAACCTGTTGTTAGTTATCCTACACCACAGTAGCTCAGCATTTCATAATGCTAACATTTGCTAATTAGGAATCATCATGGAGCAGAGCTGAGGATGATGGGTTACATCTTCAGTTTTCCAGGTTGTCATAGTTTGTAGGATACACCCTCTGAAAAATATGAGATAATAAGATATTTTACAATTAAAATGGCCTAAAAACTGCCTTAAAGTCAGTTGCTCACCAAAGATATAGTATTTCATCCACTGGCTGGCAACTTATTCAGTCTGGAACAGAGTGGTGGATCACAAATCACCATCAATGGAGACACGAAAATAGCACAACTACAAAAATACGCTATGATGTTTTTATTACCATTCTCTATAACGATTCTTCTGAAGCACAATCAAGAAGAGTCTCTTCAATGTTGAGAGGGTTGATGTGTGTCTTTGCCTATTGGCTCTTTCTCAGCACACTACTCTGATTTTTTTTTTACATTTTATATTTCTTGTTGAATAAAAATGAAGCAATGTGCTCACCAAAGTCAAATTAATAATGAGTGTCTCACACTACTGCACTATGGCAAATTAAGGCATGTGCAATAATCCTGGTCCCTAAAACAAAAACCGAATCCAAACCATAAACTTTTACATTTTTTTACTTGACTCATCGCTAGTTTATCAAATGAACATCTCCAAACAGGAGGCCAATTTAAAGATAACAATAGGCTACTAGAAGAAGATGTGCAGAATAAATGCAAGATGATGTGCCAAACAGGGTCCCCACGGAGCATAATGAAGGAAGATGACAGAGGTTTGAAGAGTTATGCTTGGCATGGATGGGCATATTGTTGTAGATACAGCGGCACAGGCCTGAAGCATCTGTTGATTGTGGGATTTCAAGCATAATTTCTCCGTTACCTAGCCAAGAATTCACATATACACCACTGAGACAATTATGCCAAGCGAAACCAACATGCATGTTGATCCTGGACCTCCTTCCTAGAGATATCTTCCTCTCTCTCAGTGCTTTGCTGTCTGTACGTCACTTTGTTACTTTTCCTCTACCTCCCACTCATTCTTTCTGCCCTTTCCATCTCACCAACTCAACTCTCCCATTCACAAAGACAGCCTTCCACGTTCTCTGCAGTCTGAGAAAGTGGAAAGTGGACATTGAAGTGTTTCAGCCAAGGAACAGTATGCAAGACTAGCCAAGGAGATTTGGGGATTACGCCATTATCACTGATCAACATAACAGAAAGAAGCAGTTTGACAGGGTATAAAACACTGACGTTGCAGAGGGAAACAGGTGTTACAGTGACACTCCAGTTTTGAAAACATTTAGTCATTGACCATCCTGTGTTCTCGATACCTTTTATACCACATCTTACATTAGAAAAAACTGAAAATATGTACTCAACATATGTTTTATGCTTTCAGTCTGATAAGCAACAAAACTTCGGACTTATCAAACTTAACAATTAAGCTAATATGCCGTCCACAAACTGAGGCCCAAAACAGTCCCGATGTTAAACCCTGCTGTCTATAGTATACGTGACTGACAAAGTTGACAGCAGCCAATATAAGACACTACATCAAGGAAGGATGGAAAGGACTGATGGTTTCTCAGAGAATGTTGCTACTTACATCCTGGACAGACTGAAATCACTTGACAACCCCCCCCATCCTGTTATGACCAATGACAGCTATTTCCCTTGGACTGCATCATTCAACTATTCTTAGACAAGCAATAAAGCCACTAAAGCTCTTAGGAAAACAAAGAGTTACAAATGTTTTTCAACTGTCAAATTCATATTAACTGAATACTTAATACAAATGACTCATCATTTTTCATCACCATTACTTAAACAAATAAAGACAAGGAAAAGGGTAAAAGAGAAAGAGGCTAAAGCGCCCAGACCGGCTTGTCTTGTTGCTGGTATGTGGCATTAAGCAAAACAAACATGTCTGGCTGGCAGTTTCCTCTTACTTCTAGAACACAAAGTCCTTAAAGCAATCAAACTGGATTTAAATGTCCAAAATCTGAAACAAGCAATTTTTACATTGGGTTTTGCTTTATTCTATTGCCAAAGTTGATGTGAGCATTCGAGTTTGAAAAGCCACAAACCAACAAGTAAACTAGGACAGGATACGTCAGCTGATATCTGAACGTTGTCATAACTAAAAGGCACAACAGAGACTTCCTGCTGCCTGTAACCTAGAAGACAAAAAGATAACGTGCTCTTCATCACTTAATTTTTATGGCTTTTTTCACACTGAACTCACCCCAACAGCCTGCTTTATACACCAAATGGCCTGGTGCATGTCCCAGGAAAATAAGAGCTGCAAGTGCTCCGCAAACTTGTTGCCAGGATGAGATGTCATTTGCTTTCCTTGAAAAGATTTGGTGACCAGTTGGTTCTAATTACTTTTAAGGTAATTTGACTTGTATTCTTCTGCTCCATAGTTTAACGCTGTCAGCATATCACAAATCTTGCCTGATCTTGAAGCCACATCCAAACACACACGAGCGTCATCGAGGTGAACACAACAAACAGAATCGGGCATACAGTTTCAGACTACCTGAAATCACTGAACATCACTGAATTGCAAGGGGTTGACAGCATGCGCAAGACTATAGATGTTCAAAAAACCCACGCAATAAATAAAAACATTTTAGTGACGAATTCCTGAATGGGTCAGTTTAAAAAGCTGGTGTGACATGGGGTTCACATGACCTCCATCGGGTTTGCCAAAGCAGCTACTTCCATTACAATAGACTTCCTACTTATTACTGTAACATAGGAGTTACGACCTTGAAACATGTGAGTATGATTGTGACGTCAAAGGGGGTGTATCCCCACATGTGATCTGCTTGGTGAGGCAGTTAAATACAAATACTACGTATCATATCATCACCGAGTCGCAGCAGAAAGGTCCTCGTGATAAACTGTTCGGCTGAAACCATGTTAAGAAGCGTTCCAAATGTGAATCCTGGGTAATCTGTTTTACATGTGACGATGGGATAGCTCATTCTCAGCTTCAGTAATTGTGTCTGCGTAAAAATCCGAACCGATCTTACGGGGCGAATGCAAAAAGACAAGACCATCAACTTTCATGTAAAGTGAGCGCAATGCGATCCCTGATCCAGCCTGCACCTCCTTTAATAACAAAGCGACGCCTGCCTGTGTTCCTCTGCCGAAGGGGGTGGGGATGAATGAGAGATGGGGACTGTTGACGCGTGATGTTGACCTTACCAATTTCTATTTAGCGCAATCGTTCCTTGATTCATCACAATCCATGTGATTCTGATGCAAAGAGTATGGGAGAATGGGAGGTTATGTTCACCATGAATGTATTTGCAGCGGAATCGACCGGTAAAGTTAATTATGTAATCGTAGTTTAATAAATGTCGGTGATAGAGCAGAGAATGGCTGGAGGATGGGTTTTTTTTCCATATCCGTGGCTAACTGTAGCCAGCTGATTTGGAAAACAACTGTTTAAACCACCGATTACCGCAACAAAAAAAAACAAAAAAAACAGGACTTGCGCGAGCAAACAATGCCTGCGGAGCATCTGCGTCCCTATGGCTACCCGAGCCAGATGGCTTGTAACATCAAGACAATAAACTCGTACCTCATGCCCTGAACTTAACTTTAAATGACTGAAATAAGAAACAAAAAACCGTGGCATAATCTACTCTGCCAGACAGACAGCCATAGTTGTTCGCGTTATAAAACACACACGTGTTAAACCAATAAATGTTACAACCCAAACCTTCAAAAAGTCCCGCTCCGTTTGTCACTTTATTTTGTCAAACGAACTCTCGCAGTCGTATTTACGTTTGGTTTGGATGACATAAAATGACCACGAACACGAGTCGGCACAAATGAAAACAAACGAGTGGCACATGGCTGTGTTACAAGGAAAACTATCAAAAAAGTTACACCCGAGCAGACGTACACATCGAGCAACACGTAACGTTACTGTGGACTCAGCGCCACGAAACTCCGTCCTGAACTTCGATGTTCAGCTGACGGCTTTTGTCACAACTTTGAGGCAGAGCAACTAGCAAGTAAAGCTAACTTGTAGCCGCGCCAAAGAGCCGGTTAGCTGGTTACCTAACTGGATTGCATTAGTGAGGTTAACGAACGAGAAGTTCCGAGAACAGTGCTAAGCTGGTTAACCAAAGAGCTGGTCACACAAACTCCCCACACCGCGAAGGGAAAAAAGGTGACACAAACAACTCCTCATTTCTGTATGGAAAGACACCCGAGTTTACAACAAGCCGCCACAATTCTTATTTACCTCAATTTCGAAGTCTGGAAGGTTGAACGCGGTCCTGAACAGCGAGCAGAAGTGGGCTATGGCGGGGACTTCCCACCAAGACTGGATCTCTTCCACAGAAACTGTACATCCCTGGGACATTTTCGAGCTGGAGAAATTGTATAACGTTTGATTCTCACATTAGAAAGTAGTTTCTTAAGCGGTTTATGGTGTCTACGTAACATTACAAACACGAGAAAAGTTGCTGCCACCACCCCGGTCGGTGTGTTGCCATTACTACAATCTGCTTCAATCAGAGTCTCACCCGAGCTGAACAGATGGGAAGGGCGCCACCACCGCGGGACCGGAGGGGTGGGATTATTTAACTATATATTGTAAATTGTGTATCAGATTTATCACTCTTTATGGGTTCGAGCACTTTGGACTTTTATGATACAGGCGTGTAATTATTAGAAAAAAATCATTGGAAAAATTACAACTGCCTTTGTCTTTTCGTTACAGTAGTAAATGTGTCTAGTCAAAACACCCCTTCGGATCAAACGTGCGACAGCCGTTTAAAGGGAATGCCTGCGAATGTGAATAAATATTATAATAATAACAATAACCATTTTTTTAAAAAAAAGAAAAGAACTTGAACCAAATATGAGCTAGGTGACTTGTCTTAAGTTAAACCGTCGTGCTTTTTCGAGTATGAAGAGATACGTTGTTTGTTTGTTTTTTTTATCTTAATCATTTGATATACTTTGTTACGTGATCTTTGATACCCTTTGATGTATGATACCCCAAACAACAGTTGTCCATAAACGATACCAAACCCTAAATGCTCGTTAGGGCTTACAGTGCGTTGAGACTTGTATTTAGAGCTTGTCGACAGCGTGATGGAAGTTTTAGCCATTACACAGGAGCTCCCCCCATCGCACTATTTAAAAAGTGCATGCAATAACACCGCAGTGGTGCTGAGTGTCACTGTTCACTGACCTTGCAATATACCTTTTACTTTCGGTTTGAATAAAACAACAAACTGTGCTGTGTATTATTAAGTATTTACAATGTCAAGAATAAAAACAAAACAAAATACACATAGTAGAGCGCTTATTTTTTGACAACAATGATCACGTTACGCGTGATTGCAGGGGGATTGCAAATCACTATTCGGTTTTTATTCACATTTTACACAAGTTCCAACTTTTGGGGAATTGGGGCTTGTTGATACGAGCAGGATAGCTTCAGTGCATCTTGATATGTATATTCTACGAGTATCTGAACTCTACTGAACAGGTGAACACAATTTGTCCAAAACATATTACATTGGTATTTAGGGTGTTGGAAATGCTGTTAAAAATCCTCTCCAAGTGTTTGACTATGACTATGATCCATAACAGAGGATTTTATAAGTGGATATGATGCCGTTTTAGAGGTGCAAGAGAAAATCATTCTCATGGAGCCATAAACAGCAAATATCATGGCATTCTGATGCTACAATTAGATTAGATTAGATTATGCTGTGGCCTAGGGGCTCTCACCATTCTAACTGGGTGTAAAGCTGAGGACAACCTTAACATTCGCACACAAAACTGACTCAAGCTGGTAACTTGACAACAAATTCCCCTTCATTATCAGCAATATTATTATTAGTAGTATTATAACAAAATGAGACAAAAGCACAAATTGCAGTACAAACACTGAAATTCTAAACTACATTTCAAGCGTTAAAAGTTGAATAATATCAATAATGTATGGAAAAATTGAATTTTTCATGGCTTAATGAAAAGCTAACTTTAAAAAGTTAAATTAATTGTTGGGTTGGTTTTTAAGGTAAATGCAAATAGGAACAATTAGTTGATAAAGTAGGGAAACTTTTAATCAGAATGGGAAATAAAAGTTGAACAAAGCTTATGTTGTAAAAGTATTAGTCTTTAAATATGAATAAGTAAAAGAGGAAGAGAAAAAAAGTGGCTGATTAAATGTAAGCATTTATAAGGAAACATCTAAGAACACAAGGTCTATTCCCTTTTACACAGCATGCAAAGACTGCAAATAAAATCATTCATTCTTTCAACAATTGGTGTCTCTGAAGCACGTAATTATAAAGTATAGTTTAGAAGACTGACTGCTTATGTTTCATTAATTTTTCATTTTTTTTCTACAATCCTGATCCGACCAAAACTTGTGGCACTGTTTAAAATTTTTAGAAACAGATGGTCAAGATTTGCATTTGTGACTTGTATTCAATTTCATGCACGGCAGTAAAGTGCAAAAAATCTAAATATATTGTGTGTAACACACCACCAAAAAAATGCACCAAACTTCACCAAATGAAAGGGCATTCCTTTAATTCAGAGAATCAGCAAAAATGAAAAAAAGAGGCAAGACTGAAAACCAGAGCAGGACTTTTTCACGTCCAGCCATGATGGCAATGGTCATGGTTGAAACGCTAGGTAGCCTCAATGCCCTTCTAAAAATAATGTGCCCATCAGCCACTGTTACTTTCATGGCCCAATCTCTCCCTCTCAAATTGCCTGACAAGGACTGATCAACATCAAGATAACTGACACACGATCTTTTATTTTTGGAGCTGTTTGCAGTTCTCTCTCTTATGTCCTTCCTTTAAAGTGCAGCATGACTGTACACCATATGAACAAAAGCTGCCGAGGAAGAACGTCAACAGAGAGAGGAACAGAGAGAGGAAGGTCAGGGCAGGTTGGTGTGTTTGTGCTGTATGTGTGTGTGTGTGGTTGGACTAAAGAGAGCTGTTTTGCGTACCGCCCAGCCATTGTACAGGGGATTCAATATCCGCCACACTGCATACAGTATCGACTCACCTGCAAATTATAAACTACAATAAGGACAGAATGTGGTACATTGACTTCATGGGTGTCAAGACTACTGGTGTAAAAAGGAAAGCAGCCTGGTGGCAACGTGAAAAAATGTATACACATTATATAGTATATATATATATATCCCCCCCCCCATTTCAGCATCAGTGGCTCCACAGAGAACAGAATGGACAACATGGTGTTCCTTGGAGTGCAGATATCTTAGACAATCTCAGCTGGTTGATAAACACCACCAAGGCTGAGGCTGCACTTTTCAGGAAACTAAAACAGGCAACATTTCTTTCAAGTTTCATTCTGCAGATCTGCTTCTGTTGCTGAGTGTGCTGACTCTCCGCTTGGACCTCAGTATCAGTGAGAGCTTTGCAGAGAGTCACTTGGGTAGTGGAGAAGATTCTAGGCGTCGCCCTACACTCCGCCCAGAACCTCTACCAAAATTTGTGACAGATCCCTCACCCCGTCCCACACACCTGTGTGATCCTCTGCCAATAAGGCAGGAGGTTTTGTAGAATCACAGCAAGAGCCACAATAGTGTTCAATGGTTTCCTCCCACGTAAGGCTGCTCAATAATAGCTTCATCATGCTCTGATTATCTGCAGCATCAACACAACTCATTGGCACACTAAATCAGACAATTTAAAACTCAGGCACTTACTCTTACTATTACATTTATTTATTTATTCTATTGTCCCTTTTTTTTTTTAATGTTATTATGTCTCCTTGCACTTTGGTCCTAAGAAAAGCTTTCTGTCATAAAATCCAGCAGAAATGTATGAAAACATTGAAAACAAGTTACATAATGGCTAACTTGAGTGTACCTTTAAAGCTAAAGAACCTTTGGAGAAAAAAAAAAAACGGTGTCTCAGGCACAGCCGTGCTAATTCCAACAGGATTTGCCACATCAAATTCTGCAAGTAATACAACAGCACGGATTTGTAGAGCAGGAGTACAAGTACTAGACTGACCACTATAAAAATAAGGGGTACTTTATGAAGCTCGAAATACAAAAATGGAGATCCTGAACTGTTGACCCACTGAAGTACACAGTATATATCAATACAAGAACATTCACTTTCAAAACGTAAACAATGTTCAGAGTTCATTACACTCATTCAGAATTCCCTGACCCGGAATTGAACCCAGGACCTTCTTGCTGTGAGTCGACAGCGCTAACCACTGCACAACTAATTGTCCCAATTCTTTAGATTGTATTGCAGGCCTCAAATCCAGACTGTATACTAGAAAACAAGTTTAGAAGTTTGAATGGGAAAATAACCAGCCTTTCTAATATATTCAAGTAAATATAGGTAAGAGAGGATGTCATGTTTTACTAAACAAGTCTTGAGAAATTGGGGTTATACAGTTTATTTTTGTAGTTTTTTTCCAGTCCAGTATTACAAGCCATTTTATCCTTTGATTAGTGTGCATTCTGCTTGTCAGCATCAAAACTATTGTTGTTCTTCTTCTGCCATTTTTTGGCAACCTCCTCCCTTCAAAATTTTTACATCTATTGAAACTGTTCTGCTATCAAAATGTTCAGCTCCTTAGGGACATTTTTCTGATATCTACCTTACACACTTTTATATTTTGATACTTTTACACATCAGCTTTTAATGCGATTTTGTTTTCTATGGCGCTGCTGTGACCCGTGCATTTCTTTGATGATGGGTTGAGTCTTTCATGTAACATAAAAGACATTAAAACATTTTTGGTGGATTTCACCATTCAGCTTCTTAAGTATACTGCAGTTTAGCCAATATGGCTGCGACTATTAGGTTTCAACTTACATTGTTGGTCCTGACTTTTCTGGCTCTTCACTGACCATTTCTGCAGCTTAATTTCAGCATGCGGCATCCACACATATTTTCACTAGGAAATGCAATTTCTCTAGTAGAAATGTATTTTCTACTCCCTCGGTCTGAACAATTCTGTGCCAGCTTCTTACCCTGTTGGTGGTAAACAAGAGACCTGCACTCTTTTTTTTTTACTTAAGTAAATCCCACATGTTTACTAGTATTCAAATATGCAAATAACCTTATTTGAAAAGTGTATAGTGTAACCAATTTAAAGCTAATGTAGAAAGAAATGATCCTCAGCAGAAGATTTTCCATGCTGATGACTGACATGATCAGTGACAGCAATTGTTTTTCCATCAAGAGTGATCGATACACCAATCAATATTCATAATAAAATAGTTTAGGGGCAATGAGGAGCAGTGTTAGTCACATGTTCTTTTTGTTGATGTCTTTACATAACATACTTAGTCTTTTAGTCTTTACCCACCTACCTACCCACCTTTCCTTTGACATGTATTCCTGAATTAAGTGTCCCAAACAGTGCTGGTGGTATGGCTGTATCTCTGGTTGGTGTAGTAGTAATTGTGAGTCTGTGACGATATGAGGAATTCAGTGTCCCTGGTGGTATTATGTAATAGCAGAACTGTTGAATAGAGAGCTCATTAAGGATGGGCAGCCTCTTTTCTTGGGTATACCGTCTCAGAAAGAAGATACACTAACACATAATTGAGAGTGTTTGTCCTTGCCATGTCTGTTGCGCGTGCAGCTACACAGGCATCAGTTTATGTCGAGTTGTGTTAGTGCAGATCTGTGTTGCCAGGGGCCTGTGTCACACAGGGAGTCACCACGAGAGGGAGGGACTTCAGTTGCAGGACAATGCTGGTGTTTGTGCAACGGCCCCTGAGTGGCGGCTGGTTCTCTCAGATCGCTCTCGCTTGACTACCATTGCTGCACACATTGTTGAAGCGAAAGGAGACTGAATGGCTTGATCCTGTCTGTGGGATGCACCGACAGAGGTAAGACCCCGTTACCCACTGCTATACTTCACGTGATGGGAAAAAAAGGAGGTTTTTTTAAAGCTGCCTCGTGCTGTGTGAACTGTGTGAGCAAGGGTGTCCTGCCGCAGTTTTTTAGGGGAATCAGGGGTCTGGGAGCCGGAGGTTGGCTTGGGGTGAGGCACCCTTGTCTGTGTTTTGGCAGGGTCACTACTGTGCGTGAATGCAGCCGAGTTGAAAGAAACTTTCACAGAAAGAGGCTCAGTGAAAGGCATGTGTAGAATGTGACTAGGATCCGGCAATGGAAAAGACAGACCATAAAAGGGACAGAGATGGAAAAAAAACAACAACTTGTGGATGAAAAGGTTCAGGTGATGATGGAAAATGGGGGGGGGTCAAATAAAAAAGACCCATGCAAAAGCTGAGGCAGGTGAAGATTTACAACGGTAAAAATCGAGGCAGGATGAAGGTGGAGAGATTAAGAAAGAGATTAATTCGGAAGCTGAGGGAAGGGCTAAATCAGGAAAGAAAAATGCTGATACGTAAATAAAATGGAAAACATAGAGCTGTGAAGAGGAGATAAGGTTTCAACAACACTTACTGTATAGGTGATACCACAAACAATAGTACATCCAGAACCATAAGAAAGGAAGAACTTATCAAACAAATTCTCAAACTCCCCTTCAGTTCTTCTTTTCAGTCCTTTGTGAATGCAGGATTCGGAATGCAGTAAACGAATACCGGTAAGCCCCTCATTTTCAGTACTGCCCTCCTTACTAGATCAAATACTCTTATCCCTTTTAGCTAGCAGATTAGAGAGCCTCAAGATGTTCTGTCTCAGTGTGGTAGTCCTGGGATATGCCGCCCTTCACATTTATGAATGACTAAGTCTCGACGTTATACACTGATGCTTAATGTGATAAGCAATCACAAAAGTCTGTTCAGCAAGGTTCCGGGGAAAGACAGAACCTATGAGTCATGCGGAATTGAGAAACATAAGTCTAACCTGTGGTCTTTCCAAAATTATTCTAATATTAAATCCATATGTTTTTTGTTTCCAGTGGGAGGAGAGACACTGGGTTTTGGTTTGAGCTACAGTGAAGCAGAGAGGCTGGCCAGCAGACAGAGATCCGACCTCTGTGGTTTTGGCCACGACAGAGAAAAAGGAGGGAGAATCATAAAGAGGCGGACCAGTGTAGCCACAAAGGCTGCATCTTTGGCGAGGGCGGGCAGGTGAGAGCTGAGCTGGTGGGGCCAACTTTGTGTGGAGGGAAGAGGAAGAGGAAAAGGAGGATAAAGAGGAGGCGTAGGTGGCGGTGGAGGAGGAGGAGGAGGAGAGGAGTGGTGGGCCTGGAGCCCAAGCGCAAGCAGGATGGCTGAGAAGGAAGTTAGGTACGTGTCTTTGCCTCATTTGTTTAGGTCAACAAAGACAAGTACATGGATGCAACGGCTAATGGTTAACGGTTAATATCGCCCTCTTTTTATGTGTGTGTGAAACTCTCTGCCTGCCCGCTGCACTTGTATCTCTGTCCATGAACGGATGTGTCATTTGCATAGCTCGTGTTGTGGCTATGTTTACATGGGCCTGTGCATGCGTGTGTGTTCACGCTGATCCCTTCGCAGCCTCCCTGCTAAGCTGATTAATGGGGGCGTGGCAGGCCTGGTTGGTGTGACATGTGTGTTTCCGATTGACCTGGCCAAGACCCGCCTACAGAACCAGCAGGGTGTCCAAGTCTACAAGGGAATGTGAGTAGGACTCCACTGGCCCCTTTTTAACGTGACCATTATTAATTATTATTCGTTATAATGTAAATATCCGCAGATGATAAATAGTGCTTTCTGGTTAACAGCACTTTCTAGTTTGAGCTCCAAAAAAAAAGTCACAATTACGTTGATTGTGCAGACTCATATATTTTTCCATGAAATCCCCAGGGTTGGAACAGCAAAGCCAAACAAACTCTTCCCACAACGTTTTAGTTGCAATGTATGAAAGTCGCTCATGAGATTATACCAGAGGAAATGACTGTAAACAGTGTGTGAGTATTCTAATGGACTGCCATAGCAACACTGAGCCGTGGATTGTATTCATTGACAAATAATCAAACTATTCCACACGCCTGGGCATGCTTTTGTAATCAGAAGCAAAACAAAGAGATGCAGAGAAAAATCTCCACAACTGGAGATTTTCAATAATACTGGCTGATTGGGAGTGGCCATCCTGTGTTTTAGACTGTGGTTTTCCACTGTGAGTCACATGGAAAAATTCCCTGGACAACTTATTCAACTCAAGGCCCCTTTATATGGTTGGATTTTTTTAAATGTTTTTTTTTTTTTTTTGCAAAGAAAGGAGCTCCACCCAAATGAAGAAGCACAAAGCACTGAACTGAGCTTAAGATCTGTCAGAAGAGCTAATTGTTGTTTTCGTTTTTGTCTTTGAAGGCTGGACTGCCTGGCAAAGACGGTGCGCTCAGAGGGCTATTTCGGATGCTACAGAGGTAGTCTTTGCATTTCTAATCCCCATGACAACACGATAAATGTGCTTTACTGTATGCGTAATCCAGCCAGCCACACTGTTGTTTCCCGTGAGCCCTTCAATCTTTTCATCATAGTAACCAGCGTCCTCTGCGTCCTCCATTTGTGCCCCTCAGTGGAAACTGTTGGTTATCAGTCATCAGTTATCAGCCCGTTTGTGCTTTCCAGGTGCAGCGGTAAACCTCACTCTCGTCACACCGGAGAAAGCCATCAAGCTGGCTGCCAATGACGTCTTCAGGCAGAAGCTATCCAAGGATGGGTACATTGACATTTGTCCTTTGTTCCTCATGATGAGACAGAATGTTCAATATTAAGTTTGAAAAAAGGTGGACAAAGTTTTCAGATGCTCTTTTGCAGAATGACATCAGAGTGAGATGATGCTGTCCTATATTAACTGCTGTTATGACAGTTTTTCATTCAAGTTTAGATCCGGATTATTCCATTGGATAAAATTGCATGTGTTCCTATTTGGCCAGGGAAGCTAAATCTGTAAATCACAGAGCTGAGGTTGAGCAGCCGGAGGACATCAGGGGGAAAACCCAACTAATATTTTCCCTATAAAATAAGATCCAGTGTCATCAATAAAAACATCTTTTTACAGTAATTATTAAGCCCGGCCCCAGGGAAAGTCCCAATTCTTGTGTCATTTGTGGTCCAATAAACAGTAAATCCATCAAATTTAGTTCACCATTGCTATTTTCAGGAAAAAATAAGAAACCTAAGGAAGAACAACAGAGGATGGATCCCTCTTCGTAGGACGGACAGACGTGCAATAGATGTCACTTGTATAGAACACAACAACATGACAATAACAGATTAGTAAGAATGTATAAGAGGTCCATGAGTCCAAGAGTATGAGGTATATGAAGTCTTTAGATCCAGCAACAGGTGTAAACTATTGGTCCAGGAGTCATTTAGTCCATGTATCCAGATTTGAGTGTTGCTGATGATGTCCAAGAGTCCAAAAGTATGTGGATTCTATGAATCCAGAGGTATACCAACAACTGGATGTCCCTCCAAAATTGATGAAAATACAAGCAAAAAAAGGGCGAAAGCAACATTAAAGGATCACTTTCTGGCGAGGATCGGTTGTGTAGAATATGTGAACACATCTCCTGTATTCTTCAAGAAAACATCTGAGCCCAACTAAAAAAAAAAAAGAAAAAGAAGCAAAATTATGTGTAAATGTATTAATGACACTGCACTTCCACCATAGCCACAGTGAAGCATGGCGATGGCAGCATCATGCGTCGGGGCTGTTTTTCTTCAGCTGGAACTGGAACTTTAGTCAAGCTGGACAGAATTAAGAACGGTTCCAAATATAAGTCAGTTTTGGCACAAAACCTTCAGGCTTGCTATAAAGCCTAAGATGAATTTCACCTTTCAGCAATAGCAAAAATTCAAATCAACAGAGGGTGCAAAGTTTCTGGATTGGCCCAACCAGAGCCCAGACCTGAATCCAACTTAAAATCAGTGGGGTAACCTGAAGAGGGCTGTGCACAGGGCTGTGCCCTCACAGTCTGACGGATGTGGAACGCGTTTGCAAGGAACAGTTGGCAAATACTGCCAAGTCAAGATGTGCCATGCTAATATACTAAACCAAAAGACTGAATGCTGTAAATTCAAATTTTCCCACCGTGGGACAAATACAGAAACTCTTATCTAAATAAACTCAAAAGCTTTCACTTTATTAAATGCTTCAACAACTGCTACTTTAAGGGTGTGCATACTGATGCAACCAGGTTATTGCAAGTTTTTTACTCCTCCCCCTAAAAGTTTTCTCCTTTTTAAATCAAATTTTGCAGGTTATAGGTCACGTGAAAGGTGGAAAAATTCTGAACCCTATTTATCTGTATCTTATTATTTTCCATCACAAAAACCTGGCATTTTCACAGGGCTCTGTAGACTTTTTTTTTTTTTTTATAAGCAAATGCTGGTGAGATGTATAACTTGAACAGTGCTTCAGCCACATTTTCAAGTCAGCAGACTCCTGTCTGGATTCAAACAATCTTGTGATTTTACACTAAAGCATTAATGTAGGGCGATGTGGCTTCCTATCACAAAGGCTTTCTCTTGTAAGCACTGTGTACCCACTCTTGACACCAACCTGTGTTTACAGGCGTTTGCCCCTGTGGGGGGAGGTGCTGGCAGGGTGTGGGGCCGGCACCTGTCAGGTGGTGGTCACCACGCCAATGGAGATGCTGAAGATTCAGCTTCAGGATGCAGGAAGGCTCGGTGAGTTTGTCACTAATTTTACAACATTTTACCAACAAGGTACAAAGTTTGTCAAAATCTGCGTCAAGGCAACGACCAAATGCACTGAAATCTTGCCTATGAGGAAGTAAACAAAGTCATACAACGTGATGCTGCAAGATTCCATTAGCCTGCATTTGTTTTCTAACCTGGGACAGTCTGTGTTTGACTATTAGCTGCCCAGAGGCCAGTTCCAACTCCAGCTCCGTCGCTGATGGCTCCTCCACCTGCACGACGGAGTCCTCCACCTCGGCCTTCGGCTACTGGCATCACTGTGGAGCTGTTGAAGACTCGAGGACTGCCAGGCCTCTACAGGGGGGCAGGAGCCACCTTAATGAGGTCAAACAACACAAAGATGCACATGCTCATCATACATGAAATTTGTTGACTTTTTGGCTATTGTGCAAGTTAGAAGTGGAGACTGAAGCCAACTGTAGTGGCACAGTTAAAAGCACAATGTCATTTTAATAATTCAAAAACCATAAAAAAAACAACAACAACAAAAACACATGAACATGCGCAGCCTCTCCTGTCAATCAGCTCCCTCAAAGCCGCAACAATGAGCTGGTTTTGCACAACTGCTTTGGCGGCTGTTGTACTTCCTGGCACTTCGGGCAGCTGCTCTCACACCCTGCTCTTCTGCAGCCCCTCGCATTCTCTCCCCCGCCTCTCATTTCCTCTCACCGCTCTCCAAACCATGCTTTGCAGGGACGTCCCCTTCTCCATGATCTACTTCCCGCTGTTTGCCAACCTGAACGCGCTGGGCCAGGACGGGGTGGGCAGCGTGCACACGCAGGCGCCCTTCTGGCAGTCCTTTCTGGCCGGCGGCGGCGCAGGTTCAGTGGCAGCTGTGGCTGTTACACCGCTGGATGGTGAGTCAGAGCAATGTACCTCTGGAAAGAACACAGTTTTTGCTCTTGCAGTTGCAATAAAAGGAGTCGTTGTTACATTTCAATCTACTCAACCGTTTTGGTTGTGTTTGCTGAAGTTAGTAGACTTTAAACAGATACTGGTGATGTCTGAAGTCTTATTTATGCATACACTACTACCTACATGATAGACACTCCATATACTGCACACACTGATCACTGATCAGCCATAACATGAACACCACTGACAGGAGAGGTGAGTATTGATCACCGACCTTGCTACAGTGCAAAGTGCTGCTGTGAGACCCTTGTTCCTGGCATTCGTGTCACAAGCCATCTGACCCAAGCACCCATGAAGAGCAAGCCCAGCCTCCCTGGCACCTGCACACCCTGATAACAGTGGATCCCCAGCAGCACAGCGCATCCTGCAACACCCACACAACTGCTCAGGAACAGCAAAAGGAACATGACAAATAGCTTTAAATATCGACGTAACCTCAAAATTCCCCCAGACCCAAATCTGACTGGGCATACGTGGAACGTGCCTGAAAGACTGTGACCCATGGGGGCCCACCGTGTAACCCGCAGTGCTCAAAGGATCGGCCGCGGACACTCTATTTCATTGTGACTCGAAAGGTAAAAGCTAAGTGTGTTACACAACGGGCCCTGCACTGGAGCCAGGTGGTCAATGATATTCAACTGTCAGTGGTGTTAATGTTGTGGCTGATCGGTGCCCGACCCGAGATTTTAGTCATTATGAGTTACTTTTGTTCAATTCCATGAGTAATAATGTCCACTCAGAACCTCGGAGAGTCAGACCGCACCGTACTGTACAGCAAAAAGGGAACGATTTGAGACAGTCAGTTGTGCACGTTTTAACCTACACTACATTTTAGGATTCACCATTATGCCTCTGAGCTGAGGGTGCATTCTGTGTGTTTGACGCCTCTACAGTGATCAAGACTCGTCTGCAGACCCTGCAAAAGGGTGAGGGAGAGGACACATACAGAGGAATTGTTGACTGCACATGGTAAGTGTTTTATGCCCCCTCCCCCCCAAAAAAAGAAAAAAACCCAAAACTTATTGCCTTGGGTATTTATAAAGTTTAAAAAGCCTTGTGACATTTTCTTGCCGTCCGTGTATTTTTGCAGGCGCATCATGAAACGGGAGGGCCCGGCAGCATTCCTAAAGGGCGCGACGTGTCGTGCTCTGGTCATCGCGCCTCTTTTTGGCATTGCACAGGGTGTCTACTTTCTCGGGGTAGGGGAAGCAGTGCTAGGGGTGCTGGAATAGCAGCGGCATTGGTGTACAGATTACGTGCTGCTTTAATCTGTAGTGAATGGCGAATGCGGCGGGAGGAGGGCAAAGGCCACTATACAAAGGAAAACGAATGGTCTGAAAAATGAAGAGGCTATATTTACTAATGTGTGGACCAGTGGGTTCGAACTAATCACATTCCTCTAGGTTTTAACAAGTGGCCTACAGGGTTCCATAGGTCAAAAAGTGTACTGGTATTTGCGTGATTAATCTGAGGGTATGTGTCCCAGGGCACCTGTCTGGGGCTGTTAGTTTACCCCAAGATCAAAAATACACATTATTACCCATATTCCTATTTATTCCTATTGATTGTCTTTTTTTGGATTCGAGGTGAGGATTTTTGGAGATGTTAGCTGTACATGTCTGCCTTGTCTCTAACACATGGAACTAGATTCTAACGGTGTTTAAAACAGCAAAAGAGTACAATTAAACAATCTCAACAGCAAGGTTTCTTTCCACAAATCCTGACCTGAGGGTATAAACTTAAGTAATGGCCTCCTTGATTCGCTGTAATGTTAGCTACATTAGTCACCCGTTATTAGATGCAAGTTTTGTTTTCCACTCACAACTGAAGGGTTATCTTGAGTCACGATTTCAGGAAACAGACACTTGCTTTTTAGTTTTTCACTTTTCTAATATTTTTTCTTTTTCTGCCTAGAGCACCACAAACAGTGCCATGTAGTTCTAATACATATGACATAAGGCCGACATGACTGCAGCTGATGTCTCAAAAGAAACGATCTAGATGGATTTATAGCATAAGTCAGGTGGTGTATTTTTGATTTGGGGGTGAACCGTGCCAATAAAAAATAAAAGCTGGTGTGTGATGTTCGAGGATGCTGACTAAATTGCCTACCGCTGAAAAACTGTGCATCATGTTGCACTAGTGACAAACTCCCCTTTCGGTCTTTATCGCGAGCTGATATTTGATGTCAGAGACAGAAGTAATTATTTGACGTTAGTCTGGAAGAGAAGCTTGATCTCCTCCTGCCCAGCTCGTTATGCATGCCTCCCACTCCATCCGTGACGTCCGAGTTGTAATCTCACATTGTTTGGATTGGGAAGTGCTGCCTGCCAGTGTCTCTGAGGTCATTTGCTAATCTGATGGTAATGCTATAATCCCTGTATTAGTGGACAATTTACCCTAACACAGGACTCACTTCCTGCCTAAAGGCCACCAGTTTGACTGCTGAGTGGCTGTCTCGTAGCCTTGACCTCCTCTTCTCCACAGCGTGGACGGGTTGAAATAAAACTTATGAGAAACCTCGGGCTGCTCTTACCATCTGGCTTCACATAAAAAAAAAAAAAATTGTTGGCTTTCGACTGATGTGCGCACAATAACTATAAATATGCAATTAAAGCCTTATTAATGTTCATAGGTTTCTGAAGCATCAAAACTGCAAGTCTTAATTGGTGGTGTTGATATATTGATTTGAGGACAATTCTATTTGTTAGACCTGACGATGGGAGTATGGCACCTTGTCTTGCCATGACTACTTAAGTCCACTGGGTGGCACTAAAAACATTTTTTTTTTTTTAACATTTTTAATGAAAGGCACTATTTTGACATGGCTAGTGCACATAGGCTACTACTTTACCCTCATTTACTTACCTACTTTACCCCTTAGAGTGAACACAGGCATGGCCTGAGTAAAATGTTTGTTTCCAAGCTGTAAATAAAGATATCCCATACATGTCGATCATCTGTGTCACACGCATTTATTTTTTTAGCTGTCAAAATACAGTTAAATAACACACACCTGACAGATAATCCAACCCAGTTACAGACTGTAGTCTAAAATAAACGTGTGCTGTGGGTGTGAACAATGGTGACCTAAACATTTTGCTTCGATTACCTGAATCAAGCAGGAGAGCAACAGATTTCCCACAAAGCAAACACGTTTGCAGTGGCATTGCGATTCAAAGCAGTCCTTCAGACGACGCATGAGGAGGTCAAACAAGATGTCGCTGAAACCAAAGTGCACTTGTGTTGTAATGCAGTTCATTAGTACAAAAATAAAAAAATATCTGTAGCGTCCCAGTAAGTGATGAAGACTCTTGTTCATTATGACGATCGTCAGAGGCCAACTTAGATATTCCACCGATGTCGGCTCCGCTCCCTTCCAACTCGCCATCAATCCATGAACCTGCGGTTGGGATTGGCACCGAACAGGTTCACTCTGATCTCTGGCATCATCTGTCAGACAGAGAGGACAGAAAGAAATTACTAAGGCAAATTAGTGGACTGCTGATCTTTTATTATTTGTTTTTTCTTTTGAGGGCATACAGAGAGGTTACCCAATAATAGATCCAATAATACAATGTAATTTGTTCAAAAGGCAAACTAAATTCTAAAGGGATACTGCAGGTTAAAATATGCTGTGATTGAGGGCAACAGGTTCTGTTTACCTGTTTATATTTATACCCTCTATCATCAGTTCCTCTGCTTATTTCTACCTTCAAAAAACCTGTCTGATGATTGTGAAAGAACAAAGAATGGTGACACCCCGTCAGATCTTCTCTCTTCTGAACTTTACTTCACAAAAATCTCCATAGATGCTGGAAAACTTTAGGAAAAATGCAAAGCTCATTGCTTGATGTGTATTGTGCATAAATTGTGGCAAGGATTTTGGCTTTGACCATATGTACTGATGTTGATCTCAGAGGAAACCTGTGTCAAGAGTGAATGTAACGTCACTACTTACATAAACAGTAAAATATTGACTGTAAATAGTAAATAATGGCTTTTTCTGACTAACCTGAATCTATGAATCGCCTCTAAGAGGTTAAAGCATGGCAAACTTGGCATGGCAAAGTATCTCTATAAAGGCAGAATAGCATGCAAGGGTTCATTCTTTTCAGAATTTAATTAAAAGGGTTAAAATCTTAACCTGTTTATATTCATTACCCATAAAGTGAAATATTCTAAAATTTTGAGATGAGTTTTCTTTAAGTGTAATTATTAAAATATAATTATCAAAAATTACCAAAATTAAAGTTATAGTTATATATGCATCTAGAGTAAGTTAAATGTTCTCTTTCTTAAATAACTGATGAGAAATCACGTTATTGCAGGCCTAAGTAGTGTCAATCTTGATTGAATAATTGAAATCCTTTTTCATGTTTAACTCAGCTACCTGCACGTTATTGGGGCCTGTGCTGCCCTCTAGTGGAATAGTTTGTGCATTAGCATGGTCAGCGATGCTGTATAACATTTGGATATAATATCAAGTTACTCTACCTGTTGTGCAATAAGTTCTATCCTGCTTTCCAAAGTGTTGGAAACCTTGATCTTCCCATTATCGTTATAAACTTCAACTCCTCCGCAGCTGTTAAAAACAAAGAGCAGACATTTAATACGGAAGAATCATCAGCTAAGTGTAGCTTCCTTCCCCCCCCCTTTCTCTCAACAAAAAGAAGCAAACTGACAACACTTCTTACATCTCTGCAGGAAGAAAACGTTTCTGGTCGATTTTTACAACTATGTTGCTCTTCACGGCCTCTTTGTAGATAGGAATGTTCTTGTTGACTGCAGCCTGGAAGGCAATAAAACACTTATAAAGCACAATACCATCGACTACCAGAAATGTAAATAAATATGCTTTAGTAATAATAACTTGTGCTCTCCTAAACCTCACCTGAACCAGGTCTATATCCTGCTGTCGGCAGCGGACGGTAACTCTAGGTTCCAGCAGTTGATAGAACCCCTGCAAAGTGAAAAAGGCGGGAGTCAGAAAATATGGCGAACCAAAATCGCTTTAGCTTTAGTGTTCACTAAGAAACTGTGGTTTTACCTGAAGCACCAGGCCCTCCAACAGGCAAGAATACGTAGCAGGGTCCTTGGCAATCTCTGCAAGTCTTCTACGAGCCTCATTTAACAAATCCTGAGGCAACAATCAGATACCTTGTTACAATGCAATTTGTAAGCAGACTGTGTAAATGTTAATCAAAATTATAATTTAAATCAATACAAATCTAATTGTTCTCATGATTAATCAGTTAATCATCTAGAGTTAATAAACGGTGATGTCCCACCAACAGTCGGCGCCCCCAGACTCTTTGTTAACATAAATCACAAAGAAGAAACAAATGCTTACATGTAAAAAGCCAAGACAATCAAATGGTTGACTTTTCTGCTGGACTAAAGACCGACAGGATTACTTAATTTGAAGAATTAAACAATTTTCTCCTATCTATTACTCAATCGTGGGAGCTCTGAATTGAATGCGTGAGTATAAGTAGAACACAAGCGTTGATCTAACCGTGATCATGTCGTCACGGGCTTTCAGCACCTTCAGCCTCGCTTGGTTCATCAGGTTGGACATCTGGCTGAGAAACAGGAAGGGACAGTCCACCATGAATACATCAGATGTTCGGCTGATGCCCAGTCCCGAGTTTACGTCGTATATGTCACCGCAAAAGGAGGCCAATGTGGAGATGTTTTGTACTTGGATCGTGTCAAGAGTTTGTGACCCAGGAAGGTGATTTCCAAAGAACGAGAAATACAGTATTTCCTAACGAAAATCTGAGTGGATGCTGCATGCTTAAATGAAACGGTTGAATAGTAGAAATGTAAGATGAAGAGCCAGGAAATTCATGAGCCAAGTTTACACAGTTTCTTTCCTCTTTGACATCTTTAACGACTTTTATGTCACGTACAAGAAATTAAAGATATCAAAGAAAGTCACTGATTTATCAATATTTCAGACTTTGCACTAATAAATGGTATTATAGAAGTATAAAAGGTGGAAATGAGAAAAACACAATGCCATAATGTCCTTAAAGAGCTGTAAAAGTGACTGAAAGACTTTGTGAAACACATGTATCAGGTCAGAAATGACTTCATGTGTTGACACAGTGATCGTTAACTTGATTAGTTACTGATGTAATGTGTAAGGATGATTGATTTAGTGCTTCCTCTTTCCTAAACTGCTGACAAACTACCCCCAGCTCACATTTTCTTGTGCTGTTCAATCTGCTTCTCCTTCTTCTCATAGTATTCCATGATTTTGACACGCTGGGTCTGCACCAGGCGACCTTTCTCGATGTTGAACTCTTCCTCCGCCTGTAAACACGTGGACGTGACGAAGACTTGTCACGGCAGCAGTGAAAACAAGTGAATACGATCACAAGACTGACACAGACAGACAGACTGACTGACAGGCAGACGCCAATTACCTTAGCATCAATTTCCTCAACTTTCTCTTTAGCCTCTTGCTCGATGAAGGCCATCATGTGCTTGATCTGTCACAAGACACCAACACAGCATCGTTTGTTTCAGTTCAACCTTTCTGGATAACGTTTGTGACATTTGTTATGTTGTTGTTGTTTTTTAAATGGAGGTACAAAACCATTTCAAAACTTCAGAGAATTTTCATTTTCTTACTATTACAGATGACAATGTCCAATACGGCGTGACGTTAACAAGCTTGACAACGACTTCACTGGCTGAAGACATGAGCGGGACAATCATAAGCTACACTGTTAATGTCCACTTCCACGGAGTCACTTCGGGTTTAATTAAGCCCGTCAGGAAGCGTGAACGTGTTGTCACTTTCACGGCGTGTGTTGTATCGTTAGGGACGAGTCCAGGATGGACTTCAGCGTTTGAACTTACCTGTTTCTGGACGTCTGCGTCGGTGAGCGCCATGTCTGCTCTCCGTTCGGCGTTCAAACGCGTGTAAACAACTCCTTCACGCACTCGAAGGGTCCTGTTGGTGGAGGTCTACTTCTCCTCTTCTTCTCTGATTCACGTCGAGCTCGCGACACGAGACGGAACAGAACATCCGGTCTTAACTTTCAAAATAATACGTACTCAGTAAGTCCTTGGAACAGGGACCTGTGAAGAAAACGACAATTATGATTGCTATTTTGAATAACTAGATCACGCAATAGAGGATCACTAAACTTACCGTATGAACCAAAATTACTATTATTATTATTATTATTGTGACTGTTATAAAAACGTTATTGAATGATGCTGCATTCCAATGTTGTCGGTAAAAATCGGAATGTCGGGAGTCCGTCTGGGAAAATTTACATAAACGCCCTGTCAAGTCGGAGAAACAACTGGGCAACTCGTTATTAGATAATTTTCTAACACAAGTTGCCGACATATCGTTATATATATATATACATAAACATGGCAGACAAAATTAGATATTTGGTTGATGTTAAGAAACTTTTTAAAGTCACGTTTTGACTAGCGCCTTTTGATCATATGGAATGTGAAATATGATATCTACGTTAACTGCTGTCAATGTAGAGTGACCAAGGTTATTCAGAAATCTATTTGTTCAACACCTAATAACAAGTCTGGTTAAACTATCTTACTAAATTATAGTGGTTTCATCATCCGTTTCCTTTTGCTCGCCTTTGTCACGAATCCCCCTCTTGTTTAAACGATTAAAATAGCATTAAAATGCAACCAATATTCTTTTAAGGGGTCGGGATGTTTCCATTTTTCGACCTCAAAGCCCATGAACACAACGCAGTCGGAAGAAAGACTTCCCAACTCGAACAGTCCGACCTTCAGACGTCACAAGAGTGCAGCATTTTTTTTAATATTCTAACTATTCTGACCTTCGCGCCCACCTTTCAAACTTTTAAAACTTTTAAAACTTTAACTCACTATACTAGATACCAATTATTGGATATTTTTATTATAAAATTAAAGTTAACACCTTGTTAACGCCAAAAACTAATGGTGGTGTTATTTTGAAGGTTCCGACAGGGGCCTCTGTTATGATCTTGCTAGCTTACGTCGCCCCTGAAGCGCACTGCTGGTGTTACTGCTGCCTGCTAGTGGCGATCTCTCTCCGCCCTCTTTAGCTAGTATTACTGCATCTGGGGACCGTGAAGCATAATTCAGTTGTACTTGTCGATTGTCAGCACCTGGTTGCCTTTGGACAAGGACGGTAAGAAACCGAGCTTCACTTCAGTTGTTTTTGTGCCTCCGGAAAAAAACGCGCAATATTAAGCTAGCAGGCGTTATAGCCTGAATATGCGCTTAGATGTTCGAACAGCTCGCCTGACTGAAAACGGACTTTGCAGTGTTGCAAACATTTAGTTATAGTTCCATGTAATTATCCAACGAGCCAGATATGCGTGGTTCTTATTTGGGTCGTCAGTATTTTGGAGTCATACTGCGATTGAACGACATTCGGAGTTACTTCGATTCCTTTTACCCACCAAATTGGTTATAATAATTTTGTTTGAACCCTGAACAGTTCAGTCACGTTTTTTTATCTTGACAGTTCAAAACGGAAGTTTTGTTTTGGGGGAAAAGGACGTTGATCCCACTGTAGTTCCTCCTGATGTCTCTTCATCTTTTGAGGAAAATTTGAGCTAAACTCGAGTTTACTTACTGGCCTCACTCTATGTCTGTCATTATCTGTGGTTTAATGTCAGTATGCCACTGCAATATTTACATTTAATTTAAACTACATTTGTTCATTGGAGTCTCGAATTGAGGGACTTGTCACTCCCCTCTGCCCTCCACGTGTTCTCTGTAAGTTCACTTGTATGAAGTATCAGGCGTGATTCAGGCTTCTCTCCCTCTGTGTTTGAATTCATTAGTCCCGCAGGCACCAGTTTCATCTCCATCACCCCATCGCCAAATGTGAATGTTGACTCATGAAACATGAGGCATAGGATATTGTGTTGCGTCCTTATGATCACTTTGAGCTTTATGACACATTGAATGGCTGCTGTACAATTTCACAACATACATCATCATGTCTTTTCTTTAGAGCCCGATGTGGATTTGTTTTCATGTTTTGTTATTAAGTGTTTTGGCCAGATATAACTCCACTGCTGCAATCCCAAAAGTCAAATTAGCAAGTAAATGTCCCTCCTCCCTCAGGTGAGACGTCCCGCTTTGACTGTGAGAACTTATGTGCCTGAGTCTGACATAGGTTTGTTCGATGGCTACTCCAGGCTCCACCACTTCTGCCTCTACCACCGCCACTGTGCCTGAGGATTTTCATTATGAAACCAAGTACGTGGTGCTCAGCTACCTGAGATTGCTGCCTGTTGGTCGATCGCAGGCGGAAACCACAGCTCAAGGTCAGAAAAAAATACTTATTTTAATTTTTTTGATTCTGTCGCTAAATCTGAAAATGGAACACATTGCTCATAACTGGAGTGGGACCACTACCAAGGACACCCTGTTTTAGTGCTTTCTCCCACTTGTGCATTCACACACAGCACATAAATAGAATTACGAGCACATGCAGGCATGGTAGTAAAGTATCCAGGGTGTATAGGCAAGTGCTCATCTGCTCACTCAGGCTTTTTGTGACATTGGCATAGTAACAGAAATTCATGTGCATGTATAAACATGCCAGTTATGAAGTGCTTTTGCAAAAGTAGATGTGATGTGAGACTGTGTATGAGCCCAAACACAGTCCTTCCAATATCGTGTGTAGAGTTGGTGAAGACCAGACTGTTGGTGCAGAGGATTTTATAGCAGCCTTGTGCCATGACCTCAGGCTCGCAGCTGCTTGTCATTTTGCACCCTGTGTGTCTGACATACAAACATGCACACTCTGTTTCTCTTGAACAGTTTTGCCCACTTTATTGTCACAATTGTAATTCTTTTATAAATCTGTAGGCTGTTAGATAATTTTTTTCAAATCTGAATCCCATGCTGATTACCAACATGCTATGCTTTGTATTCGCTGCAATGGACATAGTGTGCTAGTTGTGACTCTTATTGATTACAGACGGTACATGGAAGGTACAACCGTTTTATTGGCGGACCACTGTTGGCCATGCGTGTCATCCTTTCTGTCACAGAATATGGACAGGGCTATTCAATAAAGGAATGCTTTTAAGCATTTTGAGGAAAAAAAAACTCAGAGACATTGTAAATAAAGAGAAAGGGGAAGTCCTCTTTATTTCCTATTCACTTTTATTGCCATGTGCATGCTTGGAATGGGCAGACGAAGGCAGAAGACTGGCTGATCCCTGCTTTCCGCTTGACTGGGTCCAATTTCTGACAGCCTGTCATGTGTAATCACTGTAGGATCAGTCACAAGCCAATGGACTGAAGCAAACTTGTTGGCGGGGTAGCTGTATGGCTCAGTGCTGAAACAGCACGGAGCCCTGGAAAAACCAACACTGGTCCTCTGGGCGTTCATGTATTTGCTACAGCGACAGAAGAGCAATGGGTTTGACTGAGTGTCCAAAAAACATAAGAATTAGATTTTCATTTGGACATTATTTTGCAACACTACTAAATCAGTACAATAAAGAACAATACTTAAAGTTAATTTTAATTTCTTTTGTGTTTGCTGCTATTACCCTGTCAGAGGAAGGAGAGTCCATCTTCCATCATTGTGAAAATTACCAATAAAACAATTTGTTTGGATTAAGTGACACTTCACTTAGAATGCATTTTCTTACATGTGAACACACATAGTGATGACATCTAAACAACATTAATGTTACTGTTTCTCATTGCCTGCAGCACTGTAGACTGAATGTCATAAATAATTTACTCATGACCTCTGTTTGTGGCATGCACGCAATTTGGGCGCATGTTTTTTCCTCAGCAACATCGTGCTGAGGTGAAGTGAATGAAATGAGTTTTAAGTGAAGGGCTGTGACATTTGCTGTAGCTACACACCCCTGCGGGAAAGTAAGGGTTTCGACAACAGTGTTTTTGGACAAAATGTGTATTTAGTATTGAGCTACACAGAGCAAATCCTGTCTACCAGAACCTTAAGCTAAATTTTGCCTTAAGGGCTCTTCTAACTGACTGGTCAGCTGTTTTGCCATTTGCTGGTGCTACAGAGTCACACCTGACATCTCATTACTCCCAATTTAATATGTATTTAAAACCATTTGCTCCACTTGGCTTCATAAGAACCCAAAAGAATGTGGTATAAACAAACAATACTTTGTACAGAATATTTTTTAATTGTGAATACTGATGCTGACATACTTAAAAAATTGTAGAAAAAATATATATATAAACAAAGTTGGCTTTGCTGCCTGGAAATTTGTCCTCGCATTATAGTAAATTTAGCTTTTGCTGTAAATGCATATGTGCTATGAATGCCGCTTCATCAGTTAAAATATTGAAATAAAATCTCTAACTGTCAGAATATGCTTTGCCGCACTAAAACCTGACTGGGAGTATAGTTTATCATTCCTTTGGAATATACACCCGTGTGGCGTGCCATCAGGTCTGGACTGACCAGTCCTCACAGGGGTTGCTGTTGGAATGTGAATTTGAATATAAACACCATTGTCATGTGTGAATCTGCTATTTTTGTCATTACTGCAGTTTATAAATATTGCTGCTTCATCACATGTAATCAACAGTTGCGTTTTGTGTTGACTGTTGGTTCATATGCCATGTAATGTCTTTCTTTTAGGAGATGCCCAGGATGAGAGAGAGAGGAATTCATTGATAAAAGCTCAGATAAAGGAAGAGCTGAGACATCTGGAAGATGAAATCACCGCCTGTAAGTGGAGACACACACCCACACGCACACATCCAGTTATCCATTTAAAGTGAATCATTAGAGTCAAGTCTTCCTTATTCTGATATAATAATAGTACTTTTCCAGCTTTTCATTGTTGTCCACAGTTGTTCTGTCGTTGCAAAGGCATCCAGAGTTCAATGTTTGTGATGTAAAACATGAGATCTTTGCTTTGAAAGAGAATTGTGTTTCAGTAGCATGAACGTGTCACTCCAGAACAAACTCCTTTCTCATGTGTAGCAAGGAAGTGAGCTTCTTGAACAACAGATGGCTTGTTAAAAAGCCCATTGATAAAGAGAGGATCGCTTCCTTCTTTTGACCTAGAGATGAAGTTACACAAGTAACACACATTTGAAAAAAATCTTAAATGTCTTACTGCTTTACCTAACCTTTTTCTTTTCCACATATGCAAGTAATCCCAAAAACTGAACTGTGCTGCATGTGTGAGCTATTACTCTGTCCTGTGTTCTGTGTGTTTGCAGCCTATTCTACAACAGGTTTCGACCGGCACAGATCACTGGTATTCAATCCAGCCAACCCAGAGTCCTCTATCGAAGACTGCCTTGCTGCAGTGGGAGACCATGTGGTCAGAGGGCTCTACCCACGGCTGGCAGCAGCTGTAAACACACTTCTTTCAGGGTCAGTCTGGTGCAGTCTGCCCTAATGTGAAAAAAGTGGTGCTTAATAAGCCTCACTCTTTTAAGACGATTACTTCTTGGCTGCTTTAAAACGGTCCCTCCAAAACATACTACACATGGAAACAGAGTTGTGAGGGTGGGTGCAACCCTTGTCACAACTGACTACTGTTTCCAGACTATGCTAAAGCGGTATGACAAAAAAAGCATGGGCCCGCAGGTTGAGAGCTACGATCGTAAAGTCAACGTTGATATAGTGCTGCTCAGTTCATTTTCTCTTCAGTGAACTCTTGAACTTTAACAGGGATGCCCTCAAGTGAGGGAAAAGGAAAATTACTGTGTATGTAATTTTGAATATTTCATTGAATTAATTTAAGCTATTAAGTTTAGTCGCGGGGCGGCGCAGTGGCGCGTGGAGTTTGTATGTTCCATATATCTCATGGATCCACATCCCAGGACTCTGTCGTTAAAACACTTGTGTCCTCTTCAAAATACTGACTCAATACACATTTTTGCAGTATCAAACATTCAAGTCCACCTGAAATGAAAAACTGTAATTTTAACCATTTAGATCACATATTCAATCATGCTGTCACCTATTGAAAGATATAAGGAAAAGTAACAAAAAAAGACAAAAAACAAATTTCTTTGAATTTTCTATTAAAATTTGCTATCGTTTTCTTCCAGTAAAACCACATCACGTGCAATTATATCACCGTGTACAAGCTAATTTCAACAAATAATTTTCACGACATCCAGCTGTCAATTAATCTTCAACGGAGCTACGAATGTTACTGTAGTTACCAGCTATCCAGATTCATCCCGTCGCTATTTCAAACCTTCTATCTTGTGATTGGTTCTTTCGTGTTTCAGTAAGAAACACATAACGACACAACCGTTGGATACTCTCCAACGCCCGTCTCAGGTGGACTTGCATCTGAACAAGACAGTAAATCCACAGCGGCTCTGGGGCAAATAGATAAGACTGTGGTTGCACTGGACAAGCTCTCTGACTGCATGTGACCCGGCAGAACATTGCAAAAGAACATTCATACTCAGGGAACCCCCCCCCCACTAGAAAGTGTAAAGCCTTTTTTTGTCTTTCTGTTTGTTTTCTTTCAGACTCACATGTGGCATGTACAATCATAAGTTTGCACACGCACAAAACAATAACAAAGCATGGCTGACAACCATGTGGCACAGCACATTTACTGTCTACTGCTCATAAAATAACACATCAATATCAGGTTTGTGAATCTGACCCCCAAGGAATGTGTGGCTTCAGTCATCACTGGTACAAAAACAACATATAAGAAACTTTGCCAGTACCAACCCAACATGACCAACCAGATAATTACATAAAACTGTGGATTTACAACAAGCACATTTTCTGAGTACAAAGCTCAAAAGTTAGAGTCAGATTGCTAAATCTGACTGCATTTTTAGCTTTGGCAGACAAATACTTAGTTAGCAGCTATTTGCAGGTAAGCACAACATGTGAGCACCCGAGTGTGATGAGTCCTCTCACAGCTATACGCAGCCCGTGGGTTTAATGTGATGATGTGTATGCCTGTTTCAGGCCTCTGGACTACCAGAGATTCAGAGACGCAACACTGGATCTCTCAATGCACACACAGGGAGGCTGGGACAAGGTGAGATTTATGTTATCTAAATGCTCAGGCCTGGGTTAGATGATAGGCTCCAAGAAAGGTGAAAGATTAGTCTTCATTGCATTCTTCCTTTTTCCCCTCCTCCTTCTTCTTCTCCTTTGCCCTCCCCTCTCCCAGGTACTAGTGCCTTTGGTGCTGCTCCAGGCTTTACAAAGCAAGGGCCAGTCTATGACAACCCTGGTGCACCTAGGGGTGCGCTTCCTAGAAGAGGATGCATCTGGTTACATAATCCAGCAAGGAGGATGGGTGAGTTTTAAACATGCGATGGAAGAGGACCATCATATGTTATACTTGTGCAACAGTTTTTTTTTTTTTATTATGTTAATTTTTAATTGGGTGTAGTTCAGTTCAGTTAAGTGTTGAATATTCTGCAATATTGTGCAGACGTAACAGATGTTGGAAGTTGGATGTAGTGTCAGGTCAACAGGAAAAAATGGCAAAAACTCATAACAGCCAGATGGGGGCATCAATGAGTTTCCTGTACAGATGTTTCATACCCCAGAGTCCAGACCTGGTGACTGTTGTCTACAAATGCAACCACATAATTTTACACCTTATTAAAATATACAGTACAATAGATATGTATGTAATTCCCAACAATTTCAGGGTAATTAAAGTTTATATGTGTTTTGAAGCATAATGCATCCATTTAAAAAACAAAATATCAGCCCCAGTCTGTTGTCAATTAGGATTTCATTGCTTCATGTCAGCTGCTGTGGTCCTTTACAACTAACATCCATCTGACATAATTTAATCATTGTTTAGACCGTAAATTCATTAGTATTTCTATTAACAATGAGAAGCAGCCTTTTTCTTTATTTGGAAACTGTCCATATTTAATGAAGACAATACATTATTTCAAATAAGAACTTTCCTACTGGACAACAATATTCTTTACAGTTAAGCTGTGCATGTTGTGACCTATACAGGCTCAGGTGCGAACGCCTTCATATAAAGTGCCTCAAGTGTGCTGTTTGCTCACACAAATGAAGTGATAGCAGAACTTTATCTTGCGATATGATTTCTTAATATTTCCAATGTTCGCCCTTGCCCAATTTTCAGATTATCTTAGAAATGTCAGTTAAGCAACCACCACTTTTCTACATGTGTTTTACACGAATAATAAATGAAACACTGCGTCATAGAGGGCCCCTTATGAACAAGGTCGTGAGGAGTCACACGACTTGTTGGCCACCGCTCTGGTGACCATTACGTCATAGCGATGATGCCCTGCTTGGCTTCATGCAACATAACGTGAACATCGTGCTCAAACAAGGATATATTATTGCGCTGTGTTACGTCACAGAGGATGAACAGATGCCTGGCTGGGGCAGGATGGACAAGGGATGGATGAAGGAGAGAGGAGGAGTGCAAAAGAGAGGCTGCGTGTAGAGCATGGCGATTGAAAGGAAGGGCATATAAAGAAGGGAGGGGTAAGAGATGAGGGAGAGTGGTTAGCCAGTGAGAGCAAAGTGAAATCTCCATTCGTTTGACAGCTGCGTGCTGGCACACTTCTCTTCATCTGGCTGCCTATGTGCACCGCACTTCTCCAATTTGAGTTTTGTGTGTTCAATTGAAAGCAGGACTTTACACGGAGGTAAGGATGTCTTATTACTTGTGATGTTAGCTACGGAGTGAGAGATTTGTTTTGGATCTGTTTGTGTGTGTGATTGCAGTGCACAGAGGAATAGGCCAGTATCTCCAGTTCTTTTGATTGTGCAGTGGTTATCACAGTGATCTCATTTCATGAAAAGTTAAAAATGAACATATGTATACGCTAATATCAATCTGCAAGAAGACCATCAAGGTTTTTAATATTAGGGAAGAAGGTTTAATTTATTTTTTAACGACACAGTATAAATCCTAAATGGACTGACTGGTGCGAGTTTCTTGGACATCGGCTTGACTGAAGTGAAATCGAAACGCCATGTTTGGCTGCCTCTGACGACGCCATTTTTAGTTACAGACTACAATAAGGGTTGTTGCGACCCTAATTGTGGTGTACACTTCATTTGGCAGGAACAAAACCAGCATCCTTCAGACAGTGCATAGCCAGGGGGGTGGATAGGGTAGGGTGAGGCCCTGATTGGGGAGGGACGAGGTGGGGGAATGGCGCTGCGTGTCACCAACCAGTTTACAGTTCGCTCACAGCTTGTCTTCTCTCTCAGGCCTCAGTCAGACAGTTGTCCTTCAGAGTTTGACTGTGAAAACTGCTGTGTGAGAACTGAGTGTGCACAATGGCCATTTGTTATTACAGCCCCTGTGAGCATGACAGAATGTGACTCCCGAGGATTAAAAGTTGACAATTGCACCCGACCTCTTCTCCAGCTTATAAATCAATGTTCAAAGCAGCTTATCTTGAATTCAGTAAAGCTACTTTTATAGTTTTACAGTGATTCTTGCTGCTGCTTCATGGAATCAGTGATATTGCAATGATGATATTTTCAGGACAAGGTGCTGCAAAGGCTGTGTCGGGGGAACATCATGCTGTACCCGGTGCAGTGTAACAGTGCTCTCCCCATGTTACGTAAGAACCCGCTCGCCAGGGTGGAATATGTGTATCTCTAGGCAATTGTATTGACATGAGTGTAATGGAGTACAGTAGAGGACACAGGCTGAGTGCCAAGGTTTAAGCAGGGCACCCAGCTATGTCTCTGTCCTTCAGTATATCCATCAGTGTTGCTGCTGCTGCTGCTGCTGCAAGAATGCTAGAGATGTCTACCCCAAAAAAAGAAAACAAACATTTACTGATGCAGATTCTGGAGCTACACATCATCAGCAGACTAGTCACAAAATGAGTTTGCCCGAAGCTCTCCAGAAGTTGTCACATTCCATAAGTGCGCTCAGTCCTTGAATTATCTGGTGATATAGAACTTTATATAATATATTGCTTATATACTCAGAATTTGGTTTCCTATTAGAGTCTGATGCTTTTGTTGGAGTAGGATGATTTTATTGTCTATTTTTATTTGTGGATGAAACTGATGAAAGTGGTAGACAAAATTCTTCATTAGTGATTATTAATGAAGATTAATAATAATAAATTATTTACTGCTTTGTTGTGGGTTAATGGAGACACATACGGTGGATTTTCCATCTGAGTACATGAAGATTAAATCTACAATCAACAATTGTAGATTCTACAATATGTCCGCTGAAATTCCTCCTTCAGCGACGTATTTCATATCTTATTTTATTTCTCAGCGCCAAAGAGTACTGGCCCCAGTCTTCATAGACACTAAGGGTGATAATAGCTAAAACTTTATCAGAGATCCTATACTTTTTTTTGTTAGAAATATGTGCAATTTGATGCTAATGAGCAGTCCAACAGTCTCTCTCAGTCCTGGGTTTCACTTAACTTGGCCAGCTGCTACAGTAAGTGAGCACTTGCAGTGCTTGTCCATTTTTAACAGTGATGACATAATCCTCATACAGTAAATGTCAAGGGTTTAACTCTATTACATTGATCGAAATAATGACACTGCTCTGCATTGACATTCAGAAGTAATCAGTAAAAAAAAAAAAAAAAATGGCTTCTGTTTGCACACTTACAGGTCTGCCATTTTGTTGATGTGGAAAGATTGACTTTCATCATTTCCCAAATCTAAGATTTGTAATTGCACATGCAGCACGTGTCAGAAATGTTGCAAGTACTTTAAACTATCTCAAAAAATCCGGAACCCAGTTTTTTGTCCCTAAATGTCAGTGAGTTTAGGAGATCTTTTTATGGATCTTTTAGACAGCGACTGTTACTCTGCCCTGCCAGCACAACCCATCAGATTCAGTGTTTGACATCAGAGCAGTGTGAAATGAAAAGTGTGGTTAGCCTGTACACACTTGGCTCTACAACAAGAATGTGTTTTAGTAGTTTGTTTTTGTCCTTGGGTGTGGGTGGAGTACTGTAGAGCACACCTGATGACCAAACACTTTAAGTTAGTGTGTTTCCCAGCTTCAGCAGTGCTGGAAAATAATAGAAAGAACAAACACGGAGCAGATGCATCATGGATTTTCTCCTCAGGTTTGTGTTTTGTGATCATTTCCATGGTAATTCATAGATGCAGGTTAAAAAGTTGTTGTCAATAATTGCTTAGCCATTAGTTTTTTTTCATAAATGATACTACGCACACAACTTAAGTTGGCTGTTGTGAGGTTTAGGTTTAATTTATTGTAATTCTAGATTTGGGTTTTTTGAGAATGAGTTTTTACTCCCACATACTTTGCTGTTGTGTATGAAAAAAAACAACAAAACTGCATAAAAGAGTTACGCAAGAGAGGGTTTACGGTTGGTGCTCGTGGTCGTGCTCTACAGTGCAACTAAGGCTAGGACACAGAGTTTTTCTGTACATAGTCTTGCTTATTCTGTCTTCATTTTAAGGTTTAATTTCAGTTTAGATGTAAGATCAGTGAGGATGTTGCAGCAGTAAAAACTTGAATCTACAAGTGCATAGGAAGGATTGATTGTCATTGTTCCCAAAAAGCATCTAACATTTTGCTATTGATTTTAAACATCATGGCAGCCATGTCTTGCACAATTTTCATGACAGGGAGCCTGTGTCCTGAGGGTGAGGGTTTGATGAAGCGCTACATGCAAATCAGCTTATGGAGAAAGCAAATGTTAGGTAACGATAAAATGCCGTTAAATTTAATCCCTGTCCTGCCCTCAGGATGCAGCTGCCATGTGAGTGTCCTTGTAAGGAAGATGACCTTCACAGCCTGACCATGTCATTTAAAAATCTAATTTTCATAGCCAAATAACAGGTTGCATACATACAGGCTTGTAAAACATATGCAAATTGGTAGTCATCAGATGGTCTGAAAAGAGCATAATGTGTATTATCATGCTCTCAAACATGCTGATGTTCCCCTGTGATCTAGCCTCAGCTGTCAGGACCTGTCCTCCAGCTGCACACACACACTTATGCTCTGTCTTTCGGAATCTTGTCTCTTCAAGTCTTACCTACTTGACATGCAGAGAAGGCTGTCCAACCTGGCTTGTAATCATTCAACCTAGATCAGTTGTTAATTATACGCTTTCAGCATATTTCTTTGTCTCTGTCATCTGTTAGATGCACATGCTCAGACAGCATGTGCATCTAACAGATGACCTAGTTGGTGCATCACTTAAGTCCAGACTGGAGTATCTTTGCCAGCATTGAATGCTTTGAAAATGTGTCACACATTTTTGTTCCTCTCAAAGTGAGCTGTACAAAATACCTGTTAATGACATTCCCATCATCTTCAGTCATACTACTTTTTGTTTTATGCTATAGCATACCATCTAAACTCGAGCATGTTTGTTTCGTCGTTTGCCGCACGTGTTTGCAGGCTGACGAAAGTCTCACAAAGCTGCTAGTAAGGCTGCTGAGTCTTTTGTCATATTTAGGGGTGTCCTTTTGTGATCTCATGAGCAAAAGTTAAGACTTTTTTAAACCTTGACTTCCAAGGCCATTGTGTAAGCAGTGTTGCATTTCGCAGTTGAATGATGTGTGAGAGGAGGAGCTACCATCCACAGCAACATCTTGGTATTTTCGTAATTATGCCGAGATTTTCAGCAGTTATTCCCTCAAGGCAGGGAGCACATCAGTATGTATCTTGTTCTTTTGAGCGCATTGTAAATATTCACTGGACTATTTCCAAGCAAAATTCTGTAGATTCTTCATCACATCACTGCACAGTAAAAAAATATAGTGTATTTTCCTTTTCCTGTTTCTACATATTGTGCTACAGCAATCCGACCTCTGCGTTAGTCAGTCATACCCAAATGATCATATGATATTATCTGTTACATAATGGGAGAGCTTTGCAGATGGTCCCTGACCTATTCTTGAGTAGTCGCTGCATACCACTAGGTGGTACACAAGGCTAAATTAAAGTGTAAGGCATTGTAGTGTCATATTATTAATACAGTATATAGAAATTGTCAGTCTGTATCTGTGTTTCAATGCTAAACTGCATGATAAGAATATAAAATTTATCCCTGTATGGCAGAATTGGCTGTTGAGTTTCTGTGTGTATGTCATGAGAGATTGTCATTGATTTTCTTTATGGCTGAAAAGTTGGTCCATCATGTTGATGCAAACTTGAACGAAATATTTCCATCTAGTACAGAATTTTTCACCATCTCTTCAGCCTTCTTTACTCATCTTTATAACAATCATCAGGCTGTTACAGCTCTGTCTCTGTCTGTACTCCACAGAGTGAAATATTCAGCCTAGAGTCAGAGGAGGAGCGAGGTTTGGCCATTGCTGAAGACAGTAACGATATTTACATCCTCTCCGGGGAGCAGCATCCTGACCAGCTCAGCCCTCCATCCTCGCTGCTCTGCACTGGAGATAACAGCAGCGAGCAGAGCTCTTGGCAGACGGAAAGCTTAACTGTGTCTCTGGCAGGTCACGAGTCTTGGGCTCAGGTTGGGGGGATGGACCCTGAAGACATCAAGAGTCTTGACAGTAACGAGGGAGTGGCTTTAGCCGAGGAGCGCAGCGAGAACAACTCCTCGAACTCGGACATCGTCCACGTTGAGCGTGAGGAGGCTGAGCTTCTCGAGGAGGGTGGTGAGGGTGGGGCAATAGAAGAAAGCATGATGAGTGTTTTAGGCACAGATAGCGAGCTAGCTGAGCTCAGGGAAGAATTCAGGGACCAGATTCCATCTGTTCCAGCATCAGCCGCGGGAGATGCCACAGCCCCAGTCTCTCTGCTGTCACTGGAGGAACCAGTTGTAATAGAGACGCCTTTAGCCTTGTCGGCAGAGCCTTCCCTTGCTCCCTCAGAATCGGAGCTGCTTCCCCCAGCCCCAGAAGCTGCTGCACCCCCTCCCTCTGAGCCAGAACCTCCAGCACCTTTATCTGTTCCTGCAGCAGAACCAGAGCCTGAGCCAGAACCAGCTGCAGCCCCTGCCCCAGTGCCTGCTGAGGTTGCACCCCCACCTCTGGCTGAGGAAGCCCCAGCAGCACCAGTAGAGCTTGAAGCCACCTCAGAACCAGCTCTGGAACCAGAACAGGAGCTGGAGCCTGTTGCAGTGCCACCCCAGCCAGAACCAGAGACTGTGGCAGAACCAGAAGCCCCACAGTCTGCAGTC
>KV751367.1:5540042-5575643 GCA_001698575.1 Mola mola | reverse complement strand
AAAATATTGGCAAGTCCAAATTCCATCTATCTCAGCTAAAATATATCCAGAATTTAATTTACCGTCACAGTATTCGTTCTGAATAATCATATGATCGTCTTCTGCCCATGCTGAATAATAGCGAACAACATGTGGGTGGTGTCCAAGAACAGCATGTGCATACACTTCCTTTAGGGCCAGCTGCCTGAGAGGACATTAATTTGATAAAGTCAGGAACACACACGCACACAAAAACCACAAAAATAAATAAATAAATAAATAAATAAATAATGACATGACTCACTCATTGGCAGAGCCTGCCAGGGGTCGGCGAGAGCGTTTAACGGCATACAAACAGCCATCAAGCCTCTTCACGCACTTGTATACTGCCCCAAACTCGCCCACGCCAATGCACTCCAGCTCCAGGAACTCGCTCTCATAGCGTGACAGCATGAAGACTTGGACAACACGTCTCTGCCAGATAAACAGACGTAGGGGCTTGTGGTAAAACGCTCAGAGAGTTCTGACAGGAGGAACAGACGTCACAGAGCATAATCTTGAGTTCTATTACAGCTAGAGAACCAGAATCACCAGATATGGTCAAAAATTTACACAAAAAGCTGGAAGCATTTTTTTTTTTTTCCTCCTTCTGGAGATTCCTTAGAGAAATCCCAGAAGCAGGACTGGCAGCATGTAATTTTTGACAAAACAGTAAGCGAAGAGGCGGTCGAGGATGACAGAGACTGATGATGAAATTGTATCAGAGGCATCTGAGTGTGAGAGTTACATCCACCAGAAAAGGCCTGATAAAAATAGTTGTACCTTTGGTGGGAGAAAGGCTTCATCATCCTCCTCAGATGACGTTAGGCTGTGTTTTAACCTGAAAGGTGAAAAGAACTGTTATACCTGAACAAAAGTACACTCGTTTAAAAAGTGTAAGGCAATAGTAACAGACGGACGGAGAATTATCAGAAACCTACACTGTTATACAACTGGACCAAATTCCCTGTGATGTGAGACGTGAAACGTTTGGGCAATTTTCCAAAGAATATCACGAAAATAAAACCCGTCACCTGTGCGGGAAAATGCCTTAACAGCAGTTACCTGCGTCCATAATCGTCATCGTCATCACTCCTACAACAGTTCTTCCACTGCAGCTCGCTGTTCCTGCGCACCGTTTCGGGGGTGAATGGATTCACATTGACAGAGGGTGCATGGATGTAATTGGCAGCTGCAGAGCCGAAACGCAGGGTCCTCTGAGGGCAATTTATTTTGCTGCTGGACCAAGGCTGGGACGACTTTGATAGCAGGCTCTACAGACGGAGAGAGGTAACAGAAAAGCAATTAATCCCAGTGAAGTATGACATTTGAGACTCACTATGACAAACCATTCAAGACCAAGCTGCGAGTGCGAGGTGGTCTGAATGACCCCCCCACCTTGGGCGTGCTGGGAGAATCACAGAGCCTCAGTTTCCTCCAGGAAGCGTAAGGTATGGGGCTGGTGCACTGTAAAGGGGAAGACACGGTGTTGCTCCTACTGCGGTGTCGTGGCACCCTAGGTGTCCTGCACGCTGAGCCGGGGCTGCGGATCCTAGAGGTATAGTCCTCTGAGCTGTTGTCACTGCTGCTCCCCTCCTCGCCACAGTTAGTGAAAACTAGCTGCTGGCTGATCCCGTCAAACAGTGCTGCCATGCTTGGGGCCTGAGTTTTGGCAGAGGTTTCCTTCAAATTGCTTATTTGAATTTCACGTACAGTAAATTATCAGACTGTCCATATTAACCCATAAGTCACTATTACTTCCTCATTTACGCCTTTAGTACATTGTGCACGTCATATCATGCGGAGCAATTGAAAAGAAGCTCACAAGATATGCTGTGATGTTCTGATGAGACCTTGTCTGATTGCAAACGCAGCTCACACAGTGAGTCAAAAACACACGCACACCATTGTGTTATTTAGGTTCGATTAATAAAGCGTGTTTATCTCTATACTCACGAACGAGCCACACTCCCCATCCACCGCCACGCTTGAATTTCGCGCCTTGTATGCAAATGACTTCCTGTTTAAATGACCTATGCCCCCCAGGTATACACACCTTGCTCTGATTGGCTGGAATGTTCCTAAACCGCACACCTGACCTGACGTTACGTTTTACGAACGCCGTTTCTGCAGCGTTATCGTAAAACTGTGAAATCTAACTAATAGATGTATATGATGTATCCATGTATACATGTGGATAATAACACAAGAAAGCCAAAACTAAGTAACATTTTTTTAAACAGCACAAATAGACTGAATTGTAGCAGGGATACAATAGCAAAATCTTTATCTAAATTTCATAAGATTATAAGTGGTTATGGGCAAAATGATAAAGCCTGATCAATAAATTAGGTCACTGTATTGTGTAAAAAGTAAAATAGACATTTGAGCGGAAGTGAGCTACGTCATCACAACAGTGAGACAGAGGGAGGCGCGCAGTCAGTCGGTGGATGTGACACGCTTACAAATACACCGAAAACAAACAGCAAGCAGCAGGAAACCATGATCCGGCTCCAGCACCGCGGTTAGCCGGAACGATTCAACCGCACAGCAGACTTTTTGCGATACCTTTCAACCTTCCGGAGTCCCTGCGGGCGGCAGCATCACCACCGCCGCCGCCGCCATGGTGAAGCAGTCGGACCGAGCCCCGCTGCTGGACTGGGAGGAGATCCCACCGCCCGATCCGAACCAGCCGCCGCCCTCGGCGCCGCGGGAGGACGACGCGCTGCCGGAGAAAACTTTGCAGCCGCCCGGTCGACACACAGCGACGGGCACCGCGGCTGGTACTGGGTGGAGCAGCGGCACCACCACCGCCATCACCTGCAGCCCGAAGAGGAACGTAACAGCTGTTGTCGCCAGAGGAGACGGAAGTCCGGGCCGCCCGCGAACGGTTCTCTGTGGGCAGACTCTCGGTACGGACCGTAGTGTCCTCTTTCCCGGCCTCTCCGTGAGGGATCAGTGGGAGGAAAAAGATCAGATCGTGGCTGTGTTTGTGGTTACCTTTGACACAAGATCAGGTAAGCAGTCAGGCTGTACTAAAGCCATCAGATCGTCAATTTGTCGTGTTTAAAATGGTCGCGGATTAGACAAGATAACTCTGCTGTCTGGTGTGCTTCGTTTTAATGAGTCATGAAGATTAAGCAGCTATGCAGCTATAACCCCTATCAGATGTTTCTCATGTCAAGACCCCAATACCTTTGATTCTCAGGTGACCCACAGTGGTGAAATAGCCTCAATCTTGGTGGCTCATCCACCTGTCAGACACACTGTAAACAAGAATTGACTGATTGAACCGAAGCTGGAATAGAAGGAAAAATGTCCTTTTTAACATTTAGTATAGAATTTGCTAGCAAATTATCCATTACATTCTAGTTAAATACAGCCAAGATAGTCATCAATAACAACAGAAAACAAGGTCAGGAGGTCAGCTCTTGATGTAGGGACGAGGTCCATGCATGGATGGATACAACAGACGAGCATCTCTGACCTACTGAAGAAAGGATGGTGAAGACGTAATTTCACGGTTTAGTTTCTGTTTGTGTGTTTGAATGGCAGGGAATATGGTTGAGTGGTGCCTGCCCCACGACATCAACCTAGACGGAGTTGAGTTCAAGTCAATGGCCAGCGGTTCCCATCGGATCACCAGTGACTTCATGTACGTTCTCCCGTTGACTCCCGCCACTCCGCAGTGGAACGCCGAGAGGCCTGTTTGATCCCCTGTCAGAAATCTGTCCCTCTTTATTTACTCCTCCTCTTTGCTCTGCCCCTTGGCTAGATATTTCCGTAAAGGCTCCTACTTTGGACTGGCCTGTTTCGCCAACATGCCTGTGGAGAGTGAGCTGGAGCGAGGAGCGAGGATGAAGTCCGTGGGAATTCTGTGTCCCTCCTACACTCTGCTATATCGCTACATGCACTTCCTGGAGAACCAAGTCAGGTCAGACCTGCTGCTTGTCGGGTTTGTGCGCGCCAGTCTTATTTAGTCGCCTGTGCGCCATCCTATTTACATTCTGTTTACCTTGTTTATTTCTGACACAATCTTGTTGCACGTTTCTCTATAGTGTTCCTACCTCTTGTTGCTGCTCCTTTGTTCAAATGTTTTCTCATCTATTAAACATGAACCCAGAGACCTAGTTCCAACTACTTTTACAAAAGCCCGTATACATAGACTATTTGTATTTAAGCGGAGCACGGGAGTGGAGGAGGCCTTGACAGCATCTCCTCTCTTCACTGACTCTGCTCCTCTGCTTCAATCCTCCAGCGTATCACACCACTGACTATGGATAAATATATGTAACAGCCACAGTTGGCTAAAAATCCTGCCAAATACAAGTGGATCTGAATTCTGAATGTCATGTAATTTATGTATGGTGGTTACTGAGGATTTTGTTTTCTAAATAGAAATGGTGAAACCAAATAGTTTGGTTGTGTTTATGTAATTCGAGTGTCCCCAGGGGATTCTACGGTGCAGGTTAGGGAGTGTTACTAAGCGAGCAGAGAGTGTAAACTTACACTATATATGACCTATCTGATACTAGACTTCCCTTTACAGTTTTTTAGTAAATAAGACTTCAATGAATCAAAAGCAAATTATGTTGCATCAGCTGCCAGTAGTTGGATATGCATGTGTGATTAGTGTAAATACGATTTAAGTAAGCTTAATACTAGAAGTCTGAAAAGGCTCTCACCTGATATGACCAATAATTAAGCTCCTCTCATCCCCCTGTCTTTGCCTTGTAGACACCAGCTGCAGTGTCCAGGTCAGTATTCTCCACTGGAGGCCTTCTATGAGGACAAGAGGGCCATCCTTAGCCCTGCCGGAAATGGACTGGTCGCCGCTTGTCCGACCTGGAGCGTCACCACCGTCAACCGCTGCATGCACGCCGAAATGAAGGTCCGGAGGCTGCAGGACACATTTGTGTTGCCGATCATAGCATGTGTGCCCAGTCAGGAAACAAACGACCACTAAAAACGATATTTGTTAAAATTACTTTTTGCCTCCTGCAGATAACCCACCCAGCCGGCTGCATGTCCCAGTTCATCCAGTTTTTCGGGGAGCATATAATGGTGCTGTGGAAGTTTGCTCTGCTTAGGAAACGTCTCCTTATCTTCTCCCCGCCACCCGTTGGTGTGGTTTGCTACAGGGGTGAGAAGCACACAAACACGCGTGTCATCTAGTCAGAGCAAAGATTCTTTCCTTTCATAGCTCAAACTGTGATCAAAGTACTAACGTTAAGACCAAAGTGTGTTATTTTTTTATGTTTCTCAGTGTATTGCTGCTGCTGCCTGGCAAATATCTCTTTACCTGGAGTTGGCATCTCTGTGCCTGAATTACGTCCCTTCTTCTACATCAATGTAGCAGACATCCCTGCCTTGGAAACAGAGATGTCATACGTGGCCTGTAAGTCAGAGTTATTATTGTGTTTTTAATTTAATGATTTAAGTTTTTTTTCCAGCGTTGGCTTGCTCATTTTTATTAAGGAAGTATTATAAATTATGGTATGCACATTAGTAGATCTGGAACCGATTGGCCACCTGGTGTTGTTTCCTTGTAAAAAATTCATGCTGTAAGTATTATCTCACAAATTTAACACAAAAGGCTCTTTACATTTTGTGAGTATAAAAATTTGTTTCAGTTAGCTGGCTTATATCTTTTACATCGCTTCCAAACCTAGTTCAGGTTTTTGTTCAATTTTAGTTTTAGTGTGTGAATGAAGTGGTATGGTAAATGCTTTGTCGACCCCTTTTGTGGTCTGTGGAAATAATCCCGTTATACGTGAGCCCACTCTCATCATTTTTCAAGGCACCACAGAGAAGATTTTCGAGGAGAAGAAGGAGCTGTACGATGTCTACATAGATAACCAGAATGTGAAAACGCACAGGAGCCACTTACAGTCGCTGCTGCGGTTGAATGCGGCAGATAAGGAGAAGTACAGGAAACTGAGCGAACAGAGGTACGCTATACACTGTAATCCACATGGTTATGTATCTCATAAGGAAAATGAAACATTCGCTGAAAAAAATTTAAAATAAATTGCAGAAATGAGCATAAATCCTTGCCAGTGAGGTTTTGCTGCATTTCAAGAACAATCAGCAAATTAGAAACCTAGCAATCCTATTTATTACTTTTCTTAATGAATGCTGATTTTTTTTGTTTTTGTTTTTGTTTTTACCTCAGGCAAATGTTACTGTACTCTCAGGAGGTAGATGAAGACTGCACGTCAAATGAAGAGGATCTTTTCATTTTGTGAGTCCTTGACTGCTTCTAGCTTCTTCTCCTAATCACAGGCGATACTACTGTTGTGTAGGTTTTACTATTGTAAAATGAACCAGAGTACCACGGCTTGATGCAGCTGTTTCTAATTCTGCCGTAGGTTTTTCATGGAGCTGAATAACCGCATCTTCCAGACCCTCTCTGAGGTAGTGGGGAGCACCGATCCCACCCTCACCGCTGACCACGTGAGGGCCATGGGGCTAGATCCTCAGGGCGATCGCTCCTTCCTGGTCGACCTTCTTGAGGTGTACGGCATTGACGTCACACTGGTCATAGACAATCCCTGCTGCCCCTGAGGGGCCCCTCAGCCCAGGGAACCTTGGAACATCACTGGATATCTGTGCCTTCCAGGCCCACACACAGACACACACACCAAGACACTGAATACACTGCCTCCACCATGGGAATTCCATCTGTTGCCTGCTGTCCCCTCTTGAGCGTCTGTTTTATTTCTGTGTGTGTGCGTCACATCTAACCTGTGGAGAACATTTCCAGCCAATGTCCGGTCCACAGCAGCTGACAGAAAACCTGCCTGGCAGATAATGGTGTTGGGTAGCAGCGTCTTCTCTTCTGTGCGTTCACATCTCGTTCGTGTGCTCGTTTGATTCGGTTTCACGTTGCCGTGACTGAAGCACTGGATTAGAGTATAGAGGTCCTGGTGGTCATCGCAGTAGCTGGATTGGCCAAGCCCCCATCTGCACCCTTCACAGTGCAGAATCACTGAACTGCTCACCCTGTCTCAGCTTTGGAGTCCATTCATCATATTTTCTGAAAAATGGATTTGTTCCCTTAAATTCAGATTCTATTAATACCGTAAATTGATTATGTTTCTTGTAATGATGAAACTTTGTACTTTGAACACTTTATTCGCCTTTTGAAGGAAGCAATAGGAATCTTTTAATTGAAATAATTAGCCTTCTTCACCTGTACGATTTTTCTACTGTTATGTTGACTGAAGGTGACCTGTTAGTTGAAATATGTTTGTTAATGAATGTGATCTTTTAAGAACAGCACGAGGAGGGAAAAGCTGTAAAAAACCTTTGTGCTCATTCACCACATCTGATACTGTGTCTGGCTGATCACAAGAGATGGAGGCGTTCTGTATACTTTCATGTCATGTGACACGTTTTACCTTTGTACAATGTGATCAGCTGAGGTTTCTGAATTGTCGATGGTTTACTTTAATTTGTCGTGAATGCTGCACTACATCCACCAGTGGACTATTTCCAGATACATGTTGTTCATGCTTAACGGTATTGTTTTTTTTTTTCTTTTTGCTATGTTTTTGACTGAGCCAGCAACCTGTTAGGAAGTGGAGGGGCTTCATGTGTGTGTTGTGCCGTATACAGGCCTTCATGTTTTTGTTTTTATGACTGGAACCAGTGGCTGGTTCATCGGCGGAAGCTTATATATCTTCTGTGAAGCTGTTGAGTGAAAAAAGAGAAAAAAAAAAAAAAAAAACACCCGATGGAGCTGCATGTAGTTCATTTGTTGACCAGCTTCAAAGAGATCCTGATCATCCATGTCCAGGACAAACATCTCTTTTTGCTGTTGGTCACGATGAGTGCTGAGCAGGATCTTTGAACTCTTCCTCTGCACAGTCTCTTCCAAGCGGAGGGCTTCTCCTCCTCTTTCTTTTCATCGCAGTCCCATTGAGGGAATCCTGCTCTCGAGATGGACCAACTGTGCTGTTTAAATTGCCCTGGCAGATGGGTTTAAGTTTAACTCATCCGTCAAGTTGCCAGTCAGTCATAATTTGTTCCATGTTGGAACACGAGGTTGATGGTCACCTTGTATGCATTTGGAATACTGGCTCTCAACATTAATAGGACTCCCATAATACAGTGGTCTACAAATATTAATGGATATTTCAAGGGATGGTCTTATGCCCTTAATTGTTTTGTCTAGACTGACACAAGTAAATACTGGTTTGGTTAAACATTTTTAAACATTGCCCTGAGTGTTGTAAGAGCGCTCAGGCTTTGTTGTTTAAAAGGGGCCTTTAGGAAATATGACTTTCTCCAACTTCCTGCAGCAAATTGACCGAATAATTCCTGTTCGTGCGTTTCCCGAAAGATTAAGTTCGTTGTTCTCAGACCTTGGCCTCTACAGTGAAACCGGGGGCTCTCGACTGGTGTATTTTATTGCCAGCAAACATATACTCTTGCCTACAACAGCTGTTGCTTTTCAGGTGTTGTGTTCAATGTAAATGTGAATGTACACGACACACGCCACCATATGAAATGCCTTCTTTGTGGAACCGTTCACAGATGTGTACCAGCATCAGCTAAATGAGTACAGCGTGCCACACTACTGAATGTCAATGACAGTTTGCACTTGTGCTTCAACGCATCCAAGTCATGTCTTCTTCTTGACCGCAATGTCAATCAAAAATATTCACAGAATAACAATTCTTCACTTTTACTAATGTGAAATACTGATGTGTCAGTAAATGTACACAAGAACTCAATAGCATGATCAACTGTTAAGTTACACTGTACTGCCACTTTAAAACAATAAAACATTGATACAGTTCAAGTGTTATCTAATCCTCCCCTTCCGAACCTGCACAACCATTTTGTTTTTTTTCATAATCCTACTCTGCCTTCGACTCTCCTGCCCAGATCAGATCTCTTTTTACTTTTTCCAAAAAACAGTAACTTTCAGGATGACAGATGCACTTACTGTGCAGTATGTACATCAGTGGTGCAAGTGCTACTAAATCTTTCAGTAAAAGTAGTAAAACTGTAAAAGGTGCATTCAGAATACTAATTTAGCAAAAATGTATTGCACTGGGGGAAATGTAGGAATGAGCACTTAAAAGGACTAAAGGTTTGTCTCTTGAGTCCCTCAAATGTACGAAAATGTAATACTAAATCCCTGCAGCATGTGACGTCACCACATCCATGTATATTAAAAGTATAATGAAATGGATTTGTTAACACGCTGTACAACGTAAACAATAACTAAAACTATCAAATATATCGGAGTAAAAATACAGCAATCCCCTTTGAATTGTACTTGACAGGATACTTAGACAATATCACTGAAATAAAACCGAGTACCCTCCAATGTTTTCCTAAACAACCAAATATGATAAGAGGCCCACAATGCACCCACATGCTTAATCCTGCAGACTTGCTGTCTGTGCCATCTGTCATCAGACCCACCCTAACTGGGAAGTTTGCCAAACTCCTTGTCCAAGAGTTTAGATCATTTGCAACTACTCTTCCATATTCATTCATTTACATATCCCTCACCAATGCAAACCCTTCTCTATTGCTCCAATAAATTCAATTTGACAGGCAATGTTTTTATTGACCAAGTTTAAATGTGATGGTAAAAATAAATCACTCAGCAAACATAAAGTCCATTCGTAAGACAACATTTACATTGGCTTCTGGCTTCAAGAAACAAAGCCTTGGTCCTTTCCTGTACAACAAGATGTAATGTAATTCTCCACATATTTAAAATAGTGTTTATATGTGTAATCTAAAAGCCAACAGTACTTCATTGTCATTATAAACTGCTGGCAAAGCAGACAGCCTTTCCAAACTGACGTCAGAATTCCATGGTGTCTCTGTATTTGTTTTTCTCTCGCTGTATTTGTCTTCCGCCTGCTTTAATGTCCTTCTTCTCTCTGCATCTGTGAGAGGAGCTGTTGCCTGCGCTCTGCACTGATGAAGAAGCGTAGTTTCCGTGGCAACAGTCTTACCTCCACAGGCATGGCTTCATACTCTTCGTTGTCAATGTCGTAGAAGCCGCCAGCACCCTGTGGGTTTCAGGACAAAGAGTTCAGACTTACTAATTATTATGCACTTTAGAGAGTAAGCTGGCGAATATTAGAATGATCCAAAAATTCCTGGGTTTCTGACCTCTGGCAGCTGCAGCTGGCACGCACTGGCTTCCAGTTTTGTGGAGTTTTTAGTGAATATGGTAGGGTCTTTTTCTTTTGTATTCCTGTAATGAAATAAATACACAATATTTTTAGAGCCACACCAATACACAATTCTTGGGACCGACACCGATGCTAATATTAGAGAATAAAAGAAGTTCAGATGTCGCTATATCTGCCGATATATGCAAATTTTCTACAGTGATCCCTCAAATGAGGTTATCAAACATTTGCAGCAAAGATATGCAATGGAGGCTGAATATTTTACATGTCATTAACTATGACATTTTACAGGTTTAAATGAGGCTCTAAAACACTGACCTTCAGTGGAAATTTAATTATTGTAAATCACCCCAAGCATCTTTTTCTACATTGTGTTCTTGAAAACCAAAATGATTTGATATAGGCTGATATTAATAACACTTTTGCCAATACTGATACATCTGTGATAGGCCGATATCAGCAAGCCGATAAATCAATCATCTTCTAAATATTTTAGTTGCTCTTATATAGATATGAACTTTTACATAGCGTGTACTGGCCTTTGTAGTGTTCTCTGTTTGCAGTAAACTCAACAACAGAACAAAGAAAAAGAAACTACTAACCCGACAGTGATGAAGTCACCCACAGTGGAGTTGTCTGGTTCTGCACAGATCATCAGGGAGTCGTTAATTCGCTGAAAGGTGAAAATTTCAGACCATGTCAGCATTCAAGTGGGCAGGACTTTGGAAGAAAAGGAACTATGCTTTAAATATAATTATTTTTTGACTGACTGTAGCCACTGGGTTTTTATTGTGCGTCTGAATAAACAGCTCTAGCGTCTCCAGCTGCTGCTCCTGCCACTGCTCTGGCTCTTCCACTTTTTGAGGCTCTGAGAAAACAAGCAGCAAAAAACAGTAAAAATACTTCACTGCTTGTATTTGCTGTCAGGTTCGCATTATCTGAATGATCATCACTACCTTCAATGGGAGGGTTCCAGTAGTTTTTCAGTCTGCAGGCGATGCGGGAGAGCAGGTTGGGTCTGGGGGGTTTCTCACAGGGTGAGTCGGGGGGCCGAAGGGTGGGAGCCAAGTAGGACACGGAGACATTCCGGACCAGAGGCCACTCCTGAAGGATTTTATTACAATATAAGATAAAACAGAGCAGGGGGAAGCATGAAACACAGCAACATTTCAAGAAATTTACTGTATGTTGTTGCCTGATTCAATAACATATCCTTACCCGAAGTGTACTAAACCAATGCGCTGCAGACTTCTTTAGTGGTCCAAGGTACCAGTATCTATGGGGAAATATGGTCAATTCGTCTTTTTTATAGGCAATAATTTCAAAGTTTAATCAGGATTACAATGTGAGTGATCAGTGATGTGTTCATACTTGCTGATTGTTGCAGCTGCATCTCTAAATGCACCCCAACGTAGTCCCAACAGAGCGAACACTGGCTGTTCTTTCTCCCCCTAGAAACAAACACACACACATATCAAAGTTCCTGTTGAAGTGCTGAAACATAATATCTGTACTGCCAAAATAACATAATAAATCATTGTCTTACATGATAAACCTGAAAGGCATATTATTAACTGGGGAGTTATTTCACACTGCACGGGCAACTTTTGTAGCAGACACAGAAACAGTATCTCACTTTGATTTGAAGCACATCCAGCGGGACAGTTTCTCCCCTCAGAATGGTCAGTGTTGCTGATGTGATGTCTCTGAAAAACGTATAAGGTTGAAAAAGCAATTAAAAGTTGTGAGGGACGTGTATTCCAGACTTTATCATGGCCAAAATCCGGATCTTGAAGTAGGACACTGAGGAGACACTTACTTGACCTTGTTGTCACTTAGGAGGTGAAGGCTTGGGCTCAGGGAATTGTGAGAGCCCAGAGGAATTAATCCGATTGGTATGTTGCTAATTTTGTCCTGTAATCACAAAACATTCATCAGCGACTTCAGTGAAAAATCAAGTTGCCCTCATCTCATTTTGCCATAAACCAAACACTGATGACACCCACTTGATCTGGCCTCCGCAGTAAACCTGTGATGACTTCCTGTAAGGTGCCGTCCCCTCCGGCCACGATCAGCATATCTGTGTGTTCCATGACTTCCATCAGTTTCTTTGCTTGGCCTTCATAGTCGGTCTGAGGAGGAATACTCAATCATGTTTTCACACAATGGGACATAGAGCGCTCATGTATTCCAAGGACGTTAAAAAAAGCCTTTCATACCTTTACTATTGTAATTTCTACACCAGCCAGATGTAAAATAGGAGAAGCATTTTTTTCAAACAGGTTATTTGCTTTCCTGTGGAATAATGAGACAGGAAGTTTGAAAATATTCAAAGAAAAACCCTGGCCTGATCGAGTTGAGTTTTATTTTTGAGATTTCTCACTTCTTACCCACTGCAAGCTGCCGGGTTCAAGATCACTGTTGCTTTTCTCAGATGCTCCTGCGGTGCTATCTGTTGACGACCAAACTCCTAACAAATATTACGATGATGATGATTACGATTAAATGCAACCTGAGGTATATTACGGTTATCATGAATCTTTTGGCTGATTGTTATGTGCAAAAATAAGCAATGGCGTATCTTACCCTGGCCATCAGACAAGCCTCTCTCCGAAGAACATTATCACTGATAGGATACAAGACATTAGATGTAAGATACACGAAACGGGTCTGTAACCTATCCAAAAGACGCGATAATCTGAGCTACTCACCAGTGTTTGCCATACAGCCAGTACCCCCCATACGACAGGACGCACACAGCAAATGTAGACTTCTTCCAGTGATTCCGCAGAGTCCGAAACACTTTCACGACCCGAGCCATGTTTTTGATCAGAATGTCTCCAAACTTTTTATTAGAAGGGGGTGATACGCGACATTATAAATCATGAATGGCTATTTTTCATCCCAGCGGTCACAGCCCACACAAGCATGGACGCCTAGGTGTAACGTCAAAACAGCACGGGCAGTCACAGGGCGGAACGTTAGTGCGATTAAATCCTCTATTGCCTTTCTGTCCAACAAAGGTACTATAATACCTGTTAAAAGTGACATAAAACAATTCTAATATTTTTAAGAGAGCACAATTTGTAGATTAAAACTCAAATGGACAGGAGACCCAATTGAATTACTTCTGTAGTTACTCATTTAAAGTAAACTACAATTCCCATCTAGCTAGACGTCTTACACGGTCCGAGGACCTCGCCTGAAGCGTCGCATTTTAATCACGTCAATGTTTTATATATCGTATCCACTTAGCTACCAGCTATACAAATCCAATTAGAGCTAGTATGTTTTTGTTTCATTAACGCCACCAAAGTGTGTTTGTAGAATTGCTAATTTTAAAGTTCACACAGGCAAAACTACAGAAGCTTCTGTCCAATTTTCCAACTGTACCATGGCGGCGCAGATGGCGGTAAATTCGGGTATGTATTATATTTCTTTCATTTACTGTCACTTGATTTCATCTCTAGCAATTGGTATTCGTAATTCACATACAATCCCACACATCGTCACTTTTTAGCTTCAGTTGTATTGTATGCTGTAATTAGCGACCACATGGTTATGGATCATTCAAGTCCAGGCTCCGGTTGCTAGGCTAACTTAGCCAAACCTCCGAAAACACTTAACGTTATGTTAGGTTACTCTAATACGATGAATAATTCATCCCTAGGCATACACATCCACACCTCAGCGTTATACGTCCCCGTTAGAAGTTGATATTGTCATATGGTCAGTGTGACTTCACTGCCCGTAATCTGTCAAATGGTTAGCACACATGGAATTTGGAAACAAAACGGAAACTAATTGACCTGAATAAAACAAAGAAATAGCCGGACTAACATCATCATAAATCGAGTTGTGTCAGTTGATTACTTGATATATTAGTCATATTTATCTTCAAGACGTAATCGATGTTGTTTCGTGTCATCTTGGCATCCCCACGGTTTGAGTGACTGGTTTGCAACAGTCAGTAAATGCAAAGTGTTGGCCACCCATCACCAGGTTGAAATGTAAAACGCATAGATTCCAGACTAATACAAGTAAAGTGACCATAAATGAAGGTAATGTGTACTTTCATTCACTTTATTAAACTATATAAAAGCTACACTCTTTTTTTCCCTCTTCTTTTTTTTTTTGCAGTAGGAAAGATGTTCAACAGGATGGAAGAATCTCTTCTGAAAATGATCCCTAATTATACAGCATTAAATAAATATTGCGTATAGTGTATTGCTATGTTAGTTTGAAAGAGAGTCGTAATATGTAGGCAGGATTTGTCACTCATGATATGTGGCATACATGGATGGAATTGTCTAGTACAAGATCACAAAATAAACGCCAAGTATGGCAATTGAAAAAAATGCAGTAGAGCAATATGGTTAGTAGAAATTGATTATGTGCATATGTGTTGAGACAAGATTTTAAATTCTATTTACCCACTCAGGTGCCAGTCTGTGGGGGCCGCTAAAGGAGTTTTGGGAGACAGTGGATGGGGCGGTGTTGAGGAGACAGCCAGAGAGCGTCCATCTTCTTGACCTGCAGCTGAAGAAACACAAAGCAAACTTTCTCTCACTCTTTAGGAACCCGGTATGATGCACCATTTGAAACAACTTTTCTTTCATAATTTAATTGTGCATGTAATTTACCCTGGTTCTGATGGGCACATTTATGATATACAGACTAATTTTAGTACCATTTTATTTTCAGCCCAAGAGTGCAGAGCAGAGAGAGAAGGTGCGTAAAGCCAGCACAGAGGGCATTGCCATCCAAGGGCAGCAGGGGTCACGGCTCCTTCCAGAGCAGCTTTTGAAAGAGGCCTTCATCCTCAGTGATTTGTTTGATATTGGAGAATTATCAGCTTTGGAGCTTCTGTTGGCAGGTAAAGTGAACATAAGGAGGCACAGTATGACTTGTAAGAAAATTTGTATACTTAGTTATTTACTAAAGTTGTTGAATATGTATTCTGTTTTTTTTTTTTTGTGGACTGTTTAAAAATCACTGTCTAATTTTTCTTAAGTTTTTTCTTATAAAAACCATAATTTGGAGATAAACCTTTGTTTACATTTCAGTAGTAACTACAAGGGCATTTCGCCCTTAATTCTCTGAATATATTTTATGTGAGCAGGTGAGCACCAGCAGCCCCACTTTCCAGGTCTGACACGAGGTCTAGTAGCTGTGCTTCTCTACTGGGACGGAAAGCTTTGTGTTGCCAATTCCCTGCGTACACTCATCCAGTCACGCCATGGCAAGACCTTTACCTTGGACTTGAGGTAGTAATGCTATCTCCATGTTAGGTTAGGTTGGATTGGTTTCTGGTAATGCGTGTCTGGTTCTGTGTAGAGATGTAAACTGGTTCGATTTTATATGAACCAACTGAACTAGCTAGCGTATGTCCTTTTTGAGAATGACATATGCAGAATATCATTTCATTCTGGAAAATGCAAGAGACAATAATCATCTTTCATCAACGTTAACTCAATAATGATAAGCGTCAGTTGCATTCTGGAACATAAAAGACCACTGCGCAGTTCAGCACTATGCAAGATTGGTAATGTGGGCTGTTTCTTTTACCTCAGTAATTTTGATGTGTTTGCTTTTGAACTCCTTCAGCAGCAAAAGCCCATAGTACAGGGAAGAAAGATTGGAGCAGGTGTGGCAGTAACATGCCACACTTGTCCAACAACTGGAAACTGCATACCTTTTTGTTGTGTTACTACTTTGGTTATTTTTGGACTTTTAGAAATGAAAATAAATTAAGTCTTGTTTGGGTTAGCTCCTGTTTTTCCTGTTAAAGATAGTGCTTACATTGTAAAAACTGAACTCATCAGGTATATGTTAAATTAAAAGCCATGTAGCATTTCTGTGATCGGGAACAGAGGAATTTTCTTGGCAATGTGCATTCATGCGCTGGTACTTCCTGCACCAGAGTGGCTGAGTCACTTGTGACATGTTTTTTGGTCAAATTCAGTATTACCAGCCTGGTCTGGTATTTGGCCCAGAATAAAAAGGGTTTGAAAAGTTTCACATTTGCCCATTTCTATCTCTATAAGCTACATTTATGCAATGACAAGTGCTTTTAGATATTTTCACTGTTTTTGTTTTTGATTTATCTTGTTGTTTTCTCATTCAGTGAAGAGCTGGTGGCTTTGACGACACGTTTTACAGATGAACTGATGAGCCAGGGTCTCACCAAACGCATCTTGACATTAGTGTCAGAGATAAATTTAACAAGGGAGTTTGAACGGCTGCAGAAGGAGCGTGGTTTGGGCAGCGAGAAGCACAGAAAAGAGGTGCAAACAAAAGTTGTGTCTTCATTTGAAAGTGAAATAAAAACATGAAGTGGGAGATTTTGACAAGGAATATGGACAGTATTTAAGTTTCTCTGTTGTCTGCAGGTTTCTGACCTCATCAAAGAATCCCGACAGGCTCTCGCAGATAGCCTGTTTTTATGGACCTGCCAATCACCTTTGACTAAAGAGGACACCCTGGCTCTGATTGGGCACCTGGAGACAGTGACGGCTCAGGGTGATGGATCCTTGGACAGTGTGAACCTGGCGCTCGTCATGGCATTGCTCTACTGCTTGGATGTCAGCTTCATAGAGCAAGGAACAGAAGATAGAGAGGGTGAAAACGTGTTAAATACATATAACATGCATAACTTTAAGCTTAAATGAATAGAAACCAGTTGCTATGCATAATATTAATGTAAGTTGTGATGTTAAAGCTTGTAAAGAACTTGCCTCTGTTTGTCGTGTTACTGCAGATCTGCTCCAGGTGCTGCCGTTACTGACAGAGCGGCAGTACGTGTCTGCAGTGCACAGTCGTCTCATGGACAGCCAGTCCTGGAAGCTTCCCGGTCTGCAGGCTGTGTGTCGACTGGCCTGGGCTTTGTCGCTTAGGGTCCTTTCTCAGCTTCCACAGGGATGTGGTAAGGTTCCTCTGTCTTGGACACACATTAATTATGTTAAATGTTTGAAGAAAACCACTTAAAGAATTATGAGTTTTCAAGTTGTAGCCATTGAAGTGTAGTACCCATGCTTTGCAGCGCTGCTTGAGTTCACTGAGGCAGATGAGGCTTTGACCGACCAGGCTCTTCTGGGAGAGGTTTTCCTGTTTATAAAAGAGGGCATGCTGGGATGTGAGAGCTTTGTCCAGGAAGAGTTTTATATCCGCCGCCTCCATTCGCTCATCACAGACTTTTTGGCGCTCATGCCTATGAAGGTAAGAGATGCTTCATTGTCCCTTTTTCCATATTTGGACTTCAGTAAAAGGTTAGTTCATTTGGATACCAGGTTTTAATGTTTATAAAGTTGTTAAATTAGTTATGAGGTTCTATTCTTTAGTGAATCTCTGATTATTTAATAAATATTTTTTTGCTGTCTTTGCAGGTGAAGCAGCTTCTTAACCGTGCTGATGAGGATGCCCGTCTGGTGCACATGTCGCTACAGATGGACAGTGAACTTCCAGCATCGTTACGCAAGGACCTAGACCACCTCATGATCCTTGTCGGTTTTATTAATTTACATTTTTCTACATTTTAATGAATTTTCTACATTTTAATGTCATAAAATTGTTTAACATTATTGATTACCTTTTCATATTTCCAGATTGGTGAGTTTTACAGTAAAGACTTGTTTGGGTTGGAGTTGGCCCTGGAGTTCTGGTGTCCCACAGAGTCACTCCAACACAACTCCTTGCAAGGGTCCTACCTGGGAATGGCACTGCAAAGGCCTCCACACAAACAGGTAGGTATTGCATTTTCTGGACCCTGGTAGCAATAGATATGTTAATTCTCCTCATGAAAATACTTAAATTGAGTAATAAAGAAAAACATAAATTGTTTAACATGTTGTATTTCTGTTGAAAGGATATTTAAATCTGTCTCCTTGATACAGGTGGTTCTATCAAAGTTTGTGCGTCAGATGGGAGACCTTCTGCCCTCCACCCTTTATATATCCTACCTCCGCATGCTAAAAGGCCTTGCCAATGGTCCTCAGTGTGCACATTACTGCTTCAGTCTGCTTAAAACTAATGGAGCCACACACAGTAAGAAAGTGTTTTGTACACATTTTCAGTATAATTCTTTCTATAGTTTCGCCTCCTGGCAAGGAGACTCATATTAGGATTAGGAATTTCTAACATTAGAGTATTGACTAATTTTGTTGTTTTTTCACCAGTAAATATTAATGAAATGTTGATGGAATTAACTTTTTAATTCACTTGAACATCACATTTAAAAGCCTTTTGCTCTCATATCTACATTAGTGCCAGCTAATGGTATGCATGTGTTTGCAGGTGACAACATTCAGGGAGTTTCAGGCAGCCCGGTCTCATGGGAGCATTTTTTTCACTCCCTTATGCTCTACCATGAGAACCTGCGACGAGACATTCCAAATCCAGATGCAGCACAGTACCGCCACCCACCACTAAGGGGCATCACCCAAAGAGAATTGGAAGGGCTCACCTCATTTTTACAGTTGCTCACCACCATCATCACATGGGTATGGTATATTGAGTGGAAGGAGGTGTAGACTACATTCATTTCAGTATTAATGTTTGACCAACTTCGTTTCTCCATATACAGTATATACCTCGAGTTTCAGGATGCACTAAAAGGTGGTTTTCACAAATACCGGTGGCCAATAATAATCTGTTGTGTCTCATTAATTTTGCACTGACTACGTATGCCGTCCTACACCCGGCAAACGCTTTAAAGACCCCCTCTGATGGAAATCACGTTTTTAACCGTTTTGTTAACATGTCCATATGGTGTTTTATGTACTATAACAAACATGAAATAAGCAGTCAGCATCATGGCTGAGGATTTCTGCTTTCGTTCTGCATTCCACCAATGACAGGCTCTATAAACAACCTGGATCTTCTGTATAGAAAATCTAAGGCACCGATACTAACGACTTACAGGGGTAGGGCTTAACATTGTAGAAGTTATTTTTCATAGCTAGATATATAGATACTTATTTGTCATTGCACATAAAAGTAAAACGAATCTTTGACAGAGAATTCCTTTATTTCCTCCACAAAAAAAGGTATACTTTAAATACTGGTATCAGCATCTGTTCACAATTTCCGAATCAATGCCTCCTTACATTTATTCATGTTGCTGGGTTAGTTCTCATCAGTAATGGGGTGTTCGTAATGTTTTTTACCTAGAGTGAAAATGCACGAATGGCGTTGTGTGAACATCCCCAGTGGACCCCAGTGGTGGTGATGTTGGGGTTGTTACAGTGCAGTGTTCCACCTGTCCTGAAAGCGGACATCCTGCATTGCCTGGCATCATTCGGGAAGTCACCAGAGATTGCTGCTTCACTTTGGCAGTCACTGGAGTACACGCAGGTAAGCTTCTACAAATGAAGTGAACGTAGTTTCATTAAACGTGAGCCAGAAACAGGAGGCAGCAGCTCACCAAAACAGTCTAGATGGATAAAAACCATTATGGGTGAGAGATAAAATGTGTTTTGATTTTTGAGTGAACCGTCCCTTTTTAATTTATCTTATTTTGAGTTACAGTCAAATTTTCACAAACCATAAACTAGAAACGTTCATCTCAAACACTTAATTCTGGCAGTGTTATGACACGCTTTGATTGATTTTCAGTTCAAATTTAAAGGTTTGTAAATGTTTATTTATTTATTTTATTTTTTTTAACCACAGATCCTACAGACAGTACAAGCACCAGGACAGAGGCAGGCAGCTGGAATTGAGGTAAGTCTTTTCTGGTTAGTGAAACTGATGTTGGATTCTTACTACTCAACCCAATCTGAAGAAAAAATGTTCTATAAGAAGATACATGTTTGGGTGGCAGACATTTTGATCATTATTTTTTTGTCTTCAAGGTTGAGCTGAATGAGATTGAGTCAAGTTGTGAAGAGTACCCCTTGACACGTGGCTTCTGTCATCTGATCAGCACATTGGTCGAGAGCAGCCTGCCTGTTAATTTGGGGGCGGGGCTACGTGTGCCAGGTCTTCAGCCCTACCTAAACTTCTTGCGTGACTCTGTATTTCTGCCCTTCCCTACGAGAGCATATCGCCGTTCAGCTGAGAAGGTAGAGTGCTGTGTAATACTCTCCCCATATACTGTATGTGTTTTCTTTCACTGCATATACATATGGTGATTTGTTTTGTTTTTTTCACCTGTACTGTCTATTAGTGGGAGGTCGCTGATGCTGTTCTGGAAGTGTTCCACAAGCTGCTGCGGGACTATGAGCCTCAGCCATCAGACTTCATCCAGGAGATGGTGGAACTGCAGGGTGAGCAGGTCCCAGCCCACAAGCCCCCTGGACACAGCATCATGTTCCACCTGCTCAACGACTCGCCAATGCTGGCGCTATGCCTCAGCCTGCTGGAGGAGGGCGTCCGCCAGCTTGACACATACACCCCCTTCCCTGGTGAGAGAATAAATGCTGCTGCTCCCGGAGACAGAGATTGAGGGTGTGTGTTTGCTCTGACACCATGTGCCTTTACTCGACCCTGACAGGTAAGAATCACTTGGAGTCAGCGGTGCTACACTGCCTGCGCCTGCTGGACTTGGCCTTGCAGAAGGAGGTCATGTTCATGGATCTCCTCAGGGAGAGTCAGGCTTCCATGCTGGTTTCCCCGTTGGAACAGCTCCTCCAAGGGGTCAGTCCTCAAACTAGGAGGGCCGATCACATAGTCAATATTGCCCGGTAAGAATATCGAGGCTTCAGTACAAAGAGTGGCATTGACCCATTGTTTGTTGAATCCGTTCTTGTTCATCTTGCCGATCTTTATCTTTACCTGCTTTTTAGCACCTTAAGTTGTAATCTTATGAAACTTCACCAGATGTCGTTGCGGCTGTCTATTAGTGCTTGTTTGATCAGAATGGATCTAACTATGGTGACTTATGATTGTCCCTTGCAGATATCTGTACCATAGCAGCTCCAACCCGGAAGCTGCATTTGAGGGTGCCAAGATCCTGCGTCATATTGCCAACTACCCCAACATCCAGCATAGACTGGTGGGAGATTTCACACACGACCAGGTATATAAGTCTAAATGAATTGTCAAAGTGTAGGAATTTCCCGTGCAATGATTCAGGTTGGCTCAATGCTGTGGGTTGAGATGTTATTGCACTTAGATCATTGATATAACTTGAGTAGCTTACCGTTATGTGCCCATGCTGTGGGATTTGGCGCTGCACATCCTCTGAACACAAACTCTGTAGGGCAGCACAGGCTCATTGCTCAGGCTGTGAGATCCTTAACGGATTGCGTTTGTCATTTCCAAGTGTAAATTATGAACAAACAGTTCAACCACTGCCAGCTCAACTCGTTCACTACTGCAACAATGTTTTCCCAATTATCTGCTGCCGCACTGGCACGAGCTGCTCCACTGCTAGGGGATGCAGCTTCAATTTGGAATGGATGCCAAATAATGGTAGTTTTCTAGGTTAGACTTCGCCTTCATTTTGTGTATTTTTTTGGTGGAGACTTTTAATATTGCCTCTATGCCTTAGCTCACGCAGTTTTTCTCATTGAGTTGAAAGTTGAAATGCTCAGTCAGGTCAGGTTTCATATTGTAACCATTGTTCTATTAGCACTGGCAGAGTCCGCCTTCAGTGCAGTTGCCATTGTTTCCATCTTAATGTGAGGCGATGTCAGGTGCGGTAGCCATCCTCCGCAGGTGGCTTGTTAATATTGCGTAAATCATTTTGCAATTATCGCAGCAGCTATCATTTGTTTCTACAAAACGTAACCACACTTCTATTGTACCAATAATGTATGTTAATATGGAAATACTGCATTACATTATACATTATAGTGATGAATGTGTGTCTTAAGTCAATTAAATATGTCTGTGACGAAGACAGGCTTTGTTCTATTTTGATGTTTGCAACTGTTTGTCTCTGTCCTTCAGGCTGTGAGTGACAAGCTTATGGCAGGCTTTGTGGAGTGTCTTGACAACGAAGAAGCCGAGGAGGGAACAGAGAAAGAAGATAGTGAGAGAAACTGCTTGTTGTACAATCTTTGGATTTTATATGATTTTAATTCTTCTACAGCTGCTCACTGCAACTCCTACGTGCAAAACTCACCTACTTTCTAACCAACCAAAACTTCCAGACTCGGACCCACAGAAGAAGGTTGCAAGAATCCGACATGAAACCCAGATCCATATCCTGAATCTGCTCATCACCTCCCTGGCGCTGAAGGCGCCCAATCTGGCGCTGTATCTTTTGGGCTATGATGTCAAGAAGCCAGTGTCCTCCACCAACCTCCAGGACCCAGGTCAGACCACAGCTGTAATTGTCGTATATTTTGTAAACTGAATGAATTTTTAGGTTGCAGATGAGACGGTTGACCTAGGTGATTTATTTTTAAATGACTGTGAATGGGTGTGTCATAGGTGTGTTGGGATGTCCACGGAGCTGCTTGCACGCCATCCTAAGTCTGCTGCAAAGAGGCACTGAGAAGAGATCAGGACCTGTCCTCACACAGCAGGCCCCACACCTGGCTGAGCTTTGCTACCAGGTGCTTTACAAACAAGGAGATCAGTCTGTGCTCTGTGTAGCACCTTCACTATATGTAATGAATTTATTTGTTGGTTGATGGTCAATGAATCTTATTTTTGTTTGCATTATTGTCGGTCTCTTAGGTGATCTACCAGCTGTGTGCCTGCCCAGACACGTCTGGACCCACCATGCGCTATTTGAGGACCAGTCAGGACTTCCTGTTTTCTCACCTGCAGCACTTACCCTTCATCCTGCCTAGTGAGTATTAGGGAAGTTATGAATGAAATGCATGAAAGAAAGAGAACATGAACACAGGAGATTACAAACACTAACAGAAGTTAGTGTTGATTGTTTCATATTTGTGATGCCTGAAAGGATATAATGATTTTTCATTACAATGAAAACATTGTTGAGCTCTCCCTTCTTCTCTTATCACTGTCTTGACTCCACTTTGTACTTTTATCAGGTAATCAGATTGCTGCCCTCTCCCAGATGTCTTGGCTCATGAAAACGGCTGCCATTGAGCTGAGAGTGACTTCACTTAACCGCCAGCGTTCACACACCCAACGCCTCGTATGCCTTCTGTTGGATGACCAGCCACACACTCAACATACTGGTATGCTGTTCTGTAATAGTCTGTATTCTGGACTAAATGCTTCAAAATATCATAAAATTCCAATTGTTCAGAGCCTGAAGGTATTCTGATCATTATGAAAAATTAATGATCACACACACTCTCATACAAACTCAAAATCCCAATTATTTTGGCCACCTTACCAAGCTCATTAATGTAATGTTATCTTTTTCTTTTTTTTGTTTAAGCTGATGGAGAGTTAGGCATTGAGGAAGAAACTCGAATAGTCAGCGGTTTCCTGCATTTTGACACAGTTTCTAAAGGTTTGTGCCTCGGTACTTATTGAACTCAAATATTTTCAGGTAAAAACAACATCAACACTGGTCTGAATTTTATAGTCAAGCTGCCATTTGAGGCTTTTGCACTTAAAGTAACAGGAGATTTTTTTCTGACGTTTCCTTACATCTTGTTCCTGTTTAATTCTCTCAGTGCGTAGGAAGTTGCTTAGTGTGCTGGACACCATTGATTTCAGCCAGGACATGCCTGAGCTGCTGCAGCTGGACTTCTTTGAGCGCACTCAGATAGAGCAGGTGATCTCCAACTGTGAGCATGTCAATGAGCAAGGACACACTGTGTGCAACGTTAAGGTGGGTTACCAGTCATCTCTGTTGTGTTGTTTTTTTTGTTTGTGTGTGTTCTTTGCTGATGCGTCCTTTTGTTTTAACTTGGCTCATAGTTGCTTCACAGAGTCCTAGTCGCTGAGGTGAATGCACTGCAAGGAATGGCAGCCATTGGACAGAGGCCCTTGTTAATGGAGGTGAGTGAACTAAAATGAACGGGACTCTATTTAGTGCAATTTAGCTACATGTTGTGTTTCCAACAGCTACGATTTTAAAATGACTCGCCTTGAAACTAATATATTAATGCTTTTAATCTTGTATATTAAGCTGGAATAAAAATGTTTGGCCCGAATTCATATTTATCCCTGGGTGTATTTGTTCTTCCAGGAGGTGAACTCCATCCTGCAGCAGGTGGTGGAACGTAATCGTGTGCGTCGGAGTTTGAGCGCAAAGCGAAATGCGCTGCGGTCCTGGAGGAGCCTGGTGGAAACGCTGCTGACTGCCTGCCCTGCTGATCTCATACCTGCTGATGACAGGCAGCTCATAATTAGAGACCTGCTCTTAGATCTGCACGATAAGGTCAGTGAGAATGTTTGTCACATGGATGGGGGAAACTTCAGATAAGCTTTTTTAATGTATTTTGAGCGCAGCCATTAAGGTTTGACCACATTTTGAATGACTTTTAGGGTAATTTTTAGGGAAGGATTTTATTTAGTGCTTATCATTACAGGTATATAGAATATGAAGTAAAAATAACTTGAAAATTTCCTTCTTAAATGAGCTGATGTAACAGAAACTTTCAAACCTATAAGTTTGTTTTTTTTCAAATCATAAATTGCATTGTCTAGGTGCTATCTGAGGATGCAGCAGGAGAACTGATGCCCACTGTCGCTGGGGCAGTCTTCACTCTGACAGCCCATCTCAGCCAATCAGTCCTGTCCGAGCAGCAGCAGGGGGTGGGATTAGAAGTATCCTCCGGCTTTGCCTCCATCGCCAACTCTGCCTTGCACCTGATCCTACGCAAGCTGCTGGATTTTATCCTATGCGCTGGTTAGTGCTGACTCTAAACCAACTTTGAGCTGTTAAAACCCACATTTCTCACATGGGATATGCTTTTATGATGAACTCTGGTCAGCTTAGCTTTTTATAATTTCTTTTCCACTCTAAGGAGGTGGATACCAGCGTCTGCGTGCTCATTTGTATGGTTCTTTGCTATACTACCTTCAAATCGCCCAGAAACCTGAAGAACCGGACACACTGCAGACAGGTACAACCCACAAAAATTAAAAGAAGTGGTCAGCAAGAGACACATTTGTCTAGATCATCTAAGAAAATCATGCGTTTCATCCCTCCAGCAGGAAAAGCAATGTGGGAGCGTCTCACATCCCCAGAAGATGGTTTCTCCAAACTGCAGAGAGAGAACCTTGCTATTATTGAGAGCTATGGCAAAGCTCTAATGGAGGTGGTATGTCGGGATGCCTGTGATGGCCATGAAATCAGCAGGGTAAGAGCCATAAAACAGCAAAAATAGATAGTTTTTACTCTTCCATTTTAAGTGTAGTGAGGATTTCAAACACATTTGAAATGTTCTGTCTTTTGAGAAGATAAGTGTACATGACAGACAAATTTAGTCAGTATAGCTGAGACAATTACCTTTATTTTCTTTTAACCACAAGATTGGCCTTTACTCTATTTTATTTTCAGTAATTGTCTTATTATCTTTCTGTCTGTCAGATGTTGGCTCTGGCGGTGTTGGACCGAATCCTGTCCATAGACCGTCAGAATCAGTGGCTTATTTACATCTGCAACAGTGGCTACCTGCGGGCGCTAGTGGAGAGCCTAAGACAGGACGACGCTGCCCTGCAGAACCTGCTCACACCTCAGCCTCCCCTCCTCAAGCCACTCTACATCTATGAGAGCAAGATGGTGAGGAGACATACACGTAAACAGACACTATGCTTGGAGCTGCTTCTTGTTGTTAGTCTAAAGGCGCAAACTCTTCTTTTTGTTTTCAGGCTCTGCTGACTCGTATGGCGAAGACTGGTCAGGGGGCTGTGGAGCTGCTCCGCTGTGGGCTGGTGGCACAGCTGATAGAGTGTCAGGTGTTTGACATGGTTCCTGACAGTGATGCACACAGGTACAGTTGTGGAAAGGGAAGTGAATGGTGGAGTAACTGAGTTTTTTTTTAGTTTTTTTTTTTTAAAAATCACATTATGATGTTACTGATATGTTTTTACTTTGTATTTTTTTTTTTTTTAAAACTTCCACCGAAGTCAAATTCAACCTTCTGACCTAACATCTCTGATGATTGATATCTAGTTGTAAACATTTGATTAGAATGTAAATTCTGAAAGCTTGTTTAAATGACCACTTTTCTTAAGGTTTCTATATATATGTGTTACCTATGACTCTTCCCTTGTTGTTCTACAGGGTGATGAAGGACCCATCGGGCTTCATCCCCAGCCCTATGGACCGATACCGGCAGATTCTCTTACCAGCCTTGAGGCTCTTTCAGGTCATCCTGACCTCTACCACCATGAGTCATCAGCAGGGGGCAGCACAGGTAAACACATAACTAGTGACATCAGAAAGACGTCTCTATAACATCTTATTTAGTTATTTATTTATTGTTACTTTAGCTTTGGAAAATTAGAATGTCAATAATGAGTAAAGACATCGTAAATGCATTTTATATTTTAAAAGAACCTTTTGTGTAAATGCTTCATGTAAACTATCCACCGGTTAACAAATATAAAGCAGGATTTGAAATTTTGAAATGTAGGATCTTGGAAGCATTGGACATACATTCAAATTTTTCTTTTAATAAATATGTCTGTGTGCGTGTGCGCGCGTGTGCGTGGGTGTGTGTAGGTTCTCCAGTGGCTGATAGTCCATGCAGACACCATTCAGTCCCTTCTGCGCTGTCAGGAACTCAGTATGGGAGTTCTGCAGGAGCTCTCTTTGCTTACGGGCATTATCAGTAAGACAGCTCTTCCAGGTAAAGTAATGAACGTTACCTTTTATTTAGCTATTTATTTTTATTTGCTTTGTGAAAACCACATTTTTACAGTACACTCCTTTGGAAGTGTTGCTCATGTTTTGTTGCTATCTCAGGTGTCCTTGAGATGGGTGGGGAGGTCAACAATGCTGCTCTCATGGAGTTCCAGGGTCACGTAAACCGATTCCAGGTTTGATAGCTACCATGTATACAATATAGATTGAATGTAATGAATGCATTTTCATCTGAATTTGTAAATTACTAAATTGCTAACAAATCTCTTCTTTTTTTAGCGCCTTTGTCTGTCGCTGCTCGGCCGTCTAGCAGGGAGCGAGCGGGAAAGGTTGCTGAAGCATGCTGCAATTGTTGCACCCGGAGACTCTGGAGATAGACGAGAGGAAATGGAGGTTGCCATGCAACAGGTGTGACGAAAGGCATTGAGTAAATGTAGTAATATATTCCTTGAACTGACTATGTGTACTTTTTCCTTATCCTAGATATAGGAGAATGAGGATATAAATGCCGTTGAAACAATTTATGTAGAGTCTTCTATCTATAGCCATGAATATCCATCAGCACTCCATTGTTAGTGACCTTTAGAGGTGCTGTCCTCTCTGCCCAGGTGTGTGCTAATATCATGGAGTACTGCCAAACCCTACTGCTGCAGAGCTCAGCTGGAGCCCAGTTCAGCATCTGCCTCTTCAGCCCATCAGGCAGCGAACCAGCTGGCAGGGAGGGAGGACGCACAGGTCAGTGACATTCTGCCCATACTGACGAAGCCGAAAAGGAATTTGTGTCAAGTTGCTGAAGAATGTATAAAGAGGCCTGACCTTTATCCAGGATTTGCTTTTTTGTGTGTGAGAGACACCTGATGTGTCATGCTAGAAATCCATCTCTTGAGGAATTTCTAGTTTTTAGCGAGAAGTTTAGTGTTTTATTTTTAGCAAAAGCCTATCAACTTCTACAGTTATGAGATGAAACTGTTTCTCCTTTTATTTTTTGAATTTAAGATCTCTCATCTACTCTGCCATTAATGGCGTACTCCCGAGCCCCCAGCCTGGGCCTGATCCTCTACCTGCTGAAGAACAGCGCTGCAGATTTCTTCCGGTTCCACCAGAGTCACAGACAAAGCCTGGGCAAGCTACAGAGCCTGGATCAGCTGCCTCCTGAGGAGCTCAAGGAGGTAATCATGGATTCTTACACTAAATGACTTGATGACTTGCCTACTAAATGACTTAGAGAAATTTGAAAGGTATGCATTAAAAATAACTAGTATTTATTCTATGCATTTTATTGGCTCCAATATGCATGCTCCTCAGATCTTACTTGAGATATATGTTCTCTGTAGTTGTGCCAAGGCTTGGTGTCCGGCCCAGGGGGGGTGGAGAAAATCTCATCAGTCCAGAGGAGCCTGCTAGCCAAGAGACGACTGGTTCAGCTCATCAACAACCGAGCCAAGCTGCTGGCCTTGTGCTCCTGTATCCTTTGGCCTCATGCAGGCAGTGTGGACTTGCACAGCATTGCACTGAAAACATTTTTGATCCTGTTTTGTCCATCACTTGGTTATTGTATCTGTTATATCTGCTTTGGCGATAGGTCAACTGGAATAGTGCCTCGTAGAAACTCTTTGACTTGCATTGTCCTCAGATGTGATTGAGACCTGTTTGTTTGTGTTGTGGCGCCACCTGGAGTATTACCTGTTGCATTGCACTCCCTTCGATCCCAAGGACTCCCTGATGCCTGGAGCAACTTTGTACAGACCCCGCCTCACAGATGGTGAGGAAAGATATTTTAGATGTATGCATATATTTAAGCCAGAACTGGAACATTGATGGATTGCTATGATTTTATTCATTCATTCCTATTTTTCAGACTCATTTAGCGGGCTTCAGGCAAGTGGAGGGCGTGGCTTGGGTCTGTCCCGTGTCAGCCAGCAAGACCTCGACCTGGTAAGAAATAGTTGTAAGCTTGCAACCAGCTGCATGTACACATTGTGAGCATAACTCTATTTATGCTTTGAATGCATTTTTCCTGATGCCTTGATATTCTGTTTGTGTGAGTGAAGCTGAGGACCGACATGGCCGCAGGTTTTGGAGAGACTCTTCAGAGGAAGCTGCTGGAGGTGGAGGGTTTGTACAGCCAGGTCCGCTCCCGTTACACCTTCATCCAAGCTCTGGTTCGCAGGATCCGTGGCCTGCTCAGACAGCCCAAAAGCTGAGGCCCATGCAGAAACACAAAGACTGGCCAAAGCCGAAATACTCATCTTACTGGAGGAAAACAGCTGCCAAGCAACACCAGAAAATGAAACTACCAGGGACTCCCATTTTTGTGTCAGTTTGCTTTTCCTCTCGAGTGTTGTGGGATGTTGACCCCATCACAACATATGGATCCTTCTCTTATTGACGTTTCTCAAAGAAGAGAAAAATTAACCTACACGAGGCTCATGGAATTATTACTCGTTTGATATTGTTTTGTTTGCTGATATCTCTTTTTTCCCCCTTTTGTGACAATAAACACTTTCTAAATTTGTTAAATAGTTGTCCAGTTCAAACACGCATTATGTAACACACCACCTGAACCACAACAGTAATTAGTAGAATTAATTTAGTTGGTAACAGCAAACTTAAGTTATCTCTGCTGATATGCGTTCAGGAGAGAATAGAAATGTTACTATTTTTAAATGGGTTTTTTTTCTCACATAAACTACAGATGTCACCGTGTTTTGGGACTTCTCATGTACATCAGCACTATTCAATCAACATTCAACTTGTCCAGTTTTAAAATTAAGAAAAGATCATTATATCCAGATAATTTCAGCAGCATATTTAAAAGCCTTTTATAGCTCTGTCATAAGTATTGATATGCAAATTAAGTGGTGGTTACTGTGTGGGCTTACATGTTTCATTACCAGATTCATGCATGCTGGGTCAGTTGAATATGGCCAATATATGTCATCAGACTGTCCACCACTTCTGACAAATTAGAGCAGTTCATTTTACCAATATTTTATGTGCATTGCCGGGGTGCCTAACTGAAAAGGTTATTAGGAGAAGTAAAACAAGGAACCTAAATGAGACATTTTGTTAAGTGAAAGTAGCCACTCAATGACTGAGGGCACCAGAACTGGTTTGAATTATTATGATCAAACATCACATGTCAAGCTTTTCAGACAGCAGCAAACTAACAAGCATGATCAATTGTATTTAATCCGGTTTTATTTTCTATGTACACATTAAGACTGTAAAGTGCGAAGATTCTCAAACGTTTGAGATGGTGGATGAGAGGATTTGTAAAAAAAAAAAACCAGACACGCAGTCAGCTGTTACCGACAGGAAGGTTTTTTCTTAAGGTCCTTTTTTCTTTTTTTAAATTTTGAAATATAGCCAACTTTAGAGGGGTGAGTGACAGCTCTGACAGGTCACTCACATTGAGGAACTGAGCCGACACGATGGTTGGGGGGGGAATACATTTATCCATTTGTACTTCTGAGATGACAGGGAGGGAACAACTTTGTGCTACTTATAGACCATGCGTTTCATACTCCATAAATTACTTTAAATAATAAAATTAATTACAGCATTAAAAACACATATACATATCTTGAACCAGCTTTGCTATATTTGATTGTGCTGCACTTGCAATTAGGTAGAAAATCCGCAAAGACCACACAAAGACAAGGATGGCTCCCACTCGTCTCTTCCCATGTGAAATCAAATCTGTGACTGCCCTGTAGTTGGATGGGTATTTATCAGGAAGTGCACAGCAGATCTGTCCTCTTGGAACAGTTTTTAAAAGTTTGAAAAAAAAAACCCCAAATCAACCACACATGCCACAACTTTCTAACTTTCACCAAGGCCCAGGTACGCCTAGTCTGATCAGAGACAGACATTATGAAGCCCACTACTCTCTGAACCCAGCTGACACAAGACTTGGCTGCACAGCATCTTCAGACTGTTGTCCACAAACTAACCAGGCAGAAATATCGAAAAAGGAGCAGTGCATCAAAATGTCTGAGTGTAAACCGATGCTTCAAATTTTCACTCAATAAACCTAAACAAAAATTCCTAAAAAATATTAGGGCAAAATCTCAAAAATTAATTTCTGACAATATTTTATGTTCTACCCTCGCTTGAGTGTAGAGCGATCAATCTTTATGAAAATAAATTACGGACATATTTTGTACAGAAAAGGTACACACATTCTCAGAATTGTGTCCTGTATTAACATCATGTATCCAATGAGGCACTGAGCCGTGGACCCCAGTCGTGCATGTTTTAGACGTGTCCCTGCTCCAACACGCCTGACTCTCAGACGATCAGCTCGTAATCAAGCCTGATAACATGCTGTTCCTATGAATCGAAGAGACGCCTGATTTTAAAGAAGTTTGTTATTTAACAAATTTTAAATGATTATACTCAGTGCTGCTCTGCCACTGTATTTTTCATAACCATATGTGGAGACACCTCATCATTCCTGACAACTCAAAGCTCTTTCTCTGCGTAGCTCAACATGATCGCGACAGGCTGTTGGTAATAAATGTCATGAGTTCACAGCCCCTGGTGATGCAGAATGAAAACCTGGTATGGTTTTGTGTGAAATAAATGTCAAGACTTCAGGGTTTAGTGAAATCCATCAGCAGAACTGGACATGGTTTGCTGATTCATTTGTCTGTATCCTCTTCTTCTTCTTCCTCCTAAAATTGCCTGGTCCTTCATAAGCCTCACTTTTACATTAAAACAATACTGACAAGGGTTGGGATTATATAAAATTACGTACTGTGAGACCAGACATTTGGGGACCATTGTAGAGAGTGATTCATGCCGAGAATAGTTGCATAAGATCCCCAAGGGCTCATTACGATGTCATCAGGATCATCTTGAGCTCGTCTTAAGGCTTCAAATATATGATGCCAGAAGGTATCTGCATGTTTCACATTGCAGGTTTCAGCATTTTTGAAGCTTGACTTATGCTGGGCTTATTTCATTCTCTACCACTTCAGGTTTGACGGATTTAAAAAAAACTGTGTTGCACTTACCCAAACTCAGGGAGGAGCAACGCTGGAGTGAATATTACCCTCTAATACACACATGAAGCTTGTATTTTAGGCTCAAGCAACTCTGGGACAATCTACAGTCATCATATTTGATAAGTGGTGTGATTTGCATGGTATTTCTTTTTCTCTGTTAAAAACACACTACGGGACAGATACAGTCTGCTCTGCCAGTGTGTTTTCACTGAGGGATGAGAGACGGGGGGCAAGACCACCATTATCCAAACACATGATCATTTCTCCAATTGGAACAATCTTGTCAAGACCAGAAAAGCGGGCAATACTGTAAGTACTTATATACTTAGATGTTTCCTATGTTATCAGAACATTTCTGACTGATTGCTGTACATGAAAAGAAAACCATTGGTACTGTGCAGGTACAGCACCAGCACACCTAGTTTGGACCACATGCTCGTTCTAATTCGGTCTTGTACGAAGCACAAATCTGTGCCGGTCCACTGGCTCGGGGAGGGGACACAGGGTAAGAGTCTTGCTAGTTTGAGCTGTCCTTAACAGTGCCTGTTTGAGAGAAGTCAATAAATCCTGAGGCCCCGTTGCTCTAGTGTTGATTGTTTCGGACGTGTCATGTCGTTCTCCAGCAAATGTTCTTGTGTGGGTCTGTGAGAAAATCCATGAAAAAACCGGGACACAAGGGAAGGCAACTTATCCAGCACTGATTTTTCTTCTGTCTTTAAGATTCAGGTTTAAGGACAGCACGTCTGCACATACTGTCTGCACCGAGCAGTCACCAGGCTTTATGTGCCGTCAGTACTCGCTTCTTGTGTGTTGTTGTTGTCCAAGTTGCTGCCGTTGGTCTGAGGACATTCCGGCATGTCTCCTGTTACTGCCATTCGAATCACTTTGAGCCAGCGCTGCTTTAGCTCCTCGCTTTCAGCTGCAAAGTTGTGGATGGACTTGGACTGTGAGAGGCGGAAAATGGCTGGAGGGTCTGTGGGCCGGGAGCTGTCATCCACGGAATACCCCAGGAGGGGAATGGTGCACTGGGCCTTGACATCCTAAGGAGAGTGGTCAGGGATGAAGAGGTTGCCACGTAAATTGACGTATTCTAAATGTGCTTTCGCGGCGTGTTGCTTTAGATAGTCAGTGTCATACCTGTGGAGCTCCGTAGAGGTAGAGCACCAGACACTCCTTCTCGGGGATAACACACCACACCTTCTGCCAAGGTTTGCTTTTCTCACAGTACTGCAGGAAGCCACATATGATGCTGCTGCCTGTGAACTGAGCTGCTTCGATCTAAACGGGGGAAGGAAGACAAGGGCAAATTAATTCAGAAAAGGAGCAAGTGATACTCTACTTTCTGTACCTATCAAACCACTCATCACCTCCAGGATGCCCTTCTTTTTGCCCTCAGTTATCATTTCTCCAGTCAGGATGGAGAAGCAGTCTCTGCAGACTTTGTTCGGTTTGTTGCTGTCGTATTCCAGCGGCACCTTGTTGTCTGAACACTTGTGGCACACCACCTATGAGAAGGAGGAAGAGCAGGTCACTTTCACAATGAATGCACGCACATTCTTACACAATGTAGCACTACACTGTGTAAGAATGGGAAGTATCTTTGAGCATCATTTGGCTATCTACAGCAATCTTAAAACTGTTTAATTGTTAAAGCATTATTGGCACATTTTGCCTATGGTTGGTCGGACAGTGACTAGAGAACAGAGAATATGTATAGTCCTTGATTGGGAGCACAGTATGACACTGCATCATGACAGAAAGAAACATATTACTGATAATTCCCAATTGTATTGTAATCATAAAGGTCATCTGCATACAACAATAGGAAATGTTGGTGTTTCAAATCAAACTCTTCTCATATTTGAACTGCTCTAAGATGTGCAAAGGTTCAGTGCTGCTATCCTTACGGACTCCCTCTCTCATCTGCTTACTGTACATGCACCATGCAAATGGCTCCATCAAAAGGGCTTACGTAGCCGCAGGCTCTGCAGTGGTGTCTCCGCCGTGTCAGAGCGTTAAAGGGCTCTTTGCACTTCATGCACATTGTCACTTCATTGTCGCGAATCCAGCGAGGGGCGCGCTTCCCCAGCTCTGCGTTCTATATGCAAACAGAGGCACACACTCAGTGTGACGTTGCAGAAAGACGTTAACTGCATGCGTGTAAATCTGGTACGACACTTACAGACACCTCCTCCACGTCTTTCAACGCGTTCTTGAATGACTCATTTTTCTGCTGGAAGATCTCAATGGTCTCATGGAAAGCCTGAAAGAAAAAAAAAAAAAAAAAAAAAAAAAAAAAAAAAAAAAAAAAAAAAAAATCAAATACACTGGTGATACACTACTCATTATCCACTTCAAACACATAATCAAATATGAAAACAATGTGCGCGCTGTATTTACCTTAATCCAGTCTGCCTTGTCCTGCTCCGAGCTGAGGAGAAAAAAATAATAATAAAGCCAGTATAATAACAATAATACCAAGTTGAACCAACATAGCATTTAGCTTTCACGTAATACATTTGATCCTTCTGCCTAAAATGCACCTGGCCTGTAGCTCCAGCGTCCTCTCCTTCCCCGACACCTGGAAAGTGTGAGGGTAGTCCTCGTTGGTCGTTTCCAGGACCTTCATGCCGTCAATGCCAATCCGCGTCCTCACTGTGTACTTGGCCCCTCCCAGACTGAACTTGGGCACGCAGTACAACAGCATGTTGTTGAACTGGCAGCAAATGAAAAACGAATGTCAGAGTGTGCATGCTTCCTTCCAAAAGGGACGGTCTTACACAACCTGGATTACACAGGCGGGAGTGATTTAGCCTGAAGCTAATGAGAAAGAGCCAGAATCTAATCATATCATCTGGCAATCTTGGTAAATGCGAGTGTTCATGTGCCCCAGCTGTCTCCTCACATGGAGACGTTTGCTGCCTTAAAATGATTGACTTGCTTCATTCGACTCATTGCAAAGCCCTTTGTTGGATAAGACTGGGTGGTGGCGTCGGAGAGTTCCTCTCACCAGAAATAGGTATCGCTCCATGGCCGAGGTGTTCCTGGCTGCCAGCTTCAGGATGTGGCCCTCTTTGATGAACTCGTTAGAAGGGTTAACAATGTCCTCCTCCTCCCCCAGCATCTCATATATCTCTAACAGCTTCTTCAGGTTATCCTGAATGAGGAGGTGACATTTGTTTTAGTTGCTTGTCGATGTATCGGAGAGATTGTGCCTTGGATTTAAATGTCTGTACTTACAGACTTTCGTATGGCACTGTTGGAGTGAGTGGCTGCAGTGGCAATAATTTCTAAGGATTCTGGAGAGGGGCATGCAAAAGATGGGTTACCTCAGTGTGTAAAATAAAAAATGGCTCCAAGTATTCCTGTACTTACTTTTGGCGTCCTGTCGGTCGGAGTCGTCCTGAGGCAGCTTCTTCAGGTAGTCCTTAAGCAGCATCTCATAGCGAGGGACTCTCTGCACAGGCTCCAACATGTGATGCTGAAGCGTCAGGGAGCCACAGACCTCTTGACTCTGTCCAAACAAAGTTGAATTTTACCTTTCATTCCTCCTTTTTTTTTTTTTTTTTTAACGTATTGACCATGCGCTGAAACCAGTTTGGACTTTGGTGGGAAGCACCTGTATCTCCTGAATAATGGCCTTGAATTGAGGAGAGCGGTCAGTCCATTGTTTGAGCAGCTCCATGGCCTTGTCGAAATTCTTCACATACTC
>KV751367.1:5522780-5539984 GCA_001698575.1 Mola mola | reverse complement strand
GTGGACGCCCTGCAGGGAAGGAGAGTTTGTTTTTTGTAATGCAAAGACGGCTCGACACAGAACTCTCTTGCGCTGATTTTCGTTCCGGGGCTCACCATTCTCCCATGCGTTTCTCCAGATCTGGAAGCAGAAACTGGCTGTGGAAGGCGTGGATGGAGGAGATGTTGGAGAAAATGTTCTTCACTACCTCCACAGGGAAAGTCCCTTTGTTCGCCTCTTCCATTAGCTTAGCACAGAATACCTGAGGGAAAAGTAAATTCAGTCTAATTCAGTCCCTTAAAGGTAGGTATAAAAAAAATCTTTCTATTTTATTCTAATTGCTGTTTTTTCTGTTTTTAAAATATAAAAAACCGTGTGGTCCCCACCTGGTCCAGCAGGTTCAGTCGTGCAACATAGGCTTTCTCTGTGTGCAAGAGCTCACTGGCGATCTTAAACAGCTTCTGTTCATTGGTCTCCTGCAAGCAGATACACAGATTACTATGAGTGTGTACATGCACGGTGATTATAATGGCAGAGTGAAGCCTAAAAATTATCTTATTCTGATGTTTCAGGAAGTCATCAGCATGGTAACAGTCATTACGCTTTCCAGTCTAAAACTTCTTTAAATAAGGCGGTCTCTAAAAAGAGAACGGAGCCTTATAAGTGTCTTTTTTTTCTTAACAATGGCTGGATGTAAAGTGAGCTGAAAATCACGCAGATGTGTGGGACAGACAGGCCGCAGTGCATAAATCGAAAGGTCGTAGTCATTTCTTTGCTCTTCCTCTGCCAATTCCCGTTCTCTTCAGGTTACTGATATAAAACTGGATTCACACCACACGCTACTCTTTATAATAACAAAACTTCAGCGTCTGCTGCACTCAAGTGCAGCTTTTCGTCACAAACTGTTGTTTCATAGTTCTTGCAGCAACATGTACTGTACTTTGGCACTCGCGTCTATGTCCTCAACACTGAGCTGACAGTTGGCTGAGCTCGGGCTCTCACAACAGGAAATGAAATTTTAAAATAAGGGAAACGACACTTAATCAGACAAAGAAATAAACATGTACAACAGAGCTTTGTGCGATAGGTAACTCAGCAGGGACAAACAACAGCTGCGTCTTCAAGCTCGACATAAGAATACCTGCCTGCTGATATGATGAAATGTGGCATGACTGGACAGTTCACGGTCACAGGACCAGCATGGTGGCAGAACGCCTCCCGCCGTGCCAGGAGGCAGCATCATTTCACATGTCGGACCGAGTGACCCGAGAACGACCATGCTCACATTTTCACACCGTTCATCGATCAACACACCCGCAGCGTTGCTAATTCTCTGCCGAATTTCTGAACAACTTATCATGTACAATTCATGCCCAACATCAAGAATGATGTGGAATGCATACAACACAAAAGGCCACAGGCGAAAGGGAACAACTCACGCCCTAATTAAGCAAGTACTGTACATAAAGGTGGTCTCCAGGCATGTTTTAAGATGTACATAAAACATTTTCTTTAGACTAACAATGTGTTTCTCATATGCTTCATCAACAAAAAGTTAGATTATTAAATTATTGTTAAAATCCTTGACGTTGTATTTACTATAGCCCGACCGATAGGCAATTTTTAGGGCTGACAATGATATTAGGTAGAGTAAAAAGATTTCTGCTATCGATATATTGGCAGATATACATACATTTCTTTGCGATGATCCCTTAAATGAAGTTATCAAATATTTGTAAAAAAGATATGCAATGGAGGCAAAATATTTTACAGTTTAACAAAGAACTTTTACCGTCTTAAATGACAGCAGTGTTCTAAAACAATAATACAAATCACCCCAAGCATTGTTTTTAAAACTAACTTCTTTTTTTTTTTTTTTTATTGGTCGATATTGAATACATGAGTATATGCTGACACTGATATATCTGTGATAGGCCAATATCAGCCGATAATATCAACCACATCGACGTATTCGTCAGGCTCTGGTACTGGTATTTAATCTCTCCTACGTCACTATAAAGCCCATTCTCAGTGTTACCACATCACTCTTGTGAATGCTCAATACTGGATCATGATTGGTATACAAACTCCCAACTAATTTTCTCCTAAATTTGGATTTTCGATGAGCGTAAGAACATGTACACTTTCAGCAATGAGTGTGAAAACAGTGTTAAAGTGTCATGTGTCACCTTTTTTTTTTTTTTCAGTTTAAGGTTAATAAAAATAAAACAACATGAGCTCTTAAAGTTAAATGCACTGTTAAAGTTAAAACCAGCCTTCAGCAGGGGAAATGTATTAATTATCTCCTAACCATACAGGGAGGGGTTCCACTGGGGCTGGGACATTACGCTTTAGTCCCAATACGACTCTATCGCAATTTTTCACATATTGTGATTCCACAGTATTCATTATTGTGATTTTCTTTTCCTTCTAAAGGAAAAACAAAAGTTAAATCGTACACTTTTAGAAACAATTTATCATAAATCATATTTCCAAAAACCATGCACAGCACGTGTTCAGGCAAAAAAGTTGTACTATATTGCACACTGAGATGGTTGTCCACCATTTTCCGCCTTGGGCTGCTCTCGGAGATGTTGCGTTGTTGCCGTCTGCGCTACCATAAAAATATATATAGAAACATGATTCGATTTTTGTTCCCACTCATAGTGTGAGAAAACATAAGACTAAACTGCCTCACTGGATATCAAGTAGTTACATCGAACTCCAGCTAAATCAGCGAAGCTACTTACAGTACATACATCCGTATTAACGATCCGATAATGTTCCAGAGGGAGTTTCTGAAGTCTGACAAATCACCTCAAGTCTTATAACTTAAGTCAGCATCAGTTAGGACTGAAGACCACAAAACTCCTTATCTCAGCTCAAAGCTAGCAGCTCAATTCTACGTTAGCTACAAATGGATCAATCCACTCAAATCTGTAATACTATAAGTGGTTGACTTGAACTATGGATGATGCTGGCCTCAAGTTTTCTAGAATGCATGAAATAAGTTCTGCTGTTTCAGTTCCACATTTTAGAGTTAGAGTTACAAGAATATAGATTTAAGTCTGCAAGAACTCTGGAGTACATTCTCCTGCTAGTATGTGTTTTTTTATGTAAAAATAATACAGTTTAAAATGCCTCCAAATAAAGCAAAAGAGGTAAGATTTTGGATATTTTTTTATTTTTTTACAGAGTTTTATTTTCTACTTTAACAAATGTACAGGATATAAGGCTCAATGTTAGTGTTTAAGAAGTAGTTTTTTTTCTACGAGCCAACAAAAAGAGATCCAATAACTGGAACAAAGCCCCTGAAGTTTAATCCAGAGTGAGCTTTTCAAACGCTTTGACTGGCTCGCAGATTTGCCTGGAGATGGTGCACTGGCTCAAATCTGAACAACCAAAAGATTCAAGTTCTTATCACCACAGTGAAGTTTGGGTGTGACAAGGCTCCCTTTCACCCCACCACTGTTGCTCTCCCCCTCCAGAGAGACTGGGTGGCTGCTGGCAGCCGGCAGAAGACAGAGACTGATTTGAACCTGAGATATTTCTAATCTCTAGAAAACACAGGGATGCCACAAGGGAGGTGACGGATACACAAATTCAGCTACTGATGCGTTCAACATCTGCTCAGCCTTTGCAGATAATAACCAGTCTAAGAGGCACACACACACACACACACACAAACACTCGTAACCCTCGCTTGCAGTGTTAGAGCAACACAGAGTCAAATTAGTTCAGAAGATTTAATTGTGCTGCCGAAACAAGACAGCCGTCGCAGTCTAAATATAGATATACGGAAAACTTGGGTGCAGGGAAGGCAACCAGCAGACATGTACGTACCTTATGGTCCGAGCCCCCTTCTCCGTTCCCGTGCTCACTTTCTGTTCCTGTCCCTCTGTCCTCATTCTCAGTGGGACTTTCTGCACCAGTCCTGTTTGTGTGTGGAGGTGAGTGATCATCACACTGCTCCGCGCTCCCGTCCCCCATATCTCCATTCACCATCCCGGCAGTCCTTTCATTATTCCTCTCCTCTTTGGCCTCCTTCTCCTTCTCCATCTGCGCTACCACCCCGTTAGGAGAGAGCCTGTGGGCATCCTGCGGCGTGGCGTGGCTCTCTTCGGTTCCACCGCTCTCGCCCTGCTTCTGGTAAGCGCAGTGAGCCGGGCTGCAGTTAGGTGCCTTGCTGCTGACCTGCTTAAGTGGCGAGCCGTCTCTCTCTCTGTCTACGTTGCTAGAGGAACAATGGAAAAGGCAATGGAGGGAGTCTGTCAGATATTGTTCACTTACAGAAAAATATAAATACTAGAGAAAGCAAAGAGTCTGTTGGCTCCTTAAAGCTGGGTGGCCAATCAGAGAGTGTGAGGCAAGGCAGTTAAGTGCGGCGCTCTTGCACGTGAGTGTGAGAGTTAAAAATAAAACTGTGGAGGTGCACAAACTTCTGTCTTATGAGGCTGCTGAGAGCTGCTGTAGTGCAGAGGAAGCGCGTGTGTGTGAGGCACAGTAACGAGGAGGGGGGGTACAAAACTGACCCCGGAGATAGATCTAATCCTACTTCCTAGAGGAAGTAGGAAAGCAAAGGACAGAGGACTGTGCTGTAACGTCTCGTTCCCTCTTTGCTTCAACATGAATGAAGAGAAAAACGAAGCAGATTGTGCAAAACCAATTGAAACACAGGACAGGAGTGGAAGATAGAACAGAGACACACACACACACATTTGCTCGACATCCTGTACATGCAGTCAGTCCAGCTGTTTTCCTGTACATTATTCTCTTGCAGTGAGCAACAACTGACTAGTGATAGCAGTTACTTTATTTTAGCCTTTGCTGCTCTGTTGTAAAACTGTTCTCAAATCTGATGTAGGAAAATCTTAAACAGCACCTAGCTATCCTGACGCAAAAAATGTTTAGCCACGGTGCTGTTCAATATTGCGTCTACTATCACTGTCCAACAGAAACAGGAAGTGTATATAAATAGAGGAACAACAACAAGCTGGTGAAACACTGCTGAGAGGAATCACTTGAACTGCTTGGAACGTGAAACAATAGTGAAGATTTAAGATGGAATAACAGCATGATTGGCAGATTCGGCTCAAAACTAAGAGGAAAAACAAAACACACACACCATCCAGCATGTGGGCAGGTGCACAGCAATTCCTCTTCGCATTTAAATAACACAGTAAACGTTCTGATGCATGACAGCCTTTTCAAACAGGTCAAACTGGACTAGAAGTAAGAGCAACTTTGCTTGCCATGTAGCAGTGCTTTTAAGTGCCTTTAAGGCTGCCTAGTGCCATGTGAACCAGATTAGTATATTAGTGGGCTAATTCTGTTCTCGGAAGTGCCTCTCTTTTCTCTTTTCTAGGGCCATTGGGGGACTAATCCCCACAGTCCCCGCAGAGTCTGAATGAGAAAGATACACTTGTTGCTCCGATTCACCTCACTCCGAAGACAGAGCATGCAATGAAAGGACTATGCTCAGATTCTCTGTTTAAGAGATGAGTCGGACTATGAAGCTACACAAAGAAGATACTGATTAAAATTGTAGTGGGCAGTGCAGAACCACTGATTTTGGGTACTACTGTACCAAACAAGGGCACCATTGTTGTTACACTGAGCACTTTCAGCAAGCCTGCTTAGCATGGGCTAATCCAAAGCTGCAAACAAAACCAAAGCTATGTAGAATAAAAATAAATACGGAGAATGATTTTTAAGCCGTCTCATTTATTCCAACACCAGAATCAGCTGGCAAGAATGTAAAAGCACAGCCAACAGACTACCTAAATGCTCCTGTCTCTACGAGGCAACCACATCAACGTGAAAGCGGAGACAGGGACCCTAACTCGCTCTCCCGGGCTCTCACAACAGAGTCCTGTCCCACAGCAGTACGAGGAGGCGGCTCCCCACCCCGCGCCCGTGCAAATCTCCTTTCATCCCCCTGCTAACGCTCAGCTTGCAGAGCACAGGCTAATCTGGGCTTGTTCTGTCTACAGCTCTCGTCTGCACAGCTATCAATGAGTCAGACTGGAGACTTTGATCGGGGGACTTCTGCTTTTCATCCTTGAAATAACCGGCATAGGAAACGTTAGGAAAGACAAAGTTGTTGTTTTTTTTTTTCTTTCCGTAACCTTGATTACAACAGTCTGAAGAATTTAGTGTTGCTACAACGGCTCTTAAGGTACAGTAGGTGGGAGTTTTTCAACCACCTGTCGTTGTAAGTGTATGTATATATCTTCATAGGATATGTATGCTGGTGACAGTCCGTAAATTTCTCGAGAGCACCACCAAAAAGCCACTTTCACCGGATAATATTGCACAACAGACTGGCACTGGATGAAATAAGCAATTCATCACAGGCTCTCCGGTCGCAGACTGAGCTCAGCCTTCGTTTGCAGCACATATTTTCTCGCTGCGAAGGGAAACCATGCAGAGCACCACGAAGCGAAGAGTCCCTACTTCTTCTCCTCGAAGCGGCTGATGAGGTGTGAGACTTTGGAGTGTTTCTCTCGGCTCACATAGCCTCTTCCTCCACCTCTTCCCCCTCCGCCTCCTCTTCCTCCCTCCTCCATGCCTTTTCCGAGAGGTGGTTTCTGGATGCGGCCCAGCGGAGACGAAAGCTCCGTCACTGGGCTCTGGAGATGCGGCGGCTTTGGAGGCACTGGAGAGAGGAACGTTAGTCACTATGTGAAAACGTACATAACTATTCCTGTTTTTCACTCTCCCTGAGCATAGGTCGGTTACAGTGGTAAAGTGTCACTAAAATGACATTTAGCGTTCAGTTTAGGAAAAAACTTGTCAGACTGACATCACGTTCTCTACTTATAATTATTTGGCAGCTCTAGTTGCTTCATCAGTAAAATCCTGTAAGTGTTCATAATTAACAATAGTTGATTGTTCACTTGTTAATTAATTAACAGTCCCCATTTCAATTAATATATTATTTAATATTTTCTAACCATATCAATAGCATTACATACAACAGTAACGGCCATCAACTCATAGTTAAATAGTACAATGAGAAGCATTTTGACACAGATGGATAGTGAACTACACCTTAAAAGACACTTAATGCTATTGTTTTAAACTACTGAATGATGTGTGAATTGTCTTAGATAACATGAAGATGTTGTTTTTAAATGCTTACTGCTGCTTTAACTGATGTTAATTAATATACCCTTATCGTACAGTGTTACCCCGGCTTTTACATTAATGCATAAGCAAAAATATAATAATGTTTGTATATAATAATAGTCTAATGCAAAAGTTTGAATACTTTTACAAGCTAGGTAATTCAATTTTCATAAGTATACTGATTATATTGAGAAACATTTTAATCTGGATCATTGGGTTGCGACACACTTTGTAGTAGTGTGGGTAAGTTCATTCATTCATTCATTCATTCATTTTCTACCACTTATCCTGTTGGTGGTCACGGGGGGGCGCGGCTGGACAAGTCGCCAGTTCATTGCAGGATTGACATGTATAGACAAACAACCATCCACACTCACATTCACACCTACGGGCAATTTAGAGTGACCAATTAACCAACTAACCCCCAGTTTTGCATGTTTTTGGACCGTGGGAGGAAGCCGGAGTACCCGGAGAGAACCCACGCAGACACACGGAGAACATGCAAACTCCACACAGAAACGCCCTGACCCGGGAATCGAACCCAGGACCTTCTTGCTGTGAGGCGACAGCGCTAACCACTGCACCACTGTGCCATTTGTGGGTAAGTTACTTAAATAATAAAAAAAGAATTTCTCCACCGCTAAATCTATCCAACAATTAGTCACTGGAGAAGTGCTCAGTAAACAAGCCTAGAGGAACAATATGAAAGCAGGAGAAAGGTCAATCTGACACAACTACTGTTTGTGCACGGATGCTCTCTCGATGACTTCATATATGAATCACAGGCTGATACGATTGTGTCCACTGCCACTCCCACTCCGCAGTGTTAGCTATTATTACGTACCTTGTGGTTTACACAGCGACCGAGACCTGCTGCCAGGGTCTCTTCCATTGACCCCTCCCTGACACTTGTTGCTCGATCCACCGCCCACCCGATTCAGACACGCCTGCACGCTGGGAGGGTTACTGTGCTCGCTCGCCCGGCTGCTGCCCAGAGCTGAAGGAAACAGACACAGAGTGAGAGAACATCCATTAAAACATGATCAAAATCATCTTTTGTCTCCAAAACGGAGATGAATGATATGATGAATGTTATGACAAAAACATGATTGGTTATACTTCGACAACAATTCGACAAATTCTTTCCTCTTTGGACAGATGACAGCACAGATGTGGGAGGAAATAAATGAAAGGAGACTGTGAATTGTATGCAAAGGTGCCCCGTGCAAATACTTTTATGATAAACAGCTGCGGGTTAATATTAAAAAAGTGTCAGACAGGCCAGCTGATTATCCAGCTAATGATCCCTGCCGATGAGGAGCTCCAGCGAGGCTTTTACCCAACCAGCTGGCCACAGACGGTAGCGCATCAGTGTTTAGACAGAGCAGACAGGCTAATTTAATGGAATGACTGGCAGTGTTTACAGTAGCCTAAATCTGACCTCACAGCACACATACATACACACAGACATGCATGTGGCACACCAGCACTTAGATGTGCAGCTGGCTAAGGAAGATGCCCATATATGGTGCTTCATTGATTGGAGATAGTGGTGATTCTCATTACTTTCAAAGCTCATTAGTTTCCATTTTTGAGCCGCTCACTTCAGTGGCTGTGATTTGATATGACTGTCACTGATGTATAGGGTTGCATGCAAAAATCAATGTACCTTTGTTCTTGGCTAACTTGAATGAATCAGCAGTGTGTGTAATAAACTGTAAGGGAAACAGGCCTAGAGAACTGTAAACATAAAAGTCTGGTCCTCATTGATACTAATAAGGAGAAAGACATTTTTCCCTCTGTGTCGATATAAAACTTTTTTCTTTTGTTTTGTGTCTAAAAATAGACCAAGACAAAAAGCAGCATCTGCATTTCTGATGAAAATCAAATAAAGGAAGTTACTGAAAAAAAGAAAACTGTTCTAAACATGTCTGACATGAAGTGGACAAAGAACCAATTGCGACAACACAAGACCACAACCACGCAGTAATTCTGAAAGGAGAAGCTGTTGGCTCTGTCTGGATTTTACCAATATGGACAAGTATAAGTAAATCTTCAATATTTTTCCACCAAAGCCCAATCTCCTGGTCTGTTAGGCTCTAAAATTTCCCAAAATACATTTTTTTAAATTCCTTCTATATGGAGTTCAGTTACTTGGACTGTTCAGATTGACAAAGCAGTACAATGCATTGAAACAAGGCAAGTCAAAACCACTATCTATGCTCCAAATGAGTGCATTTATTCCATGTTGTGGTCATCAGCTAATGAGATATTATTTTGGAATAAATCTACATGAATTTGTTTGTTTTAGCAACTGACTGGTGATGTCTGGGGTGCACCATCAGCAGCCGGAAGTAGAGAAAGGTACAAACATTAGTTTTAACCAGTATCTTTACAGTTATTGAGGTAGGTATTTAATCCATGATACCAGATACTTGCAATTACATTTTAATTGTACTTAAAGTGATTCCTGATGTTTTGACCGTTTGGTTGCACTATATAGCCTCAAACTTAACAGTTCTAACGCCATACCTGAGTCATTTTCAAAAAAAGATGTATTTTGTGAAACTTAAAGCTTAAATGACTGGGCAATAGGGCTTAGGTTGAAAAATACCTCAGTTCTCCTTTAAGGGACATTGCTTGTTTATATACTGTACATTATATACTCTACATACTAGCATGCACACAGTAATGCTAAAATGCTCGATTAATGCAAGTGATTTAGTAGGAATAAGTCCAATAAATTAGTTCCCCAGGCAGATTTGCCCTGTTTAATTTTTGCTAAATAGCCTCTTAGTTGTGTTGCTTTTCTCGTGTCTTATGTGTTATTGTTGGGTTTTTGACTTGGCCTCAGGAAAGTATAACAAGCATTTTCACTATTTTCAGACATTTTACAGACCAAACAATCTGCAGCCCTATTAGAGTGAAAAAATGTAAGATGCGGCCTACCCTTCTAGATGCAGTTTTTTTGGAAAGAGCGAGGAAAAGACCACTGAATCATATAGTCACAGTTTCTATTTTTACAGACGGACCGTAATTAAAGACAGCAGCACATGCAACTGTTCGACTGAAAATGGTCCCATGCTGTGTTTGGAAGTGCAGACTTTCTAAACATGGCCCCAAATTATAAATCCATTCTAAAAGTGGCCTCAGGAATTTCTCTTGATTGTATGCTTGGCCTCTCCTCATGGCCACATTGAGAGATCATGAAAATGTGATCCTCGCCAGCAGACAATACATACGCCTCCTATCCTGAGAGACTTCAGGGTCTGCGTGAGGAGCATTAAAGTTGTTATTATATCACACCCGTCCTTCAACTGTAAATCACCTTTAAGCTGCAGACTTCATCTTGACCTCACCTATGTAAGTGTTGCCATTTAAAATAAGCATGAATATTCCAGCCTATTTGGCCTGCACTGCCATTACTGCTGTCAATCAGGGGCGGACGGCATATCCAATATACTTGATATACTCGTGGCTTGTTCCAGCTGAGATACAAGAATCACGGTAAATGACTATATCTTAGCCATCAATTACAAACTCTGAGTGAATGTTTCAAGCTTTAGGAATGAAATTTTGCTTTGGAGTTTCACTTCTCAGAACGGAGACAGCTCACTCCCCGGCCTCCTCCAGAAAACTCTCCTGGACTCCCCATGTTGAAAGCTTATGTGTGCAATCACCTTCTTTAAATCTAAATATTTTAAGTTAATTATGAATTTAACTTGATTGTGTTTTCTCCCTTTTTCAAATGCAAATAAAAAGACCTCTAATGAATATAGAAAATAATGCAGACAAACGTTGCAGGAACTTCTGGAATCATTACACTGGTGTCATCTAATATTAAATTGCACATTTATGATGAGCTTATTATATTATATATTATTTATAGGCCATATCGCCCAGCCTTACTGTCAATTATATAAAAGTAATTTTGAGTTAAGATCAGATTAACTGTCTTTAAGTTCTTAATGAACCATTCGGGCATTCTTGGTGACACACTTTTTCTGGCCTCTTCTTATTAAAGCTGACTTGGCACATGTGAGAAGGCCACGGACAATAAATTAGTGGCCGCTGACTATCACCCTGCATTCATCTTCTTCACCGGGAAATGAGACTTGTTGACGTGGGTGATGACTGCTTTAACTCTACATAGCGCTGCGTGTAGAAACTGAAACACTTTTGAGGGGCTTCTGCTTCAAAGCAGGAAGTTGAGTCAAAGTGAGACCTGACCTTTGCCTCTGTCCTTCTTGCAGGATGGCAAGACTTGCTTCTATGGCCACTAGCCCATTACTTTCAGAAGATGTAACATTTATTTCATAACAGAGTGGACTGGGCCCGAAGTTATCTACCTTAATCTCAATAAATTCAAAATTTCACTCATATTGATCAGGTCTCAACGCAGTGGGTGCGACAGAACATCCTGTGCTGGTTTGACACATAGAACTATTCAAGTCAATTAGCTTTACAGACATGGCACTTTAGTTGTGCTCCCAAGATGAAAGCACAAAAAGGGAAGGAAATCAACTGAAAGAGCGTGAACAACGTCAGTTAATACAGCAATGAATTTTACTGTTGAAACAAAATGACAGGTGTCAATACATACATATTTGATTATGTCCACACATAAACTGTATACTGAATGTTTGTAGTTTATGCAGTGAGCCTGTGATATCATTCTCATAAGTGATGTATTTTCATTTCTATTTAGTTGTATCTGGTTCAGCTATAATTTGCCCCAAGACTAGCTGAGGTTTGTGATGCCAGAGGGTGAAAACTCAACTTCAGGGGTAACGTGCAGAGGAGACTTCTTTCTATGTTCAACTGTAAGAGGGAGGATCACTCTGTGGACGAAAAAAAACTTTGGCCAAATTCAGCCCTGCATGAAGTGTTTGGGGTTTTTCTTTGCACTCAGAACACTGTTGCCGAACTCCGCATGCAGGATTTCAACGGGAAAGTTAGTGAGGGGCTCCGTAGCTCACTGAACCACCCAGAAAAATTAACAGTGTTTTCCTCAGTGTGGGAGTCAATCCGAAACATTGAGCTACATCAAATCTCTGCAAAAACATCGGCGCAGACCATCACCATCCCGTCCTGGCTCATGAGTTTACTGTCAGCAAAAGACACTGATGGAATGTAGCACTCACACACAATTCTCTTTCTCTGTGGCAAAATAAAAAAAAAAACCAAACCAACCAATCCTGTTCAATCTTCTTGGCTTCATAGACGTAAAATGTCTAATTTGTGTTGCATTCGTCAATTTGTGTTCACCCCTGCACCTGCACTCTGTGTACAGCTGTACACACCTGCAGGACTATTTTTAACAATATAAACAAGGCTTCGAGTTGGGCTGAGCCGAGTGTTTGGAAATACTTAATCACAAACACGGACAAATATAAGTCTTTGACCTGACGTTAAGCTGACAATGTTATGTCGGTGTGAGTGTCAAGCTGCTGCTTTGTGATTCGACCTTAATTATGATGTGTGGGCCGAATCTCACGACCCACCATCCAATTTTGTAAAGAAATTCCATTCTCAACAAACAAAAAAATCAGGATTATCTGAAAAGTCGGAGGATGACCAGAATCAATACTCTGTAAAAACAAAGCATTTAGCATTTTTCCAAATTTAAAATGTTATGGTCCGGGCAGCCTTAAAATACCATGATCACTGAACATGAAAAGAGAAATTACATTCTGAAATCAGCCTAGAGATGATCTTTTTTTTTAAAAATTCAAACATTGTCTGAGGACTTAGGGCCGTTGAATGTTTCTCAGTTTTTGGCAGTCTTGGAGAGTCTTCGTATATTGACATACCAGCACTGTGGGCAAGGCTACAAATGGACTCTGTGACCATGAGACTAAAAGTCTACGACCTGTTCTCGCCCTTTAAGCACAGAAGCAAACTGCTCTGTGCAGGTGTGTCAGTCGGTTAATCCCCACTCAGCCTTTCAGTCTGACACCCACATGAGATCCCCGCCTCTCCGAAGCAGTGCCACCTGAGCCCGCCAGACCTGACTTTCACATGTTCCTTTCAAGCTCCTCCCAATCCCCTGCTGACAATGTGAGCCAATACCTCAGTGAAAGAAACAAAAGGCACACCTGTCCATGTGGTGCGTCTCCACCCTGCCAGCACCTCAAGGCTTCACTAGAGAAGTGTCATGGCTTGGAATTAAGTATTCCTGGATCGCAGCACTTTCATATCACAAACGCTTGGCATTTTAAACATTTCCTTGTACATACATGATAAATGTATGTAATCTATCAAACATGAAAAACAAAGATTAGTTGAGCTAGAACCCATATAGTCTTAAAAGTCCACACTGCCCTGCAAGTGTCCTATTTTGGTTGAAGTACAAGAAAAGTAGAAAATATAAATCTGTCTAACACTGGCAACTTCATGAAGTGGATGTCTTAAATCATAGGCTCAGATATTTCTCAGAAATCCAGAGTGCAAGCAAGCCTGATCTTAAATCTAACACAAGAAATGGAGGAAGAATGAAGTCGGGAGGAAACGAACTGAGAGAGCAGAAAGAACCTTATGATAAGTTAAACACTGTCAGTGAATGAACTCACCCGGACAGGAGAACAGCGTATCCTCAGAGAGGGACCACACTGTGTGTGAGAGAGTGCGCATATCCCACAAGAACACTAAGTTTAGCCTCTCTGCAATGTTCCCAGGCAGCGAAAACGCTGTGACTTAGTTCAGCAAGTCTTAAGCAGCACGAGACTCCTCCTACACTCTTGCTCACACACCACCTATTTTAAGCGGCTTTCAACAAGTGTACACACACACACACACACACACACACACAAACATATCCCAGGATTCACATCACACAACTCTGCAATTGAGTTTCTGTGGTTATTAACATGTAAAATGTTGATCTCATTTGTCCTAATCAAATCATTGATGGGGGAAACACATGTTTGCTGAGGGTGTTAATGTGAGGAAAGACAAGGAGAGGATGGACCCATTTGTGTAACAGCCGCTGCACATCTAGTTCTGTCTACAGCTGGCATCAGGCAGCCTCATCAATGATTAAAAAAAAATGACAGAGCAGAGCAGAGCAGCCCGGGGCGCCAAGCATCTCTTCTCTCATCCACCTGCTGAAACCCAAATGAAGACTAAAGCCTCTAAACTATTACTTCAAACCACCATCGTCTCAGCTTCTCCTCCTCAGGGGCATTTCCTGATCAAATATTTGAGACATCAAGAAAGGAACAAAAACAGCAGGTAAACTCAGCGAGTCAAGCAAGCAAAATGTGCAAAGTGATGTGAAATGGGCGGTTTTTTTTAAAGCCACTGGACAACAATATGAGTTTTAAAACGAAACGAAGATCTCAGGAACATGCTGGTTACTACCACAAACAAGACGTACCTTTTGCAGAAGTCAACATGGGGAACTGCAGTTCCAGCTTGTCCATGTTCTGTCTGTGTATGCATCAACTGTGCATCAACTGTGCAGAGCTTTTGAATTATTGCTGATTTACAGCTATATATGCAGTGATGTGAGCAATCACATACACAACACAGGAAACACAAGTCATGCTTTTGACAATAGCTCCTGACACCTCACATTGTGTGTAACACGATGTGTTTTCATACATAAGTTCAAACAAGCAGTGCACATAAACAACTTTTCAAGCAAACAAATGCTCCCTCACGTGCCCTCTGTGTCAGCAGCGGAGCAGGTTTACAAGGAACGTGTCGCTATCTTGCAGGAATCTGGTTTGACCAGTAGCTATTCCACTTGTTAAATTCCTTCTCAAATTACTTTTTGCTACAAGCTCAAACTGCTAAAATTTCAAATCAATGAAACAGCTATATTATGATGATCGGAAGGGAATCGTCCCACGGTGAAAAAAAAAAAAAGAAACTAATTAGGGAACCTATGACCAAAACTGCAATTTCGGGCTCACGTCTCTGTGTTGCAACCATAAGTTTACAAATAAAACGATCCTAAGCTGGGCCAAGACTAACCCAGGTCGATGTTTGTCATAATTACTAAAAATAAGATAACAAGGTCAAAAATGTGATTTCCATCAAAGGGAGCAACAGCCAGGTGAAGGACAGCACAAGTAACAAGTGCAAAAATAATGAGACCCAATAGATTATAATCGGCCGCTATTATCTGTGAATGCAACCTGATTTGCCAACGATAACCATGTCAATAGTGGCTGCTACTGATAATGAACCTACAAATCAGCACATCCATAATAAATCTGAAACTTAACATCCACCTCAAATGAATTCATGAATATGAAAATGATCCGACTGCAAAAAAATCTGGGTGTGATGTGGGATTTACATTCATTTATTTTTAATATTTACCCTTTTACTTATTCCAGTTGAGACTCTGACTGAGAGACACAGACGCACACACAGACTAATGCTGCCCTGTCACTTATTGAGATTATGGGTGAGTGTCTGTAGTTACAATACATGTCTGCTCTACCCATGCAGAGCACTCGCTGTGTCCATCACGCTGGCACGGATTGTGTGTTTGCGTGTGTTTGAGAGACAGTCAGACAGACAGGGTGACCATTACCGCTCAGCACAGGATTAGCCCTTTCTGTTCAACTATCCAGAATTTCTTCAGATTAACCCTGCCTCATCCACTAATCTACGAGCCAGTGTGAGATTAAAACGCCAGTCTGCGCCAACAAACAGGAGGCACAGGGGGAGGACAAAAACGAAGTGGGGGTAGTGCCGAAAAAGAAAGTGATGCATGGGGAGGGGAGATAGATGGGGAAAATGGGAGACGGAGCCCTGCCGCATAGAAATGGTTTCTATGCGGCAGGGTAATAGAAAAGTTAAAGGCAAAATCTTCAACCGCAATGCTGCAGAAGATAGGATGAGAAAGGCAGCAAGGAAGAGTGAGGGCATGATGAAAACAGACAAGCGTGCAGAAGACGGACAGAAGAAGAGCCAGGTGAAAGAGGATAGAGGGATTTATAGAAAAACAATAGAAAATTAGAAAAGAGGAAAGCACTGGTGGAAAACACCCATTCGTCCCAGTGATACAGATATAGTAGATCATTACACACACACACACACAGATTTTTGATATAAAAATAGAGCAGAGACGCGCAGCTTTCTTCACACTCCTGCATCACTGTGAGCAGCAGGGAGGAGCGTCCTCACAGCACCGCCAGCTCTTTTCACATCAACCCGGTCTTCAAGTTCACTTCACTGTCCCCGTGTTTTTGAGAAGAATCAGCATACCTCTCTAGACTCTGTCTAGTCTAGAAAGGACTGAAGGGCCCTTGAGGCTCATTTCGAATGCCAACACGTGCGGCCCTCCCGTTGCGAATCAGAGGCGTTGACTGATGGGCAACGAGCCTCTTCATTCTGTCTCAGCGCTGCACCGTTCGCACATCGCAGGATGAGGATCAGGAAGAGGCATTAAGCATACATTACATCAACGTCAGCGTGAATAGAGGAGACACAACACCACACGAAAGATCCATCAAAAGAAAAGATAATGAAGGATATAGAATAGAAAAGCAGATAGGTGGCTGTAAAGTGAGTTAAAGTGATGCCTACCCCTGGAGTGTTCAATTTTCACTCCCACGCAGGCCTCCTCATCAGCATTCCTGGACTGGAAGCAACCAGATTTGTCTTTCTTCTCTGCAACAGCAAAGAAAACCCACATGAATAACCATAAAAAGAAATTTGAAAAAACACATGAACAGAAAGATATTTTAATACTTGGCCTGCAACCGAAGCAGGAGCTTCATTTGTTTCAGGCAACCCACATGTTTTATTTAAGTGGAGCACCACACTGTGGCTGTGCAGAGAGGGAGGAGTTGAGAACGAGGAATGAAAGAAGAAGAGGCATGAGGAAGCAAAACCATGACATTCTATTGCTTCCAACAGCGCTAAACAGTATTTGAGACAATGAGCTGGACATGCAACACACTAAAGGTCGTGGTGGTCACGGTGCGTCAACCACTCTTCTGGTAGCTGCATTTATCAAGATCAAGAGAAGGCTGATGTTTGTTTTGAGAATGAAAAGGAATATACCGCCCTTGGAGATGTAGCCCCTAATTAGTCTGTGTGTGATATCTAGGGCATCGTCTGTGGGGAGAATT
>KV751367.1:5506592-5522624 GCA_001698575.1 Mola mola | reverse complement strand
GTACATAAAAGATTAAAGAGAGCGCCGTACAAACAATGAAGGGCTCACATGGACATTATAGTATTTCCCATTCGACCTATGCCCCATCCTCAATCTACTTCGAGGCAACAAAGCGTAGGATTATAATGTAGCTGCCGGACATGCAGCAGCACGTGCAAGTGACACCTAGAGTTCTTGACACAGAGTTGACTTTAAACTCAACTGATTTTTAGCTCCTTTTTTTTTGCCGACTGCGCTGGTTATGACGTGTTGAGGGACACCAAGTCTAAGTCAGTGTTATTGTCGGTTCCCAAGGTTACTCTCAGTTTGGTATGTCAGGTTCTGTAACATTTAACAGCACAACAGCAAAGCAACATCCCATTTTCACAGATGTATTGTACAAGCATGTATTGCACATTGCATGCAAAAGCAGTGCTTCATAGATTAAAATTTAAATGAAGGATTTTTTGCAGCACACACATAGTGCAAATTCAGCTTTCATACGATTTTTATTTGATGTATTCAGAGTTTTTTTTTTTAAACTTAATTTATTTCAGCCATGCTGGTGCTCAGTGATTCACCACTTTGTTTGCTCCAAACTGAAATATCTCAGTTCAGCCTTTTCTCTTGACCACCTCTTCAGTTACTGTCATATTGTCACAGCCCTCCACAGCACATCCAGACACCGAAGGCAAACTGTTTAACTAGTTAAGGATTGACATGGAGACTGGATGCAGTGGCACAAAATTTTACTCAGACATTTGTGATCTCAGATGACGAATCTGCTTCCGCAGCACCAAGTTTTCAGTCGGGCTGCAACAACGAATCGATAAAATAGATTGAAAAAAAAATATTACAAGAGTTGCAAAACAAATACATTATCGATGCGGTGTGTTGTGAGCTCACTGTGTACACGGCAGAGCAGAGACAGAGAGCTGAAAAGATGAATATACATTTGAAAAGTGGCACAGCTGAAGAAAACAGACCAAAAACATCCAAAGTATGGGAACATTTTATCTTATATACAATGAGGAACCGTGTTTGCTGCAACGTGTGTAAGTGTGATTTGGTCTGGCATTGGAGCACTACGGTTACGACGCAGCATCTGAAGACATGTTGTAGGTGCAAAACACGTTGTTGGTGCTGTATCACTGACGAGGAGAAAGGGAACACAGCAGCAGGGTAAGTCCCACAAAACCCACATGTCTTGTATTTAAGCGATATTCAGCTCGACCAGCGCGAGAAGTTTGTTGTCAAGTGTGTGCCAAATATCTGCAAAGTTAATGACCCTCTGTCAGCATCGGCTGTACTTGTGCATTGTGTCGCTTTGAGCATAATTACATTGCTGCATTTGGCTCAAGACCAACCTATAGTTAAAGAAAGTCTTTGCTTCTGAAGCAATCACGTACCAAATTAAATCCTCACATCTAGCCTTTCCAAAAGTAAAGCATACAGGTATATAAAAGCGTATTGTTACACCAAAATGTGCAGAAATAATCGAAGTTTCATACAGATGCCTCATAAATCGCAAAAAATATAATTAAAGCATGTCGAGGCAATTTTTTGATTCCGCTTATACTTTCTGTTCCTGAATTAATTGTTTCCTAGAATATTATTAGATAACTGATTATTTACCATAACGCACCAAATCATAATGCAAAGCAAGCATGCATTTAGCAGGACCAGGACCAGGCGGGATATACTGTATCAACTAAGCAGTTCTGAACTGAGACTGACATAATGTAGCGGGGATAATCCCACGTAAGAGAAAAGTGGACAAACTCAGTGTGGGGTCGTGCAGACGGAGGTGGTAGAGTGACTGTTAGTGAGTGAGTGTGTGTGCGTGTGTTTGTGTTTGTGTATGAAGGGGGGGTATAATATCCTGGCTCAGGGATTAAAGGATGGCTTTCTCCACCCACCATCTGGACTCATGAAAGGCCCTCCTGCTGTTCATATACACACACATATAAAACTTAACAGTTTATATCTGTGTATGTGTGTGTGTGTGTACACTTCATAAGTTGAATCCCCATCTGTTATATAAGTTTCCTATTCTGAATAATGCAGACATAAGCTGCTTATAAAAAACGTTAGATAAATATCAGTCTCAACTCAAGTCTGCACACCCCCTCCCACACACCCCACCCCCACCCCTTTGGTAGACGCTTGGCCGTGTGACCAAAATCATCATATGCCTATTGTTTCCTGAGTGGGGGAGGATGTGTTACCATGTCTGCACACACTCAAAGATGAAAACGAAAGAAAAAAAGTGGCAACATCGTAAGGAGGATAAGAATCTATAACATATAGGTCGAATGAATGGATTTCTGAGATGTGGGTATGTTTATGTACGTGGGGGGGGGTACTTTAGTAATGAGACATGACGAGGCAGCTAGTGGCTTGACCTTATACTTCCATTTCCTGTCCGTCAACTTCCTGTTTTTCATGTTCTATAATAATGAGAAAATGCAACAAATCACTTAAGCAAATAAAAAGGGGCAGTGGACACTGACCTTACCCATGACCAGGTCTGAGCACTGAGAATAAAATGCCAGCCTTGAAGCTACAGCAATTTTTTTGAGATTTTGAACAGTTTGAAAGGAACTGAAGAGTTGCACAAACCTTCGCCAATACGCCTCATCGGCGGCTGCTTTAAAATTACAAGGTCTGTAGTGATGAGTGTTGTTTATGAGTCACCTGATCAACACGTTGCAAATCACCCTTGAAATTCAGCTCTGCTGTCCTCATACATCTTTACACTTTCGTGGCTTGTCCACCTGACTACTAGCTTCTCCTTCCACAAAACTTAATGGGAGCAGATCTCCAGTCACAATTTTCATTATTAGCACTAGCAGGCTAATCTTCGCAGCACTGTTGTCATCACAGCAGCTTGTGCTAACAGAGCTACCAGATGATGTGATGCAGACTGTTGTCTGTTTCCGCTGGTTACTTCTCCTGCTTTAGGTGCTTGTGGTTAAACACTGCACTAGTATTTCTATAATTTTAACGCCACACATGTTGTTTTGGTCAAAGTTTAAGGCTCCTTTTTTTTTTTTTTGCTCATGGCTGCCAAGGTGCATGCAGTGTCAACTAATTTCAACTGTTATTGCCAAAAACAACACTGTGCAGGTATGCAGATAGTAAAACGCCACTTGAATAATAAGGTCACCAAATACAAATACTCAATCACTTGTAGCCATCCCGAGTAATGACCCAAGTCTGACTTTCACAAACTGAAATATCTCCATGGCACATGTTCTCTCTACAGAGGCCATTTAGCATGTTACAGATTATGGATGGCCTGTGTTTAGCAGAACAAATTTGCCAGTCAGAGCAGATATAAAATATTACTCTATAAAAGGAAGTATTCCTCTGGGCCTAGAGCACGGACATCATTCTACCCAATAATACAAGTCACCCCCCACACAAGGCTGCTCTCTCTGGTCAGTATGTAAATATGTACCATTGTGACTGCGCCGGTCATTGTTTATAGCTCCCATTGAGATACCAACTCTGTTTCAACACATGCCGATTGACGTGCATTACAGGCCACGTTGGCCGATCACCACCACATCTGGAGGCGAAAATAATATGTAAAGAGAGCTGTTGGCTTTCTCCCACTTCAATGTGAATTCCATGATTATACAGCAGTATTGTAGTTTTGATTGTTCATCACATAAAAGGTGTTTAATGAACACTGTAGCTGTTTCTGAATGCTGACATTAAGTGATCATCTGTGGAAAGTGTCTTAAACCATCTTCCATGAAGCCAACTATGGAATAGTTAGTAACTACAGGTTCAGTAGACCCTTGACGTAGGTGTTCTTCTCTGCCCCCTTTTGATCAAAGTTTCACTTTCTAACTCGTGGATTGTACCACATTCAATGTTTGTTTGATTGTGTACCACTGACCTGACAATCATAAACGATTACGTTGATGATCATATTCTATATTTATCACGTAGTCAACAAATCCTGTGAACAGACCAAAACCATAGAACTGTTCATGTTACTGAACATGCTGTTAAAATTCTAGAACTGCCAATACTGTGTATATTTTTGTACTTTTATTTTTATTTTATTTTATACTTCTATGCCTTTATAGTGTTGTATATCCACTGGTCCTGTACCAGAACAATATTGCTGCTGTGAAAAATTAATTTCCCTATGGGGATTAATAAAGTTATCTCTATCTCTATCTATATATGTTAAAAATGAAAGCACATCAAGCTTCCTCATTAACACAGCCCACTGTAGTGTGCATCACACATCTGCATAAATATTAAAAAGAGCATTAAATTTATGATAATCTGCAACTTTAACTTTTACCACAGTTTGAATAACAGTTGGTGAAATTACAGTATAAATTATTTTGTATAAAAGAAAATAACCATGAATGTTTTACACTGAGACTTGTATGTCCTCTGTCCTGTTAAAATGAATTGGTTCTTTTCACGTAAAAATAACCCTTTGTATCATGTGTTTTTAGGTTCAGATAACACAAAGTTTTAAACGTTAAAACCAGTTAGTGTGCATTTAAAACCGATTAGAGGGATCATTTCAGTGCTGGTTTTGGTCTATTCATCATTCAACTGTAAAAAGCACAAATAATTGTAAAAAAATTATATTCAAGCCAAACGGTCAGTTTTCAATAGCTTAACCATTTGGTTCAACAGTCCGCACATTCATCAGACTCATACTGAGCATGTCACACAGGCTAAAACGGAGTCATTAGACCTACTTAATTAATATTACTTTCATTCTTTACACGGAACAAGACAATCCACTGTACCTTTAGTTAATTTATCTTTTACCAGGTTCTGAGTAATTATAACCCTGTTTTCCTCACAGATACCTCGCATATTTAAAATGTTTTAAGGTGACTACGGCTACACTGCCTCCACTTGTGCCACTTTCGTGCAGGTTTCTGCGATTAAAATCAGCACTTCCTGCAATTTCCTCCACTCATTGCTTCACTGATGCCTCATCTTGAACTTCTTCACGGAAAACATAACAAACTGTACTATCTTGATATTTTTGCCGCTGCTTGGCATTCAAAGAGATTGTGTCTACAATACCTGTGTGAACTCCTCTCCAGTGAGGCTGGGATTTCCTGCTCCTGCCAGCAACGCAGTGTTTATCCATGTCTCTTCAATTAATTTTTACCCACATATATCTCAATGGTCCTTTCAGACATCAGTTACCACCGTCATCCAAATACCTAATGTTGGTATTTATCCAACAAACCCTCCGAGAACCTGCCCCGTCACTATGCAAACAGGTTCCCTTGAAAACACAGTCACCAGGTGAGGGCGGGAATGAGGGGGAGGGAGGAAGGGAGGTGAGCTCGTCCTTCAAGATACGTGGATTCACTGTCACTTTGCAGCATTTCCATAATAATGTTTGGGCTTAGCCAACGAGCAGAGACAACGTGACCCCAGGAAGAGAGGAGAGAACAGAAAGAGGACACAAAGCAAATGAGAAGGTACAAACATTAAATTACTGGTGAGGAAAGATGGTGGAAAGAGGGAGTGGTGCACTGAGAAGGAGGAATGAGAAAGGTTAAAAGCAAGCAGCCGTAACAGGTAATATTTAACCACCTGCAGTCCTGACAAATAGTCTAACAACCTATTATAAAACACATTTTCTACAATAATGAACCATGTTCTATTCTTTCCTGTTCTGTGTTTTTTTTTTTTTTTAGATGCAAACTGTATCATATAAATCTGACCGCACACTCCCTATAAATAAACAGCACTTTATAAAATACTGTTTCCGCCCATAAAGACTAGGGCTGCGCAATATATCATTTCAGTGTTAACACTACAATGTGCCCATGTGTAATAGTCACATTGAAGGATATGCAATGTCAAGTAAGGCAAATTAATTCAAACATGTCCTGCTGTAACTGTTTTGTTATTTGGTTCAAATAGAAAACTTACAAAGCTTCTATTTTTTCCTGGCTGAGTCAACAAAAGAAGACAACGACCACAAGAAAATGGTGAAAAAACTTGCATTTATATATCCCCTTTTAAGTCTACTGACTAAGTGTTTCACAGTGTTTGTCACATTCACCCATTCACACACACTCATACATGGGTGGTAGTTTAGTATCAAATAAGCTGTGAGAATGGAAGCGATTCACACACCGATGGCGCATCAGGAGCCACATACTTCAACATTGTCAGATAGGAAAGATTACATGCAAATAAGGTCGTGTTCTCACTTAATAGTTCACAGACAAGATGCAAATTGGATACACTGTTTCATTTCACATTCACAAAGGCAAATCTCAAGCGGACTATAAAATTTTAAAGAAAAGTCACATGCACGGAACTCTGTCACATGGTCAGACCAGACAATAGGTCAGACGTTTAGGCGGATAAAAACGAAAAAACCCTCGCAATTTCTACTGCAGCCTACATATCAAGGAACATCAACAGGTTATTTCCTGCTCATCTTGATCTAGAGTGCATATCAGCAGATGTTAGCGGATGGTGCATACGAAGGTATGGTCGGACATCGTGCACTGATTAATTTAATAATTTGTGCCTCTCGTGAAATATGTTCTGCAATAAGGAGAATGTACCGCAGAAGACGGCTGGTTCTAATGAGATCTTACTACGATCTTTTAGCAGCACACTGGAGATCTATGGTTTAAAAGCTAAATCTTATTTTTCCATGTTTTCCATTTTTTCCCATCTTGTTTTCAAAATATTTTTGAGGTCGTCATACTAAATAAGTTTGTCTTTAATATCCAAAGGGCTGCTACCTTTCTGCAGAGCGTATATCACTCTGGGAAAAAAAAAAAAAAAAAATATTGCAATATCAGTGTTTTCCAATATTACCATAATAAAGCCAGCCATAATAAACACAGAAAAATGCAGAGTGACCTCACCTTAGTCTCATTTGCATGGCTGCCCTAGATTGAGATAACTACTATTCAAATATAACTCATAAATAATGGAGAAAGGAGAGCGCATTAATATGCCAAGTCCCACCCCTTTAATCATGCTGAGGTTCAAGATGGTGATAATGTGCTTCTCTCTGCGTGTGTGCGAGAACACGTCTGAGGTTTTCCTGCTTGACACAAAAGTGATTGGCTATTGAATGAGACCAGATGTGTCTGTCTCACTCCTCTCCTGTCCTTCAGTCATGGACAATTACCAAAGAGTTATGGTTCTCTGCCACAAACATAATGGAGTGAAAATTAAAAGGCCTTGTAGAGTCTTTATGTGGTCAAGGCAACCAGATGGGACCCAGTCTCCAGCTCATGGAGCCAACATGGATATATGCAGGTAACAACTCAGTTCTCTTATGAACGCTGGTACAGAGAATAAGCCAAATTAACAGTTATTAAGTTTTTTTCTACAAACTGAGGAAACTCAGGAAAATATCTGCTTTTATGATTGTTAATGTTAACCAACCGTAACTTACTGACAACTAACACTTCATTTCTCAGTTTGAAAAGGGAGGATACAATGAGTTTTAAGGGCTTAATTCAAAGCTTAAAACAGTTGCCTCCGATGGCTGAACACACTGCCTTATGTTCAGAAAGCAAGAACAGAAAATTAAAGTTGCATGCTGGGAAATGCAAGAAATGCAGAGTCTGCAGAGTCAGAAGACAATTCTCTGCGCCTTCATGGCTAAGATGCGCCACAGAGCTGAAGGGAACTTTGTGTTTCCCACTACGAGCGACCTCCTTTACATGACACACAGTCATTTGATGCATTGTTAAAAACATCAATTAGAACCACTTTAATTTTACTTTATGACTTTACACATTAGCTGTTTTTATTTTTGTATGTAGGTTACAGAACTTCCTCTTGTCTATTATTTAATTCTGATCTTGTGTTGTTTAATAATTACCATTGATCTTCTTGATTCTTAATGCTGTCTGAAAACAGACATTTTCCATGGATGAGGCATTTTTTGTTGCTGGAATTATTTAGAGTTTAGCAGATTTGAGGACTATGGGTCTTCTTTCCTCCTGAAAGTTTTCCTTTTCAGCTAAAAACTTGCCTTTTGTCCCATTCCCATTGCTCCTCACATTCCACTAACATGTGCCAGCGCTGTCCATCAACATTCTGGTTCCCAGCATGCTTTCTACATGGCCTCAGCATGTGAAGATAAGCTTTTAGTAAGATTTGAACAGGCGCTCTGGCCCATGTCTAATGAGGGCAGGCCAAGTGGGCGACTTGGCACGCAGCCATCCTAAATCTGAACCGCGAACCCGCCCCCCCAAAATCTTCCCATCTGCACTTCAGGAAACACGTTAGGAAAGACAGAGTGAGAAGCAACGATAGAGAGACGTTGATCATGAGAGACATTGTTAGTTCTATGGCTAATATAAGCTGGCATGAAATCTCATGTGACTTTGCACAAAAATAAAATTTGTGGTTGTAGAGAAAGATGAGAGTCCCTTAATTAAGACAGAAACAGCAGGGTAGATAGTCGCCTCGATCACTGGGCACTCAAATAGAGGATTGATTATTTGGTTTGGTGGCGTGACAAGACTGACAGAAAGTCATTTTCCCATCTATCTTCTTTACTTGCTTCCTTTCACTGTACCTCTTTTCTCTACTAGCTCGTGGTCTCATTCTTCATCACTCTCTTTCCCCTGCTACCCACCCCCCAATCCAACCATGACCTGCCTGTCTACCTTACAAATCAGATCACAGCTGCAAGGCAGGAGCTCCCAAATGTGTCAATCAATATCCTGTCCACGCAATCAAAACGTCTGATTGGGCTCCAGCAGAGCGGTATGTTCAGAAATAGACAACAGTGCTTCATAAATAGCATGCTCTTTTGTGATAAGACCAAACGAAACGGATTTTAAATGTCTCACAGATCAAACCCAGATATGTAAAAGTGACCTATATCCATCATCAAAGGCTATTACTCTTTCGGTGTAAAGAACACACACACACACACACAAAGATAATGCCCTTTTAAGAAGCGATAAACTGCAGTGAACTCAAGCACAGCTGCACACTCATATTTGTATTAATTCAGTCTAGTTGAACCCCAAAGAGCCACATGCCCCCAAGGGTATTTCTTCCCTACTGTTTAGCTATTTTTCCATTCAATGTACATGTGCCATATTTCTCTACAGAAATTACCATTTCCCATCCGATCGAGAAAATTAGACAACTTCCTGAAGTTAAAAATAAAGCTCCTTCTCCAAAAATAAGCCCATGAGAAATTCTCACAAGCTGACGGTAATGAGTAAAGTTGTGTAACTCGTTTTATTCTGGCTACCCCCCACACGATCCAATTTTCTTGGAAAACAAAGAAAATGACTGGTAATATTGTAGTGAGATGAGTAAGAGGTATTCAGCCACAACAGAGGCCTCGTATACCTGGGAGGAGTGACAGTGTATCACGTTTGTGAAAGTCTGTGGTGGACAGATATTTTGCAGACTACATTGTGCGAACTGATTTTAAAACTGTAAGGCAGCGATTTCTGAATCATTTCAAAGTTTTAATTTGGCTTGGCTATTTGAATACAATAAAAAATTTGAGTGAAACCGTTGTTAAATTTGTAACCGTAAGTGCAGTCCACAAGTACTACTACTCAGTAGGGGTGTTAGGGGGTGTGTAAGCACTGATCCTGATTCACTGTGTTAAGGTTTACAGTAAAGACTCTAGGGGTGTGAGGATAAATTATATCCAAGATTCGATACATATCGTGATACACAGGACACAATTCGATATGTATTAGGATACATGAATATATCAAAATGTTTAATTTCTTTGAATACTAGTGTATTGAATGGTACTGATGTTTTACCATAGCAGGAAAAATATGATTGTGACTAAGGCAACAACAAACAATTATTTTAATAATCAGTTAATCTGTTGATAAGTTTTTCAATTAATCAGATATAAAAAAAATGTTTTATTTAAACATTTGGCTTGTCACAGTAAAATTAATGTTAAATTTTAAATCATAATAGAAAATTAAATACAAACTAAACGTTAGCAGGCAGGCTAACAATAACATTAGTTTGCCGTTATAGTTAACCCGCTAGCGTTACCACTAGACGCCTTGTGACACATGCTGGTCAAGCTGAAATGCAAAAAGACAGACATTACGTTTTCTCACTTCAATACAAGGGGTTTTGTGGGACTTAACTTGCTGATGTGCTCTGTTTGCAACAACATATTTTCTTTCAGATGTCATCATAACTGTAGTGCTCCAGTGCCAGGTCATAGTTCCTCTTTTTATTGAATGTAAAATGCGCCTATATTTTTCAATGCCTGCATTTGTATCTTTTCAGATTTCTCTCTCTGTTCTGCCACGCAAGCTCCACTCAGCTCTCTGCAGCTGTTTGCGATATAATATATGGAAGAATAACCAAACTGATTTGTTGTTACTGCCCTAACTTTGACCATTCACTTTTGGGAGGTTCCTTGTTACTTCCCTGGTCATGTTGTAAATCATTTGGGCAGTAAAATAAGTCATTGTTTGCATATGGAACTAGATGATATTTAATGGTATCAGAGTATCACAATACATATTTTCAAATACAATATGATTTGATACAGTTACTAGGATGCACAATGTATTGGCAACCCTCTGATACTCAGTACATAAAGAGTATGGAAAGTTATATCTTTCAAGCGTTTTCAAAAGCAAGAGCAGTATAAGAAAATAATCAAACAGTATGTTTATCATTGTTCTGAAGATCAAACATTAGCGTGTCCTGTTAATTAGCTTGTAAACAACATTACCTCAGCATTATTTGAAAGATCAAGGCGAATTCTAAAGTTTGTGGGGTTGAAGTCTGGAAATGAAAACTAGTGACTTGAGTTACAACTGTTACATTCACCAAACACACTGGTTGTATTCCACGTATGTAGCCATGGATTCAAATTTCAAATTTCAAATTTCAAATTTTAAACTGTATATAGCAAGACAGTCACCATTCCAGTGTGAAAAAAGAAAAACACTGGTTCAAAGTACTATTACAACCAACTCCAGAATGGAAATCCTAACAGGGAAAGCAGTAACTGAGGGGTTGCTGCGCTTGGAGAACAGTCAATTAATTCAACAAAGGCTTTTTCATTTGGCTCTGTCTTAAATAGCTCCCTTTGTTTATCTAATTTGATTCCAGTGCAGTGAGGAGACTGTACGTAACAGAGATTGTATAATACTCAGCAGATCTGATTCAATACATTATTAATTAAATGGATGCTGCATATAATGACAATCAAACTCAATGGTTCAAGCAGGATCACTGTGCTCAGTATGAATGACTGAAATGATTAGATAGAAAAACAAGGACAGTGGCGACTAACATGTAAAAAACTTCCCCTTTAACCCACAAAGCTTGAGCTGAAATGATATCTTCCTCATGTCTTACACCTTGGCTTTAAAACAAACAAACAAAAAATCTTACCCAGATCTGGACCCTTCATATTCAAACACTCAAAAGTTCTTGCACACACAAGCAACTCTTAATCTGACACGTCCTAGTGGAGTCAAATTGTCAAATGTCAGCATTTCTCCTCTGTGTCATGACAGGCTCAGCAGAATGACAAACCAATGTATGCACAGAGGACAAAATGACACGACCATTGGCTGCCACGCACCAAACCTGCAATGCCTGGGTAGGACAGTGACACAGCATTTTCTTTTTACTCTAGCCTTTAGAAAAATAGAAGAGGACGGAATAAAAAAATGTGATTCAAGGCAAATGAAGGTAAGGAAGACATATGCAAATGGCGAAGAGTCAGACATGAGGCATGAGGGGCTTGTTTTATGCACACGGACGCAGTCATGCTAAGATACGTACTAAAAAAATGCACCAGCAAGCCATGCCGTGAGGAAGTGAGGGTTCTGAAAAAGCAGACTGTTTAGTTTATCTTATGGAATGACAGGTTCCTTCCTCCTGAGGAATCTCTGCGTGAGCCATTGTCATGGAGATAAACTCTGTTTCTCACATGGAAGGGTAGAGAAAGGTGAAGGGAAGGTGTTGTATATATACACACGCCCTGTGCCCTCCAATCTACCAGAATTCCTATCAGATCCTTTTCATTTTGGAACATGACTAATTCATCTGTGACGACAGCCTCTTTGCCCAAAATTCCACCATACTGATTTATATCTGAGCCACAGAGGCCTCCACGTTTGTTGGCTCCTGACCTTGCTTTGGTTCCACCTGAGCTTTTGGATTTGTTGCAGGGACATCCTTGATCCCAGCACACACAGACCCAGCGAGGAGCATTGTAAGTGTGAGGGCTGCCGAATCGACGCCTCCATCGTGGCACAAACAGCAGGACCCAGTAACACGCTGGCCTGCCTGGCTTAATGAGCGGAGGAAGCACTAAAGAAAATATATCGCTGCAGATAAAATTAATTGTTTCAGCTGCAGAGATAGCTAGCCAAATGAGTCACAGTGAGCCTGCACTGCATGGTGATGGAGTGTGGAGATGGAGTCCAAAGAGAAAATAAAACAAGGCGCCTTTATGTGTTAGTAAAAAAAGGCTTTATTGCAACAATTCATTATTTTCTAAATAAAATTTGCACAGCTGTTTCCCTTTGTTGAAGTTATGAATCTGGACAAAGAGCTTTAACTAAAAGCATTTGATTATTACAGCAGCGTGGACAAGGTAATTTAAAATCTTAATTTTCTCTGACTCTGTATGGGTTTGAGAACAGCAAGACAGAGCACACACACATACACATGCAAGCATACGGACATACGTGCACAGACTTGCATATTTATAATATCTTCCCACAGCTCACTGCCGACAGCTGAGGTCAGATGTGGCAATCATGGCTCGCAGAGTGTGTTTGAGTTGAAGATCTGTGCATATTTTGACAGCCTTCAGCACAGAGGCTCAGTAAACAATGTCTTAAGACATTAAATAGTCTTTCTTAAGACAGCGCAACTCCCCCTGCTTAGAGTGCCTGAAGCCAACTCACTCATACACACACACACACACACACACACACACACGCACAAACACACACGCACACACACACACCCGCCACCCTTAGCCACAGCACCCATCAGCGGAGGATCCTGTGGCGAGATCCTAAGTTTGTCTTATATGACGTTTTCTCCCCTCTTTGTTAACCATCAGCCTCAGCAGGCGACATGTGTCAGTGTCTCTGTGGTTGTGAACCACCCACATTTTGTCAGCTCTGTTAACCCACCGCCCCATGGCTGCATTTTGCACTCGATGGATACAGCGAGTGCTCTGCCGCTGATCAGAGGAGAAGCACTAACCTGAGCGGAAGCTATGTCCTGCGACAGCAGCGAGGTGGAATCCAGTGAAGAAATTAAAATCCACCGCTGGACTGCAAGTGAAAAGACCTCTCCCTCCTAACTCTCTCTCTCTCTCTCTCTCGGTTGCACTGGAAGGTTCAGGCTCTTGTTAAACTGCTGCTTAGCTGATTCCTTCCTCCCTTCCTTCCCTCTCTCTCTCTCTCTCTCTCTCTCTCACTCACACTTGCACGTTCAGTGACAGACTGACTCACCCTATCACTCAACCTTCCGTCTCGCACTCTGTGATGCTTCTCTCTTCTCTTACCCTTTCCTCATTTTCTCTTTGGCGATGGAAGATAATCACATTCCAGCGGAGATGGGGCATATGGTGGGGGAAGCGGCACTCAGCCCCTGACTAAAGCCCCGTCTGTGTGTGTGAGTCGCATGGACAATCGGTCCCATTGTATTGCACGAGGGGAGGGCCAGTGAGGGGGAAGAAGCCAATGGCCGTACTCATCTGCTGTCCCTGCTGCTGATGGTGGCTACAGCAGACATAGGTGCTGAGCCTCACACAGAACAACCCCCTCCAGGAAGGGAGAGGGGGGGGGCGTTGATGCAAGAAAGGCGAGGCATCTGGAACAAGGAGGGGATAATGAATTCATGTAGAAGTTTAAAGCCTTACAGAATCACTTTTATCATTTAGTATCTCATTGGCTTCAGTGCTTTGAACTCCTTTTGCCCAGTGTTCACACTGAGAAGCACAATGTTGGAGGTGCACGCCCGGGAGAAGGGGGGATAAAGGCCGCCCACTCTTTTCCCATGGCAACCAAATCAGCGGTTCCACGTTCCCAGGAGGTGGTATACACAGAGTTATTTACAAGACGATGAAAAAGATTGGATGTTCTTTAAATCCAAATACATGAAGTATCAAATAACACATATCTGACGGCACAATCACACTGGGCCATCCGCACCGCGCCCAACATGTTTGACTCACAGAGGCCAGTTTTTTTTTTAACAGTGTGAGTACCAAGCGCTGTGTTCAAGCACGTTACACTTCCTTGGTCCTGGCATAGTGGGAAGAGGTGTGCTTTGGCCCGGTACTGTTGCTCATGCTTGAGCACAAGCATGGGTACCAGATAAATGATGAATGTAGAGAGAGACTGCTGGCTGAGGTGGAGTGACTTTTAATTAAAGAGAGAGAGAGAGAAAGCAGTAGAGTGTGTTGCCAATTCATGAACTTGTCTCAGGAGATATGGTCTCTATATCTTCAAGGCAACATAGAAGACATTCAAGTCAAGCGGGAATTACCCCATCTCTTGCCTACACTGTTTCATAGGTTCTTTTAATTTCGGTAGGAAACGCAAAAGGAAATTTGCATCAGATCAGATTTTAAACTGATGTGAGTCTGGTTTTAAGGGACTCAAAGAACAGTGCCTATCATGCCATAACATGGTATTAATTTAGCTGTGACAACACAAAATAATAATAAAAAAAATGTAAAGGTCATGCTGCCAAGCCTCTTTGTTACTGTGACGTGTGTGTGTGTTGTATGTCAAAGCACAAGTCGAATTTTTTAATGCTCTATTTTTGTTAATAGATCCTCTTAAATCCTACACACTCAACATCAAGTTAAAGCCGCAAGCTTCATCAAAGCATCTTTAATCTTTCAATTTCAGGAACTCTCAGGAACTTTCAGGAAGTTACCTTGATGACAATCTATGCTTATTCATATTTTCTATTTCAAGCACATTTCACAATCTAAAATAGATTATGTCAACAACACACAGAGAGCTTTCTGAAACTTCAGCTGAACTAAACCGAAAAGAGAGTTTCAAGACTTTGCTTCATGTAACGTTCTTTTTTTTTGACTGAAAGAGAGCCATTTCAGTTATAGAAGCATCAGATTGCAGCTACCACCTTGAAGTGGTACTCTTGTTACTCTTAGTTTTGCTTATCAGCAGAATGCAGTGGACAAGAGAGCAGGCAGAGCTCTGCTGCGGGGGGCTGGCATGACTGAAGTATTGACATGGTGAGAAAGGACACCCAGTTTTTCTCATTATTGTCAACCTGTCTGTGAAAATGACCTACGGGCACAGTCGCACAGTGAAAGAGGCGACAGCTTAATCAACTGTATTTATGTCTGCGTCCAGACACAGCTGCGTCCTAATGCAGACAGGCAGCCATCATTGTATCTGTCTTTTCACCTATGTCTTTCTCTCCTTTTAACCTTAACACAATTTTGAATCACCATTTTGAAACCAGTTCTTTCAACTTTACCTCCCAATTTCTGCTGCTGAATGTAATGGCTCAACACATACAGACCTCTTCAAAACCAGTAACGCACACAGGTGTTCATTGGATTGAAATCCTGTCATCACTTTGAAATGATCTGCTCACAGCCAACATGTACACACACACACACACTTGGTCACAGACACACCACAGTTCACTGGACAGACCTCATTACACAACACAGTAATTAGTGACCGGAGGGCCCAAAGAGCAATAATTAAATCCAGAGCTCAGTCGGGGTTTGAGCTCCCTGCATGTCTCTGTGGACTGTGTATAAACCACACGCCGGAAATCAGGGCGCTACAGAAAAAAATGTACACTAATTTGGTATTTACTGCATAGCCATTACTGCTTCTCTGGGGTCACAAAGGCTGCGCCCATGCATGCACAGAGTGGAATTAAAAAAAAAAAAAAAAACACACACGCAGACACACACACTCCGGTGCTACACAGGCCATGCTCCTAACTCCTAAAGTTTTAGGAGCCATACAATCTGCTGTTAGCAAGCATCAGGAGAATAAAAAAAATTCCAAACTAAAT
>KV751367.1:5492123-5506533 GCA_001698575.1 Mola mola | reverse complement strand
CCCCCTCCCCTGCTGGCCTGAACTCACACTTCTCTAAGCTCAACCATGCCTGAGAATGACTCCTACTTGTAATTACTTCATCGCATTGGAAGAACATAAAGGCAACTTTACGGACTTTGTGGCTTATTTGGAGTCTTTAACGCTTACATTTGCTGCTTTATGGATTATGCAATGCGCCGATTGAGACGCATTCAGTTTTGTTGTGTACGCAGCGCAGACTTTGTGGCTCAAACGTGCTTGGGCATGTTGGACTCGTGTGAGTCGGCTTTTATAAAACAAATTGAATCAATCAAATTGAATTCATTGTCGACATGACATAAAGCAATGCTGTTGTGTTTTAATGTGTTTTGTTGGGCAGGTTATTTGAATCAAATGTAGGCTAATTATCTGCATGGCCACAGACGCTTGGTGAGAACACAACTTTTTTAATTTTGACCAAATATTTTTATTATTGTTAAAAAAAAAGTGAAGAGCATTTTTCACTATTATTTTAGAATTTATAAGGTACATGATTAATGGATGCTAAAAAAAATAATTGTTTGCTTTAGGTTTAGCAAGTATCACGTTTCTCATGGCCGTTTGCATGCATGAAATTTAACTGTAACTCAAGATATATTAACAGTGGATATTGAGGGGTTTTAAGAGGTTATGCAAACATACACTGAATTTAATATGTTGATGTTTTTAGCATGTAATAATAAGTATATGGAAGCAATGGAGTTAAATTCCTACACAAAAGTTACAATGTTAAGAAGTGTTACACTTATCCTGATGTATTGTCCCCATTAGCTCTCAACCTAATTGGTGCAAATCTAGCTTATCCAGCTTAGAGCTTGCAGGGTTTGTGAAACTTTTGTGAGACTGCAGCACAGTTGGAACTTAAATGTATCATAACCCAGCAACGCTGAGCTTCATTTAGGAGTATTTAGGAGAACAAAGTTAAGTTTTATCTCAAAAGATTTTTGACCGGATGTGAAAAAAACAGGATAACATCTGGCTTTTTAGTCTCTGGTGTCTTCACAGAACTGAGTACTATTTTGCCAGGAAATTAATTTCAGAGGCATGTTGAGCATCTGGGGTGCGAACACTTGAATAACAGGTTAGCAAATCAAACATTTTTTTCATTGATTATCAGCTGCCGGCCTATTCTTTCCATGATGACACTTGGTTTTCAGACAATGAGTAATGGGCCCGTTTAAGTAATACCTATTCTATGGAATTGTGACGTGAACGCACAGGCATACATAAAGGCATTACTGTCAAGTCCACTAACCACAGATTTTATTTACCTCATGCACTCAGCGTGCACATAGCACACACACAGGGAAGCAGACATATCCAAATCAACAAATAGCAGATAAGCCCATCCTCGCTGCTTTGCAACCGCAGATCAATCTGCTGTCACATGCTGAGAACATCAGCTATAACAATCCTTTCTGCATATTTGCACACACCCAGACGTGCAGGAACTCTGCCAGATTTAAACTCACTCTTTTGGCATCTAGTTATAGCTTACAAATAATGAAACACATAATTTAAGACCACCAGGTTGGATATTTTGTGTGCCTCATTTCTGTCCCAGATAGACCCTTCTCTTCATACTTAGGTAACCCTGATGTCCAGACGTCCTCATACTGTTGATGGTGTGGATGTTTAGCCGCAGGCTCAACTCACATTTCAGCTTCACCTGAATACATTAGCTGTATGATTTAAACCTAAGTTTATCAAAACAAACTACAAATGAAGGCTTAATTGTTGTGAGTTCTCCTCCACACAGTCAGACAAATTCTCTTGCCCTCTTCAGACATGACTGCCTATAATTAGAATTGCTTCAGGCAACAGATAAAGCCTGTTTTATTGAGGTCCTTAATGAATTTCTGACACAGTCCCTTTTGTGGATACGATGGATATGATCACCTATTAAAACAAGAAACATACTGATAGGAATTAAACTTACTGCCTTTACAGTACTTTGTGTTATTACTGAGTGGCAAACAAAGGTGCCGTCTGTCATCTTGATGGCAACATTACCACTGCTTTGGAGAAAAATGCTATATAGATGTGGCCATTTAGAATGGCCAACCAGAATACAGTATTAAAGCTCTTTAAAATGAAACTGTACAAACTATAATGTACTCAGAGAGTGCAAACCTCCACCAAGGCAGTTAAATTTCTTACCACATATGCTTGCCAGCAATGTTCACCTTCCATGGTCTTTTTTCCTTTTTCTTTCCTTCTTTCATTTTTTTTCTTTTTGTGTGAGCATATTTCATCACGTCACTGAAGCATATCATATATTCAGCTTTCTACCTGACTGGTATTAGTTTTTATTCTGGCCATTCCCAAGTGTGATTTCTAGGTCAAGGTCATTTGGTGCACGTTGGTGCCATCTGATGGGTGACACCTGAACCACAGAGCAAGCTAGTTCTGGTTATTTGATGGAGACTTGGATTACTTACAAAATGATGTCAGTTAGACCTCTCTTCGCTATTTCGTTCTGGAACCATGGAATATTTCAGTGACCTTAATCTTTGGCCTAGGAAGCCTAAACTTTAAGTATCTGTAGCCGTTGCCAAATGACACATCGCAGTTGAACCACTCTAGGTCAATTCTCTTAGGGGAAATGGCAAAAACAAATTTGTTTTTTTGACTTTTGATTGACATTGACTTTTGTTCACATAGGTTGGGACAAGGCTAATCTTTGATGATAAATTCATCAAAGTTTGTCCAGTAGTTGTTGTTGTTGTTTTTTTTCTTTAAATGTATTCTTGCTACCAAACCTGTCATGATCATGGGTTTTGGTTAATGTTGATTTTTAAGTTTCTTGTTTCTTACTTTAAGTAAGTCAGTGATTTTGTGTTAATTCCTGATGGTTTTGAGTTTTGAGTTTATCTCATGCTTTATTTTAGTCTTTGTATTCAACTGTCTGTTCATGTGTTTCTCATGTTTAAGTTTCCTATCAAGTCCATAGTTTTCTACCCTGGAAGATACCTCTGTTCTTTTACTGTTCTTTGTTTCATGTGTTAAGTTCCCTCGTGTTCTTCTCTGCTATCTGTTTTCTAGTGTTTTCTGTTTCATTTTGAATGTTCTGTTCCTCTTTTTGTCATGTCTGCAATGACTTTGATGTGTTTTACCTGTGTCTTGCTGTCTGACCCACCCTGGTTTGTCCTATTATCTCCATCCTCCTTATGTATGTGAGGCATTGTGCTCACTTTGACACATTGTTTTGCATGTTTGGCTGCTTCAAGTTATGTCCCTTCTCGTATTCCTTTGTGTTTCTACTGTGTTTTCTGGTATTTGGACTTTGGACTATTTATTTAGATTTTGGATTCCTACCTTCTATTTGACCGTGAGTGATTGACAAACAACCACGGACACAGAAAAAACATATCTTGCTCCAACTTTCTTGTGGGGTGATAAACACAAAACACTTCATTCACCCTAAAATAAAACTGCTTCCAATGATTTATTTGTTCCCCGAGGGAAACTAGAACCAGTTATTATCACAACAATGGAACACTTTTTGATTACAGCTCCAGTAGAAACAGTAACATTAGCAGAAATGTTGTCTTCTAGGCATCTGATGAACATAAGTCCAGTAATTACTCCACTTTTATCTGTAGTGTCCTCTCCAGTCGGTAGATGTTCCACAGTGTTAAGCCAGCAAGTCACTAACTTTGAACTGGTAACATTCGGCAGGATCATCAGAGTCTTCTTGCTGAAAACACCTGCCTACTGCAGCAGGAGTCTGATGGGAGTGCTGACAGTGAATGATGGTTACAGGCAGGAAAGCCAAGACTTCGAGCTGAAAGATGCTGCACTGCTACACACAGTGGACCTTTAGAGTTGCGTGATGAGTCCAATGCCCCTTAGACATTCCACAAAATAACTGGATCTGTTGTTGATGTAAACACAATTACTACTAAAGCTCAAATGCTTAAAATAACTGCAGCTCAGTGTGTCTATATGGGACTTTAAAGAATTTGCCCCTGAATATATTCATTCCTCCTGCTTGGCTCTGCAGAATGTGGTTTTTGACAGGGTGACCATTTTCAATATTTCTGCAGTTTGGAAAGAAATAACTTCAACTCACTTAAGGCTCAAAGGATTTAGGGGTGAAATTGGAGCAGATATTACGTTGGAGAAGGTTAACAAGGCTATACACGACCTGCAGGGTGGGAAATCTCCAGGGGAGGACGGCTTCCTGGCTGAATTTTATAAAACATTTTCAGATCTTCTTGCCCCAAAACTACTAAGAGTATTTAAGGATGCCTTAGAAAGAGGCTCTCTTCCAGACAGTATGCAAACTGCTATAATAACTTTGATTTATAAAAAAGACAGGGACCCACAACAATGTGGCAACTACCGCTCGGTATCAATGATTAATGTTGATGCTAAACTGCTTTCCAAGATTTTAGCGTCTAGACTGGAGGTTGTTTTACCAAAACTTATTCACCCAGATCAAGTGGGTTTCATTAAGAACAGGACATCATCTGACAACCTACGCAGGCTGCTCCATCTCGTGTGGCAAGCTGGAAATGAGGCAGATATAACTGTAGATTTCTCGCTGGATGCTGAGAAAGCATTCGACAGGGTGGAGTGGCTGTACATTTTTCGGTCACTAGAAATATTTGGTCTTGGTCCATCTTTTATTAACTGGGTTAAATTATTACATTACAATCCCAAGGCATCTGTAGTAACAAATGGCAGGAGGTCTCCCCCTTTTCAGCTTCACAGGGGGACAATGCAGTTTGCAGTTTCCCCTTTAGTATTTGCTCTGGTCCTTAAACCACTAGCAATTGCTATTAGGCAAAATAACAGTATAGTTGGCATTAAGGCTGGTGGCAAGGAGCATAAATTGCTCCTGTATGCGGACGATATTTTGCTACTGTGCAGACGCCCATGAACAACTATACCTCACATCCTCACTTTGATCGACTCGTTTTCAGGTGCGTCTGGTTACAAGATAAATTGGTCAAAGTCTGAAGCAATGCCCCTATCGAGACTCTGTCCACCTAGTGTTCGGCAGGGTTGGCAATTTTCATGGCAGCCATCTGGCCTAAAATATTTGGGTATAAAGATCACTCCGCAGCTGGATAACATTATGACAATCAATCTCCTCCCTCCAATTCGGAAAACTGAGCTTATGCTACAAAACTGGACCAAATTGGGACTGTCACTTCTGGGTAAAATTAATACTTTATAGATGGCAATATTTCCTAAAATTAATTAAATAAGTAATATGTTACCATTAATGGGCTGGTAAAAAAACCATATATAAATCGGACAAAACTTTATGCCGTCATAGAGGATGGAGGCCTAGGCCTCCCCCATATAGACTGGTATCATTATGCTTTCTGTCTCAAACAATTATCAAAACTATATATGACAGCTGACCAAGCTCCAGCGTGGGTGGTTATAGAGAAAGACCTTACATACCTTTACCCAGTCCAGGCCTTTATTACTCAAACTAGTGATTTCATCCCTTATAATAATGCAGTACTCACTTTCTCACAGGAGACAAATTGGGAATCGTTTATATTGGGGACTTATTTGATGGAAAACAACTTCTGTCTTTTGAACAATTAAGGGAAAAGTATAAACTCCCAAACGAAGATATTTGGAAATACTTGCAGGTACGGAGTTGTATTCTGGCATACCTTAAACAAATACCACTTATATGCAAAACCGAAATACAGGTCAAACTGGAACAGGATGGGCACTTTAAAAGGAAAACATCATGTTTCTATAACCTCTTGAGGTGATCCCAGCCACCCAGTTTTGAAGGCCTTAAGAGATGCTGGGAGAGGGAAATAGGGGAAGAGGTATCTGGGGAAATATGGGGGCAAATTATTGGATCATGGTTTAAAGTTTCAAGGGAAATGCAGACATGTTTGATTAGTTATAAAATTATCAACAGGATTTATTGGACCCCATGTAAAATGGCACGGCTAGGACTTAGAGACTCTGACCTATGTTGGAGATGTGATGCTTCGTGTGGCACCCTTTAACCCTTAAACCCTCCTTATGTTGTATTCATGCCCCATGATAAATTTCCTATGGTCTAAGATGATCTCTTTTATCAATACGGTGACGTCCTCTACACTGATACAACAACCAATGCTTTGTCTATTGGGTGTGGTGCCGAAGGGAAGTGGTCTAAATGTCCACCAGATCTCATGGTGCAGAACAGCACTTATCACCAGATGCAGGATGGTGTTGCGACATTGGAAAACTAAAGGAGATACATCGGTGAGGGAGTGGTTCGACGAAATGGTTAAGATTTCCTCTAATGGAAGGCTCTGTTACAGACTGATAGATAGGGAAGATATATATATATATATAAATATGGGGTCCTTATATTTCTTCAACCTGACAGACTGGTGAGGTGTGCACTTTCTTTTAATTTTATCAATTAGTCAGTATACATCTATATACATGAAATTGTATACGTTTATATGTGTATATGTGTGGGTGTGCATTTACTGTATGTATATAATGCTCTGTCTCTGTTGGATTCCCTCTGTGTTTTGTTTCTTGTTTGTATGTTCTGTTTTGGTTCTTTCTTGACTTGTGACACAGTGTACTGATATGGCATGTATGTCATTGTATGTTTTTTTTTTTCTGCTGAAAATCAATAAAAAAGAGAATTAAAAAAAGAAAAAAGGTTCGAAGGATTTGATTCTGCTTAATTCTGTTGGTCTTTTGAAACTCATGTTGTTGCACGGCAAATTATGTTTTTCATTTTGTGCCACCTGCTTTCAAGCAGGCCACAGCTTGAAAGCAGTGCTTTGCATGCATTTCGTTCTGTTCTCCCTTTCCTCATGCCTCACTACCTTCTCCAACTCATCACAGACACAAATGCTGCCCACCTTTTTTCTTACCACTGCAGCTAATGAACCCTGTCCTCAGCTCCCACTCTCTACTTATTCCAGTCCACCTCTCCTTCCACTATCTAATTTTTTTTCCCTGAGAAATGAGGAGAATGGCTCCAGGCCATTACCCACCACGTCTCTATAAGCATAGAAGCCAGCCACACCCACACCCACACACACACACAATTAATTGAACCCAAATCACTTAAAATTCACACACACGCACAGAAGTCGAGCTCTCATTGTTTGAATTGACTCTCCCCTCCCCCTGATGCACCATGGACATTATCAAGGTCAATGATGAATGATGGGTGTTGTGTGAAGACACATTCATATTAGTAGACAAACACCCAAGAACAAAAATGACAAAGCAAACAAGGAATGGAGGCTGATTCTCCACAGCAGCAGGGTACATCTGTCATCAGGGTACGTTACGCAGTGGGTCACAGGAACATCCAGCTTGGATTGGCTCCTGCAATATACCAAGCAGACGATACTGCAGTACCATCCCAGGAGCCACTCTGTCCCTGAAGCAACCAACACCCAGCAAAAAATCCAGTCCTGAGCACTGCAGTGCTGCAGCCAAAGACACTGCAGCCAGGCGATTGCGTGAGCTAGACAACAAATTGATTAAACAATTATTTTCCTGACACACTTGGCTGCCTTCATTAACCATCTTATCTTTCTCATCTTTTCTCACAGTAAACACACAGAAAAAAATCCTGCGATAATCCAAATGAATCGATAGGAGTTAAGGAGCGATTGCTGAGAGCGATAAGTGCTTCATTATTTTCATGTTTGGAAGTCCATCAGAGGCAGTGTCTGAATGAGTATTCATACACGGTACAGACACGTGAAAAAGACAAATGTGTCTTATAAAAGGCAAAGTCAAGCGGCATTGCCATCATGCATAATATGGCAATCACTGTCTATTGTTGATTCATCTTTCTCAGTTAGTAAAATAGTGTCAGCCTGTGTAGAGTTACTGATGTACTCACCTTTTTCCACTGCCTGTTGGATCAGATATGCTGTGCAGCCTTCACAGACCACATCCCAGCTAACTGGACTACATGCCTCTTCTCATCTCTTAACTCTTAAACAAGGCAATCACATTTCAGCAGACATGGCTGATCCAGTGCTCTGTGGTGACTGATAACAGGCGGTGTGGGAGGCTTGGGTTTCATATATGTACTGAGTGAACCAGCAAATCAAACTACGTTTTTTCTCCACTGATATGGGCTTTTCAGAATGTTTTGAATTTGCTGGCAAGTGCTGTGTACTGTAGGTAAGCACTATTTGGAGAATGAAATGAAATTAAATTAAGTTAAGGTTCACTATTGATTTTCTGTCTCATTTTTGCCTCTAATAGGTGGATCAACAAGAAAGCCCACAGTCCTAGTGGCAGGTTTGGTGCCACAGATGGCCACAGTCTAAACCTCACGTCCCACACAATGTGTTGTAGATCAGCCACTGGGGCCGTCTATTCAATTTCGAAATTGTTCAAGATATAATTTCCATATTATGAATTAAATACATACAAAATCAAGGGAATTCCTCATATTAATGTAATCCATGATGATCACATACAATACAGCCTGAGACATGAAGGGATGAAGGGATAGCTTTGTTGGCGTGAATGGTATGACAAACTCTCAACCAGTTGACAAATCTCTATTTTCTCCGAGTATATAATTATATTTTGTTCCTGGAGCTGGAGAGTTGAACTATCTTCCAGTCTTGGTACGGGAGGCAGACACACTCTCTGATTTTAAGAGTAGGCTTAAAACCTTCCTTTTTGATAAAGCTTATAGTTTAAGGCTGGCCTATCTAGCCCTTAGTTATGCTGCTATAGGCTTAGGTTGCTGGGGGAACACTCCATGATGCACTGAGCTCTCTTCTCTGCCCCCTCTGAGTCCGACTCCTTCTCTGCTCCTCTAAATGTCCATATCCTTACACTAACTTTACTTCTTCCCCAGAGTCGCTGTGCTTTATCATCCTGCAGGTCTTTCTAGGCTGGTGGGAGCTGCTGCTGTGGTCCTGCCTGATGCCTACAGACCACATTAGGACAGGAGATCCTGTGACTTGGATCCTAGAGTGGATTTCTAAGTGCAAATCGGGATCCACAGATTACAATGGCTTCTGGACCAACAGAATACACCTGCTTCTGGATCACTACACTTCACATATCCCTGGATTTACAGATTCTACATACTCTTGGACTCAGTGACTACATCAGCAACACTCAGATCTTGCTACATGGACTATAATGACTCCTGGACCAACAGAGTACACCTGCGTCTTGATCACTAAACGTTCCATACATCCGGATTTATAGAATCCACAGACTCTGGGACTCATGGATGTTTTATATATTCTAAGCAAACTGTTATCATATTATCATGTTGTTGTGTTCTGTACAAGTGACATCTATTGCACGTCTGTCCGTCCTAGGAAGAAGGATCCCTCATCTGTGTTTCTTCCTGAGGTTATAACCCATGAAAATAAAAAGAAATCCATATACAATTAGTTGGATAAATAGGGCCACAAAAAAATGATTATTTTTATAATTAATAAGCTAATGAATTTCTCCAGTGGTCAATTAACCATTCCAGTCCAGGAGTCCAATCTGCCACCTTCATGCTGCTTCCTTTGCGTAACTAACAGTCCAAGGTGTGTGTGTGTGTGTGTGTGTGTGTGTGTGTGTGTGTGTTTGACTGAGTGAGAGAGAGAGTGAGAACACATCTCTGACATGTTGTCAGTAATCTGATCATGATGTCAGGAGTCAGGTATGCCTGGAGGAATTATGGAATCAATGCAGGGAGAAAGAGAGACAGAGTGAAGCTTCAAAGGAAGAAAAAGTGGACAGAGAATAATAGGTATTAATGAAAGAAAGAAAGACAACGGCAGTCACCAACAGCTAGAAAAATGCTGATGATCAAAGTAAAAGTGTGAAAAGAGCAACACGACCAAATGTAGCCCATGATCATGGTGGCCATCTTCCCAGACTACCTGACTTTCTAGTTTTCATTTCACACTCCGATATCAACACATATCCCTTGTTAAAATAAGCTGTGCTGTTCAGTCTGAAGCTTCAGGGCATTTAGAGCTGCCAAGTACACAAACGGATATGATGGGGGAAATGAACAAGTAACAATGTTAGAAACAAACAGTCAATCCTCAAAGGCTCCAGCATTCAGATTATACTACAAAAGATGTCCAAGGAACAAAGCTGTATACAGCCTGACTGGAAATGAGGGTGGTGCTAATGCAAGACTCACACAGGTTTATTCCCATCAGATGATTATTTTCTCTTTAACATTACATATATAATATATTGTATTGTGAGTTTATCCTCATTCAGGCCTTCCTCAGGTGAAAGAAGAGAAGAGTTCACAGAATGTCCGAAATAAAAAGGAGCTATCCTTTGGAGAGCAGAAATGTGCTTTATGCATTTCTATTGTTCAAAGCATTTTTGAAAATTTCCTTAATAGGAAAGTTTTGTCCTGTTTGTGGTACTATGAAAGGGAATTACTATAGTTTCATAGGATTAAAAACAATAAAATAGGTCATGTTGGGACTATGATAATCCATATGAACATGGCCTGCTTTTTATTTGCTTAAAATAGTTTATAAAGTAGTGACAGACAACTAGAATTATTATCTTGTGGCTGTGCACCAGTCAAGATACACTTCATATCCGTGTCTGTCCAGACTCAATAAACGCATGTAGCCATGGTTTGTCACAGGGTACAACAACAATCCGCTGATCCTATCAATACGTTACACAGAAAATTAAATGTCTTGTTATACTGTAAACTGTTGGCATGTATTTGTAATAAGCCTGTGCAAAGTTATAATTGTGATTTTTTTTTTTCTAATTTGTAAATACCACTGCAAGTGCTGTAAAAGTTCGGTGATATGTAAGTAAAAGTAGACATATGAATAATATTTGAATAAAAGTCTTAATATCTGATATTAAATTTAACATACTTGTCATTTACATGTACATACTGTGTACTGTGGCTCAAGCACTTACTGGTACGACGATGAAATGTGATATTCAGTATATTATTAGAATGGCAGAATTAATGGGGGCGGAGCTACGGAGCAGAAACAGGAAGGGGAGGGAGAATGAAGTTGCTTACGTTGGAGTCTCATGCCCTCTGCCCAGAAGTTAAAAATCACAGCTTTTTTTTAATTTTCTCATTTACAAAGACTCACCCCTTCGCAAATGGAAAGGGCTCTTAAATCCTATGTATTTCTGTCAGTTTTGTCTGAGAAATAATAAAAGCTCACTTTGTCATTTATAATTTGTCTTTAATCTCATTTTGTTACAGAAAAATTGTGAAACCAGCATTGTGAATAGTATCGCATCATGATTTGAGCACATTTTTACATCCCTAGTGATTATCTTTTATTACTATAATGTTTTACTGTTAACACCAAACTGTGACTCCTCAAAACTAACCATAAGCCATCGTACAAAATTCAAAAACTCTAAATGAAAATTCAATGATTATCTGCAAGCTCACAAAGCACTCTGAAACTTTTATCCAAACTGTCGGAACTACCTTTCGAAGGCCTAAATAAAAATAAAGCTAATCCAAACACAGTATAGAAGCGCTGATACTGTGACACCCTCTCCCACGTTGAAACAATGAGCGTGGTGAAAGGACCCGGCTTACTGGTGTTCCCAGCCTTTTTCCTTCCTGCCAATGAGAATGAAAGCAGAGTGTTTCAGAGCGTTTCCTCTCCTCCCCTATTAAATAAGAATGACTCACCCCAACTCACCAATACACAACAGCACCCTATAGGAAAGGTGCCCAGCTGAAGGGTTTCACTGTGACAAAATGCTCACACACTAAGTACCCTGTTATGCCCCATATAAACACGCAGAACACAGAAACAGTTGGGGAATGGCTTGTCAGGGACGTTGCCAAAAGGCCAAAATGGTACGAAGAGGGTGTTAGGGGAGGGAAATGGTTCCCAGGCCTGTGAGAACAAAACTGTCTTTTTTCAGGATGGTGGATTTAAATGCCCCCTCACATTGTGCCCCATCGCTGCGCAGCAGCAGGACAGTCCACATGGAGACCAGTGCTGCGGCTCAGGGATTCAAAACACACACACACAAAACAAGCATGTTCGGTTGGTAAGAGGAGATAGTGTTAGTGAGACAAATGCATGTACCGAACAAACTTGATAAACCACAGGCTGCTAACAAAATCTGACCAAAATAAGTTTTATGATAATTCCTTCTTTCTTTGAGCAGCTGTACCAATTCTACAGACAATACAGTCAGAGGGATTAGAAACACATCAGCTGAGTGGCAAATAAATGGTTTCTGGGGGATTGCAGTCAGATAATAACACAAGAAAATCAATCCAGCTTCCTGGTAGTAAATAACGGTTATATAAATGCCAGTTAAACATAACGGGGATGAGACAAGTTAAGCAGGTGTTTTTTATGGTAATAGCAGGCAATGTTTATTAAAGGAGAGGCAGAACTGAGAATAATCTCCCTTATTTAACATTAAAACATTCAGTGTAAAGCCAAATATGAAGCCACATCTTACCATAACAGCAGAGCAGACAGAGCTTTGCGCTTTTACCTTTCCGGCTCCAAAACCAGTACTTGCGCCGTCGTTTCATTATCAGCCCAGAGTCTTTTATTTTGAAACAGAAGATGAAGAAAAAAAAAATAAAAAGGAAATACCAACGCAAAGTCTCCACCTAACACATATTAAATTAATGACAGTGTTCATCCTCACTGTGCTGTCCAGCCTTGTAAGGATCACCTACCCGAGGCAACATGTTTGAAGTGGGACCTCCGGTAACGGGCCACCAGGCTGTCCATGCTGTGCCCACGCCGGTGGATGGGCGGAACGCAATAGAAACGGATTGTGGGCAAAAGTTGGGGTCAAGGAGAAAGACTAACAGGCAACACTCAAGTTTCACTTCCTAACTGGAAAGGGAGGCCTAAAATACACCTCTGTTCAATAATTTCTCGCCTTTCCTTCCTCTATCTCGAACCAAGGAGGGGCTGTGCCGGGGAGTCTCCCTGAGAGGACGCTATGACGGAACTTTCTGCGCTCCACTCTTAAAGAGCAGCCAGACAGTGGGAAGTGTAAAGGAGGACAAGTCATCCAACCAGCCACGCCGTCACAGTCTGAAGTCCAATTGCAAATGGGATGTCCTCAATTTCGCAAAGGTAAGAAAAAAACATCACATCTTCCTCTCTGTAAAGTTACTGCCTCAAAGTCCCTCTGGTTCCTCCTGAGTACAGCAGGCCAACGCCGCCGCTGCAGGTGAAAGTGTACTCAATTTTTTCCCCCCGATTTATGAGCTCAGACTGAGCATGTAATTCAATGAGGGAGTACAGTAACCGTCTGAGAAGAACCTGACAGGCTAACAATGCCAGTCAGGAGGGGGAAACCACACACACACACACACACCGCAGACAGGAAACCCTGACCCTGACTGGACAGATCAGCAACACAGCAGATCTTCAGGCCTCAACTGGCTTAGCATGACAAAACCATTAAACATCTATTCATATTTGCCCTGATTAACTGTGATAAGTTTCCTAGTAAAGATTCTGGGGGTGTGAATAACACTATATTCACAATTTGATAAATATCACGATACACAGGACATGATACGTTAATATACCAAAATTGTTACTAATTCTTTGAGCAGCAGTATATTGAATGGAACTGATGTTTGTTGACATAAATGTTACTTTTTGGAAGTTGTTTATAACTTCCCTGCACATATTGTAAATCATTTATGGAGTTCTTGTGAAAAAAAGTCATCATTTCCATATGGAGCCAGATGATTTAACGGTGTCGCGATATACACATTTTCAAAGACAAAACAATTTGATTGAGGCCTCAGGATACGATTCACAATGTATTGTCACACTCCTAAAGGATTCTGTATGAGAGAACAATCTGGCTATGGATGGTGTGCAACACATAAAGACAAAAATGCGACAACAACGCTTTTTTGGAGCCATTCCATTACAGTTCTACACAAACAGTCTAAAAGTAGCTCATTGCGAGTTTCCTCTCTCCACCTCATTGTTTTTCCTGCATCTCAGAAGCCCAGATATAGTCCGCCAGTGTGTTTCAGACAGACTTTGTAATACCGTCTCTTTTTCTTATTTTTCTGTCATATGATAGAGAGACAAAATTGCACAAAGAACTAGTATGATAGACTACTTGGAAACAGAAGGTGCTGCTGGTTAAAAAAAATAGGGACTGCTGTCAGTTTTCTAATTGATTTGAGAGCAACACCACAGTATTATCCCGGGACGTGGCCTATATGAAATTCTGCACGATTGTTCAGTAGTATGTGATTGTATGTGTCAAAATCCCACAGCGAGCATGAATGTCATATTGCTGCGGTGGGTGAGACATCTCTGTACACCTGACTCCACCTAGTGGGGCATTTGAAAACGAGTACCTCAGACTTGACCCGCAATAAAAGCCCATTGCTGTGTGTGAGATTGTGCATGTACGCCTATGTGTGCGTGTG
>KV751367.1:5453786-5486202 GCA_001698575.1 Mola mola | reverse complement strand
GGGGGGTAATTCAGAGGGACCTTTAGAGTGTCTCTCTCTCTGCCTGACCGCTTCCGGTCCCCAGCTGAGCAGCCAGGCTGGGCTGCGGTCGCTGAGCCAGACAGTTTCGAGGGTCGCAGGGGGACAGAAGGCTACTGCTCTTTGACAGGACAGGGTGGTTTTCATAAAAGTCTGCCAAAAGTTTAGAACTGTAAGAGTGCAGAAAGAGAGGAGGATTAATCAGACTGAGTGAGAACGAACAGTAAGGAGAGGGAGGCAGAAGAAGGCAAGCGGCTGTTGGTACAATGTGTATTCAACAAAAATCTACAAGAGAAAACATGTGACAAGGGGAAGAAATACAACAAAGGAAATGGTTCAACTTTTGGGGAAATATACTTATTTTTGTTATATTTCTCCAAAAAAACTATTCCTTTAAAGACAAAGTATTTGGTGAAAACATTGACAGAACAAAACAGAGTTGGTGTGAGTTGCCTTTAGATCTGTCAGCACATTTCCTAACTGCCTTGGTTCAATGTCCCAGTTCACTGACAAAACTTCAGATCAAAGCTTGTTGTGCAGTCTGGCAACATGTCAGGGACTGAAACAAAGAACTTATAAAGTAATAAAAATCTCTCACAGTGGCCTTCTTGCTAATGGGGCTAACGATAAGAAAAATTATAGCTAGTATCTGCCACCGCTTTATGTTTACACTGTCCTTATTAATCACAGCTATGTGTCCCTGCAACAGAGATTCAAAATGTCTGCTGTCAAAAAAATTCAAGAGAGAGAAAACTATCCCAGGTTCATCTTGAACTTGGACTACAGGTACAACGTGTAAAAATTCCATGCAAAAACTTCACGTGCAAGCTGAAGAAGCATGTCCTCACACTCTGTTGCCCGGTGAAAGGTGTTTGCAATTATTTCTACAGTACAAAGGTCTCAGCCATAACTTAATAATTAAAGTTAGTTCATGTAAAGTGAGAGCATGCAGAATCTGTCATTTGTGCAGATGCAGGTGTGCAACCATAAAAAGATGTGGATTGAATATGTACTAAATAGAATAGAGAAATAGAATTGTTATAACTTCAGTTTTATGGTGCATGATATACTGAGATAGTTAGAAAGATAAATGTATACGTAGAGAGAGAGAGAGAGAGAGAGAGAGAGAGTTTCAGTGAGCCTGCTACTACCAGGTTCTACATCTTGTTACCTGAGGGCTAAGGAGGCTCTCCCTTGCCTTAGTTGTGGGGAGAGTGATGGTACTGAGGCAGCAGGCTGCTGACAATCTACAAGAAACTGATAAATTAGACAGATATACAGAGTGGTGACACTCAAAGTTAGACAACAGGAGAGACAGAGTGTGCAGGAATAGACAGAGACAAAGAGACTAACACTGGTCTTACAGCTGTTTCATGTTGTTGAAATCCACTTTTCACAATGTAAATGAATGGGGGAGACCCCTGAGAAGAGAGTGCGAAGAGAAATATGGACAGTGGAGGCAGAGAAAAGTAATTTGAGTGACTGCTACCACTGCATTTCCAATTACAGCACATGCTTGCAAAGTGTGAATCTAACTAATAATGTCAGCTATTGCGATCTGAGCTCACTGACTGATGGGTTTCTTAACACGGGAGGTGTAAAACACAAAGCACCTTACAGGCCTTTTCACTACGCACTTGGCCAAGGGCACAACACAGTACGAGCACGTTTTATATAGGGCTAACACAGATTTTAGTGTAGGGTCTGCAGACCCAATATTGGCCCCATTATTATAGGATTTTGCCCTGACTATCGACTATACATGAAGCTAAACCAGTATATTCCAGTATATTAATCACATGTTGGACATTTAACCCAGGGTTAATACATGCAGAGTGAATATATTACAGGTAAACTGCATGTCACTAATGGTCGAGTGAAACGGGGGGTACGTTATCCCACAGTCAACAATATGCAGTGTGAAAAGCCCTTAAGAAAAGAGACATGGACACAATGCATACATATAGACACACACTTATGGCCAAAATCCCAAACTGTATTGATTTGTGTAGCACAGAAAGGGATGGGGAGACCCGCTCATGCTGAACAACCCTGCTCAACTGCAAAATACCTGCTGCTCATGGCCAAATTACCTTAATGAACTCAATGTTATGTCACTAAAGTGCATGAAGGTATGTTCAGAGACTGCCACCTGGTGGACAAAACTAGTAATGCTAAGAGAGCTACGTTGTCGTTGGCCATCAGCAGAGGAATGAATAGATGTTGTTTATTACACGTGGTGAGAGGAAGAAGAGGAGATAACTATGCTTACTTAAGGAAACATAGCTGTAAAAGATATAATGCATAAGAAACAGTCCTAATGGAATATGCTACATAGCATTTTAGTACATATGTAGAAATATTATATCATATAATTCACGAAATCTGCCGCTAGGAGGTGCTGTGGGACACTGTATAAATACGTTCCACTGCTTTTCAATCACAATATATAATGATATTCGGAGCTTTCTAGAAAGATTCCTTATTTTAAATTTCAAGTGGTGTTCATTAGAATGTTTTCATGAAGTCCAAGGTTCATTCTACCTTAGCAATAAACACAAGGCTATTCAGTTCTGTTTTGAGATTGCAACAAGCTGTAGTAGCCCCTTCATTCTAAACCTTCCCACTGTGGAACCTAGTGGCTCCCATGCAACTTACTTTGGGAGGGCTGCTTTTGATCTTGGGCACTTTAGCGCTGCGGCCACGGTGGGTCTGCTCCTGGTCAAACTCCAGATCTTCGAGCCGTTGGGTCAAGGCCAATTTCTGCTGGATGGCCATGCGGAGGAGGGAGTTCAGCGTCTTCTTCTCATCCTCTGCTGCCGCAAGTTGCCTCTGCATCTCATCCAGCTGAGTAACATACTCGTCACATCTTCCACCAAGAAGGTAGAAACAAAGATTTAGTGGGAGATTTCTGTAAGACATGCAATTTACCTATTAAGGTGTAGAGAGCAATTCGTCTAGATTCCAATCTAATATTTCCCTTCGCACCTTGTGGCAAACATGGCCCTGAGAGAGGAGAAGGTTGCGGCATCTTCTTTGAGTGCCTTCAACTCGTTCCTCAGCTTCATCATGGTCTCTGTCACCATCGTCTTTTCATTCTCGTACTTGCTCTTCAAATTAGCCAGCGCAACCTCTGCTGTCTGCAATATGGACAATTATAAATCTAATTGCTTATGTGTACATACCTATGTGTAGTTAATTCATAAGGCACAAAAAAAAACCACATATGATTGGTTCACCCAAGATAAGTTCCCACAGTTTGTTAGGACAAATGTTGTTCATAGTAATTTTAAAAAAAAAAATCACCTGTTTGTTGGCCTTCAGCACCAGCCTGAGTGTGGCTATCTGCTCTCTCTTGGTGCTGAGCAGAGACTTCAGTTTGAGTATCTCCTCCATGCACAAGTCCTTGTCTTTGTCGAGCAAGGGTGCCAGCTCCCTGGCTGCAGCCCTCTGCCTGGACAGCTGCAGCGAACGGTCCACAGCCCTCTGCAGGTGTTTCATCTGGTCCCTGATGATGGCGTTCAGGTTGTAGATATTCATGGGCTCCTTCCGCAGGTCCCCACCTGTCTCTGAGGGCACTGGTGATGGGCAAGGAGAGGTGCTGACACCTGGGGAGCCTATAATGTTGCGGGTGGGGCTGCTATGGCAGGATGGCGGGTCCACTGTGGTGATTGTGGTCTCGCTGAGACGCGCGTCTTTGGATGGGGAGTCCATGGGGCTGCGTGGGGCCTCGGAGGAGCACGCTGCAGACACTGCTGCAAGGCGTCGTGCCAGGCGAGGCGAGAGCAGAGCCCGAGGGTCCTCTGAGCCTTTCAGGCTGCCGCTGCGTGTGATGCGGCTCTGGCGATAGTAGTCCAACATGACGCGGTTGGGTGTCTCGTTGTTGCAGAGACAGACGTGGTGGTAGAGCTGTGCCAGTTCCTCACTGAAGGTTACCAGCTCATCCTGCGCTGTGTTCAGCATGGCTTGGCTCTCCGTGGCTGTGCTTGTGGCTGCTCGAAGCTCCGCCTCCAGGCCTGCTACCCTCTCCCGGCTATCACGATAACTACGCTCCAGATGGGTAATCTGCTCAGGAAGACAGTTTAACATCAAAAGGGTGCAAAAAAGAACCGACTGAAGTAAAACAGACAGTTCGCACCAAAATGATCTCGCAGTATTATTTACCCATCACGATACAGACAGTTACGTTGTGAGTTTTGAGATATCCGATGTTGAGATGCCTAACTTGATATTATGTTACATCTGATGCATCAATTAAACATAAATACACACAAACCTGCTCAGTCAGCGGCTGGACCCTGTCCTCACCATGGCTCTCTCTCTGCCCCTCCACTGCCTGGTTGTACTTCTCCTTCAGGGCCTTGAGTTCTGCTTTCAGGTCGATCACCTCCGTCACCGCCACCTTGTACTTGCACTCCAGAACCTCGAACCCATTGATATCTGGGTCGTGGTGGCCGTTTGCGGGTGTTGATAAAGAGACATTGTCTGCTTTCTCGCTCTCCTGTGGGTCACCAAGCTCTTTGTCTCCGTTAAGACATTTCATGGCATTGACACGCTCCATCAGTCGGTGGACCCGCTCGCTCTGCTCGCTCAGGGCGCCCTGCGTGTGCTGCAGCTGCGTCTGCGACTCCTGCAGGTTCATGAGCAACGCTGTCTTCTCACGCTCCACCTGCAGGGCGAGGGGAGACACATGAGAGGCAGTCGAGAAAGTGATGTATTCAATAATATACCAAGTATACTCATATTATACTCTGCACTGATATTTTCTGTCTTTTTAACAAATGAATATCTGTGATTTGAATGTGAATTTAAAGCAATATGCAGCACGTAACCAAAGCAGGTACTCAGATTTGCAAATATTCAGTAAGTATGGTTTCTACAATGAAATGGACAAAAAAAAAAAAAAAGACAATGCTATCACCATTATGTATTTCTGACTGTACAAATATTGAAAAGGACAAGTGGTGCTACCTGCTTGTGTCAAAACCTGTTGAACTAAATTTAAATAGAGGTGGGGTTTTTTTTCAACTGTTTCTTGACCAGTGTTCCAGTAAAGTGAGCTCCCCCAGTGCTGAAGGTGTACCACTTTACTTGTCCAACGCTTTACAAACACTAAGCTTAGGAAATGAGTTAGTGTAAGTAATTTCAGTCGCATTTACACTTTAGAATAAGGGAATTAATATGTCACTGCATTTACCAACAGTTAATTAATGAGCCAACTGATCATTTACTGATAATCTCCATAATAACAAAGATAATTCATACATCTTTCAATAGTTTAAAACCATACTATAGAATAATTTAAGGGATACATGTTTTCAACTTTACAATAAGAGCATTAATCAAGGGTAAGGATTAGGATTAAGTGTCCATCTGTGTCAAAATGCTTCTTGTTTTTTTAACTATTAGTTAATGTCAATTACTGTGTAAACTAATTTTAATAGCATGGTTAGAAGCTATTGAGTAAGTACCTAAGTTAATATGTGAAATGTTGGTGAGTGAGTGATTATATCACAAATTAATAAACTATTAAAAAAATAGAAGCAAATACTTACTGCTGCGCTAACTAATGTGAATGAATGTGTTTTTATTATAGAGTGTTACCGAATAATTCGGAAAGCAAATGATTCATAAATAAAGCAAGTAAGTAAAGTTTTTTTTTTTTTTTTTAACAGCGTTCACACTAAAGAAAAAAACTTGATTTTACAAAAATCATCTCAGCAATTTGAGGCCTGATGCAGATGGCATTAAAATCTTCCCTAGAATAATCAACCTGAAAGAAAGAAACTGATTAGAGGGAAATAGTCTTTACAGAGAAAGGCTCACTGCTAATATAGTGGCTATTAATCAAATTCCCTGTTTCCCTGGAGAGCCCCGCGCAGCTAAAACTATTCAGTAATTATTTAACCTGATTTTTAACTTGGTACGCATTGTACGGTCACACGAACTGACAATGGTGTAAATCTAGGTGCGTTGTGACTTTCCCTTTGTCTGAGGGCTCAATTTCTGTCTACTTGCTCCTTAACTAAAAGCAGCCCAGTCAGATTTGGTCTCTTTCCTCTGACATCTGCTCCCCATGCTGGCTGGATGCTAATCACCCTGACGGTGCATGTCACTGCTCTGCCTCTGCTGCCAGATACTTTTTGCTTTGTTATGATTTGTCATCAACACTCCCACTAAGAGCACATAGGGAAGCACACATTCTAAACAACATGTGATATTTATTCAGAAAGGCCAAAATAACTGTGTAATTAAAAGTACATGCTCATTGTATGGGTATTCTGGTTTGGAAGAGCAACACTGAGTAACGTCTTTAGTATTGTGCTTTTCTTGCATTCAGCTGTCGTCACCTTATCATTTCATTGTCGTTACCCGTGAGAAAGTGTGACGGATACAGCTACAGAAAAGGACAAGCACTAAATACACACGTCCACACAGATGCAGCAGGACAACTAGTAAGACGCCACAGTCTCTCTATAAAAAACTGAAACCCAAAAACCCAAAAAGTGGATCAATATGGCCGTCTTCTAATGCGTTGCGTGTTCCTCGTTTCAACGTCCCTCTCTGAGAAATTGACTTGACGGTAACACTTGAAGCAGCCATAAAGCAACTGAACCTTACCAGACAGTAAGTCCACACACAAAAAAATGTGTTGTTCAAATACTGACCTTTGAAAGGACCATTAAATGATGCAAAGGCATGGAACAAACATGGGGTTTGCTGGCCTTTCCTCATGACCCACCTGCAGCAGCTGCTGTTTGAGCTTCTGTATCTCCGACAGGTTGAGCTCACTGAACAGGTCCGGCACCTGGTGCAGGTGTTCTCCTTTACGGCCTGCTCGGTAATCCCCATTTATCTTTGCCATTCCGGAGCACGTATGGAGGTGGCCATTGCAGCGGTTGCTGTCCTCACTGTTGCCGTTAGCTGCAGGGTTGGCGCTGCTGTTGGTGCCATTTGATGCGTTGGTCTCCTCGGGGAACTTGAGTCCCTCGACCCCGGTGACGGTGAGCGCCAGGTGGGCCCCCGCTCCGTAGACGCTGTCACTCAGGCTGAGGTGGTGGGCCAGCTCCTTCCTCAGGTTGTTCTTCTGTTCCCGCTCACTCTTGAGGGCATCCAGGGCTTCCTCCAGCTGACCCTCGGCAATGTCCTTCAGACGCAACGCGTCTTCCAGCTGACTGTTGAGGAGAACGGTCTCTTCCTCAAGGACCTTAATTTCATGCTTAAGCCCCTCATACTCGACCTGGGGAGAAGAAGAGCAGACAGGCAGGAGCAGGAAAAGTAAAAAGTGAAAATTAGAGTTGGAAAGATAAGTATCAGGCCCAGTCCTAGGTTAAAATAGTAAAAGGAAAAACTGAAAAAAATAGCAGCACACAAGTTAAAAACAAAGCACCCTTTTGCCCTTTAATATCTGTTAATAACTCCAACCCAGCACACGTACTAGACACTGATGCTGTATGATTGACAGGGAACCGTGGGGTTCCTAAAGGGAAACAAAGGATTAAAGACAACTACATCACTGCACTATAATGTCCTGGAAATCACTCTGAAATCAAAGGGAACCACATCTCGATGGTGGTTTTGGGAGCGGAATCTGGAAACTGAGAGTGAGTCTTTCATCCCAACTCATCTTCGAATATTTACAAACATGTAATGGACCAAATACACGGCTGCTGTGCAGTGTACTTGAGATGTGAGCCGTGAGAGTACAGGGATGACATGGAGCACACACTGTATTTAGGGACTACAAGAGTGAGGGTCTTGGTACAGACCTGGCTCTGCTTCAGCGTGGATACCAGCTTCTGCAGCATGATGTTCTCCTCCTCCAGCTCGGTGTAATCCTGGAGCAGCCTGGTCTCTCTGAACTTGTACTCTTTGATCTCTTCCCTCATCCTGCTCCTCTGTAGCTCCAGCATCTCATTGGTCTGGAGCAAAGAAAGGAGATAAGAGGGAAGAGATAGGTGTAATGAGGGAAGAGAAGGAAGAAGATTAGAAGTTTCAGACCTAAGCCTGTGTTTGAAACTCTACAGTCAGCTTAAGATTGAGTGATATTTGCAGTCTCACTATGAGGGTGGAACTGAAGAATATTATTTATTACTCATACAGTCTTACGCTCTACGCTGTTTTCCCTCCCTGTACTGTATATACTCTTACTCACTGATAGTGTGCGAAATTTAGCAAATAATTTCAGACTGTATTAAAGTTTATTATTAAAGTGCCTACTCTAATAATGCATCCGCAGCAAAATCATAAATCTATGTAAACAGCCAAAGTAAAAATGTATTGAGAATTCAACGATCTCACCTGTGCTCAAATAACAGCTCATTGTTTTTTACTGTTGGCTACATGGGTGTTTTCTAGTCAGAAATAATGACTACAAGAATGAGAATGTTACTGGTGCTACTTGTGACCTGATACACTATATAAAATCTGGAATACAGTATAATTTGAAGTCTACCGTATGTGCACGTGCGTATTTCTCTCACTGCAGAGCTGCCTGCAGAAGTGCTGAGCTAGAGACAGTGCTGTGAGCCGCTGAGGAACAAAGACCCCCTCTTCTTGAACCTCCAAAACTTTGCTCCATGTGTGTTTGTTTGTGTGTGTGTGCGCATGTGTATGCTTGTGTTTCGGGATGGATGACAATTGTGCTTTTAAAGCTGAGAACTGGACTGAAACTAAAGACCGTTATGACCCACTGAACCATTTGATTTGCACAGTGGTTGACAGTAGTTCCTATACTCTGGAAACTAATGGAGCCTCAGCTGCAAAGTACGCAGAAGTAATGTATAATAAGACTAGTTCTGCACCAAAATGCACTGAAAATACTTTTACAGTAATCCAGGAAAAGATAACAGACGTTTTAAGAGCAAGCAATATTGCCCAAAATAACAAATCAAACAACACACTGATGCTTGTATCATTGATTCCACTGCCCGTGCCTTGATAAATATTCTCCAATTACATATTCATGGAAAGGCAGGGAATTAGACTGAGCTGGGTGTGAAGTGCACAGGATTAGGAGCCAATTATCAGTCAGCGAGGCTCTATAGAGGAGTAGTAAGGGACAGTGCAGCGCATGACACTGGCAAAAAGCCCACCGTGGGGGCGGAGCTGGGCAGCTCACCCCTGATCTGGAGTTCAGCACAGACCTACTGGATTCCTGTTACAATTCCAAACATCCATTCATTCACTAACACTACTGGCTGTGCAAAATGTAAACACAGGATGGAGAATGAGTGTGACTAAAGACAATCTGACTTTCAATGACCTCTACGGTCAGACTCGGCACACGAGTAACTTTGCACAGCGAAGCGCAAACAGTCCAATGTAAGAAGAGAAACTGGAGGGAAAGTATGAATCTGTTAATACGTCGATAAAAGCACATTTTCTTTGTCAGTTTTTTCCTTGTTGAGTGTCCATGTGTTACTCGTGTTTATGAGAAGTTGCTCAGAAACATAACAAAACAAAAAGAGGCAAGATTAGATGTGTCAAAGGAAGCTCAGTGTCGGCTTTGCTCAGTGAAGAGGGCGACTCGCCCTCATGACCACATTCCGCATGCAAACAAGGTTTTCAAAGACAGCTGGAAGCCATGTGGTGAACACATCATGAAAGAGTCCTGATCATGATGCAGACAGGTGACGAAGAACAACAGCTCTTTACAAATGTATCATTGATTTTGTTCAACATACTGCACTAATGTGAAATATCTTGGGAAATATCACTGTTTGCCATTTTCACAAAATACTACACGCGGTGTGTAACAACACTCCCTGGTGAAGATAAGAGTGTGTGTGTCCCGTGGGTGTGTGATGAGAACGTTGTGGCTCACACATGTGCCGAGCTCAGGGTATTTTGCTTGTTCCCCAGCTTAGCACTGGATTTGCCCCCCACAATGGGGTCGTGGCCGCGGCGTCTGACCCCCGCTCGAACTCATGCGCAGCCGGACACATTGGCTGCCAACATCTACGATTGCATAAAACACATGCTTTGCACGTAGGCACAAGCATATTGTTTATCTGTGTGACGTGTGACCCGTCCCCCTTCCCGGCTTTTACTGCGACCCTGTGGTCTTCATCCGATAAGTAAACAATAAATATTAAGTGTGACAAATAGTTACACTGTAAAAACAAACTAGTTTTTCTAACTTAAAAAGAGTCTGACTGTCTGCTAATTTAAAGTTATACTCAAGTTGTCCCAGCGAACCTAAAGTCTTAAAGCAGCTTGGACACCAGCTTTATAGAGTTAAAGCAAAGACTTTGGTTTTACAATGTAAATTGTAGAAATTAAAATAACAACTTGCCTGTAGATTATTTCTTTTATGTCTGAGACAGAAGATGCCTGCAGTGACCATACCCTTCAAAACAAAATTCAAGCCCTACGACCAACAGGCGACTGTGCAAAAATACATCTTATTTTGCACATAACAAACAAAGTCAATGCAAAGTGCAAAGTCAATTCTAAAAATTGCAGACAAAACTGCGTCACACACCAGAGTTTGACAAAACACTACTGAAACAATTTTGAAAAAAAAAAAAAGAAAAAAGGATTGTTTTTGGAAAAATAAAAACACTTTAGTTATCAGTATTTATCAAATATATATTGATTATATAGCATTATGGCCATAGAAAAATGAAACCATCTGAGTTTTAAATATGAGCAATTCTTTTACTATACTCAACAGACACACTAATTCTCGTAATATTTACGGGACTGTATTTTCCTCTGTATCTATCCCTCAGTAATGATGGAGCAAAAGCAATAAGATAAATAAGGTACAGTAAGTACTAGAAATCAAGGTAAAACATGCCTGAACAAATGGGCATTCAGTTGATGAAGGGAGCTCCTTAATGTGTTACCCCTATTCAATGTGAATTGAGAGATACAAAAATTGAGTTTGTATTCTTTGTAGTAGTTTGAAACAGTAATTTAAAGGCCTTCCTACTTCATAAACTGTATAAATGACAACTCCCCAAAAGTGAAGCCAAATCATCTTGAACATGCCCTGGTGGCTCATGATTGATTGGCAGGTGTATGTCCCACTTCCTTACTACTGTGCAGACTCACCTCCTAATGATGTCACCAGGGTGAGATCGAAGCTCTTGTGTTTAACTTTTTGAATTAAATTACAAAAAAGAACTTTTTCCTAATATATAGATATTATATTCCCTGTCTAACTTGAAGTTAGCGACTGCAGACACCATAAGCATTGACCTGCTCACCTCTCGGAGCTCCTGCACGAGTGCATTGAGCCTGTCGGTCTCAGCCTGGGCGTTGGATGCCACAGAGCGGCTGAGCGTCACCTCCGTCTGCATCTCCAACAGACGGCCCATGTAGTAGGCCTCCTTAAAGGCCGACTCCTGCAGCAGCGTCTCCTCATTGGTCTCCCCATCCTCTGCTACTTTACGCTGGTTGGTGTAAGCCTGGCCAAAAGCCTGGGGAGGAACAAAACTAGGGATGGTCAGAGGACGGCAGCACAATTAAAATCATTTAAAAACTATAAATAAAAAGGTGAAGAACCTTGCTTTGTAAAGGCAAAATTGGTGTTACACATTAGATTCTTCATACAGAAGCCAAGTCCATGTGAGAGATTTGCAGCCACTAGCATGTAGATTAAATCAAGCACATCTTTCGCAGCTACCGCCGCGTTCCTGCAGCACTTCTGAGCAGCCTGTTCCTCAGGGATAGCAGCTTTCTCTCTCTGTGCTGGGTGACGTTTCACTGTGATCAATAGACACACTGTTCCCATTTACCTGACACTAGTTTTCATGGCCGTACGAGCTGACCTATCGAGACAAAGGAGCCAATGCTTGATTGAGAAAATGAAAGCGTGCGTCAACAGTAACGCCGGCCTTTCACAGGAGACCTGCTGCACCAAAACCTATTCTGCAAAGAATGCACAAACATTCAGGAGAAAAGAAAAGAATGGAGCTTCTGCAGGGTCAAGGCAGGAATGTATCATTCATGTTGTATAATCCTGTGTTATTTTCCTGACAAGGCTGCCCGAGTGGAGACAGAATCTCATGAATGGTAACACACATGCAGCATCTCCCTCACTGGTTTGTTAAACACAACGACCCAGCTGCCTCTGTGAGAGATAACGGATCAATACTGCTTCCTCTGAGAGCGACTGCCACGTGACATGCCGCTGTAAACAATACAGCATATTGTTATTACAGTCCTCAGTGACATATCTGACCAATGCAGCCAAAAAAAGAGCCATTTGCCATGTATTTCAGCTTCAAGTATTAATAATTCACAAACGGTGTTCTCATTTCCTGACCTTGACATATTAACAATTTTTCTCCGACTCAGATGAATCCTTTATAAAGGTAAAGTGAACAGCTTCCTGGTCCTTTTTCATTTTTCCATTTTATGAGTGAACAGGTTCAGTGGGCAGCGAGCAGCACACTCACATGTTATTCTTAGATGGGGGCAATTTATTGCAATCAGAAATCTTCTTGGGTCTAGATTTTGGAATATGTGGAGCTCTGGTTTTCTTGTGGATGATTAGCTACAATGACCCCATGTACATCCACATTTTTTATTACACTTATGTATTTAGATATACATTTAGACATTTTAAATTATGAGGTACTGGTTGCTTTCAGACAGCTAGATTAGCTGTTTCGCCAAATTTCCTATCAAAATGTTGTACCTGCTTTGTGAATGAAGTAGAGAAACTGCAGTCGCTTTATTGAACACCTCCATCTGTGATCTGCCGTCTAAATAAAAACGTTGAGCCAGCTGCGCAACAGTTTCAGTCAGTATGAGTTCATAATCCATCTACATGCAGCAGAATAGAGCAGTTGTCATTCAAAGGCCCTGATTCCCTCGGTGGATAAATGTATTATACTTCAACAGACTTTTGTTAATCCTGTGAATTGCAAATACAACACAGTAACAATCAGTAACTGCATTCTAATTCTCTCTCAGCACTTCTCTTTTATGTTCACTCTCTTGTGTTAATTCACCCCTCTCTGTCTCTCTGTCTCCAGGGAGGCGCAGTGCGGTTGTAGTGAAAGATTACGAGGGTGGGCCTCAGGAACACAACATCTGATTAATTCTGGGTGCAGTGTGACTGAATGAGCTCGCAGTCTCTCTTCAGATCAGGGGCTGCCAACGAGCACAACGGACTAAAGAGCAACAGCTGGCCTCTGCAGGAGGACGAACAAATTTGACATCAAAAGTAATCTTTTGGAACAGAGTCAACAGTATACATGTTAGAATATCAAATGTTTTTTGGGAATTGTAAACCTAGTTTAACAAAACATTTCATTACCCATAATGAATAATTATTACATGTCTTTAAGGGATAGTTTAGAACCTTAATACGGTGGAAAAAAAAAGACATAAAGTTGTTGCCCTGCAGAGGTTAGGATTAGACGATTAATATCGCTCCCACTGCTAAATTTAAGGTTTTGGATGGCTAGCACTTAGCTTAGCTTAGCATAAGAAATGGAAGCAGGGAGAAACAGACCGAACCTGACCCCACCACTAATTGAAAGCTCACCAATTAACCATGTGATTCTAGACCCAATAATAAGATAATAATAATAAAAGGGCGTATTGTGAAGCGCACAGTTTCCCCCTGTTTCTTGTTCATGCTATGCTAACTGACTGCCAGCTGTAGGCTGACGTTGAACAGACAAATCTGAGAGTGATATTGACTGTCATCCACTTTCAACACTCAATGGACATATTTTATTACTCAGTGATCGTGTGTGTGGCTGAACCTCTCATTAACATTGTTAAGGAAATCTCAGTGAGTCACATGACCAGTTGAGGCTCAGCCGTCTATAATTACATGGATGAATACTGCAAGTTGTATCGATAGATTTGAATCAGTCCTGTATCTGTGTCCTGTTTTGAAAACCTAACAGTTATCCAAACCAGATAATACGTGAAAACAATAAACAAAGTGGAAGACTAAAGTTAAATATAATTTCCCGGGTAGGATATTTATTTGGAGCTGATTTGAAGCCTCTTTTGGTTTTGTGTGCTGAAATACCCCATAATGCATTCAACCTTGAGGCTCCTCGTCCTTCTGCGGCTCTGTGGATAAAGTGCGGGACAATAGACGACTCTTTGAAAGCTATTCATCCCTGGGGCCATGGAAAGAGGGGCAGGCAGAAGGACCAGTCTGAGAGGATGAGCCTCTGCAACCCTGAAATCCTTCCCATTCTGCTGCAGCTGAGTCCTCCAATGTGGAGTCAGGGGAGGACCTGTGGTTTTGTGATCATTTGTATGTATGTGGTTACACCAGGAGTCTATTTTTACCCCTAGAGAGTAAATTATTGCTATATTAGCAATTAATCTCCAGCAAACTTTATTGGGAATATGAACTGTAGCTGCAGGAAACAGTGTAAAATAGAATGTAAATGTGAAGCTAGCAAGGGATTTGATTACATTTTAAAGGCCCAGAGCAAAGCTAAGAGCTAAATGTTTCATGTTGAAAGCAAGAATTTAATTTCAAAGGGAGCAGAAAGATTGACAAAGACAGGACAGGGCTAATATTTTAGTGACCTATACATGTGTGATTGTTTGTTTGGATTCCAATTAATGTAGATGATGATTAAGTGATTGGATTACCTAATGCGTTAATAATGATAGTGCCACTTTCGCTGCGCATATCCTTAATTAATTGTTAATCACTGTGCAGTCAAAAAATTAAAAGGTTAATGGATGAATATGACAAAGGAAATACAATTAGAATGAGGATTTAAATTGTACTGTCAGTGGATTAAATACAGACATAAAAAAAATTCCTAGTATTAACACAGTAATATCTTATGAAACTGCAAGATGAGAAACACATTTTTAAACACTTTTATCAGTTTGAGAGAATAGTGCCCTAAATTTGGATCATAATTTAAACACCACCCCGTTTCCGAAGCTCGAATCTCTGTCTGCTATAACAAACATTTTGATATGTTATGGGCAAACAGAAATCAGGGTATTATTCAGAAAGAAAAGTCGTACAAACAACAGACACACACACACACACACACACACACACACACACACACACACACACAAACATACATAAAGAAAGAGACACACATGGTGCTGTTCAGATGGTTATCCTGGCCAACCACGTCAGATAATTCAGTACCATGGAGAGAGACTTGTAGAACTGCTGCTGACAGCCGTCAGCAACCATAATGAGAGACCACAGACGAGCTGACAGACAGAGACAAAACAACGCATCCTGACCCTCATAATTCACCGAGGTATGAATGAACACAAGAGCACCTGGATCAGGAGCCTCACGCCATGTGCCAACCTCCGTCACAACGAGGCGACACACACACAAACACGCGCGCCAGCCCGATGCAGGACAACAACAATGGTCAAATCGTATCCTACATTTTTATCTCTATAGGTCAAACAGGATGGCCAATTGGCCTCCGCTCCACCTGTTTGCAAAGCCCTTTGTTAAAATGTTGAAATGACTCTCCAGCCCAATCAGAGAGAGCCTTGATGACATCACTGTGATGTAACTTCACAATGTGTTTTTTCTTAAGAAAAGCTCCCTTCAGGATCACAGCTCAGCACTGTTTGTGCAGGTTGAGTAGTATTTTTAATGGAAGGTAAATTGAATCTTACGTTAAGCAGAACTTTATAAGTTTACCCAAAGGTCTGGCGGCTAATATAAGTGAGGATAAATGAAATTTAATACATACAATTCCTTCTCTTTGTGTGCATTTAATAACACAAAGAAACTGTGTTGTAGTCCAAAGCCACATCCATGATTTATGGAAAACGTTGCCCTGGCATACATCGCCCTTCAGCAAGGACACAGAAACGTCCCCAGGAGCTTCTCAGCTATAAGGAAAAGTGCCAAGTCGAGAGATCTGCCATCTATTAAAACACACAAGCACATTAAGGCGAAGCTGGGTAATCACAGCCCAACAAGAGTGGAGGTCAGTCACACCGTTAACACAATTAACACAGGAAAACGCAGATGATTAGATGTAATTACATGACGAAGAAACACATATTTTAAATGCTGCATATGATGAATACAAAATGTAGCATAGTGTCCTTTGTCGAAATTATGTATATGATGACCAGATTATTTGCATAATTACCAAAACTAAGTATAAAATTGTGTGTGCTCATATGTTTAGGCCCAAAGTAGCTCTTTAGTGATCAACAAGGGCTAAAGCTGAGTGCTCAGTCATGCTCTCCTGCACCATCCACAGCTCTTCCTTTTGATGAATTACTGCCTACATAAACACAGAGCTGGCATGATATGAATATTTAATAGACAGTAAAGAGGGGAAATGTGGATTGCTCTGCTTTTCTCTTTCTCCTCATTCCTTACGTTATTCAGCAGAATGACGCCTATTTGTCCTCTGATAACAATACGCTCTTATACTGACACAGAGGAAAGAAGAGCTACAATGCAGGATAACAGCTGAAAATGTGCTTAATTGTGCAGAATCCCAGCCAGTTACAACAAATCTGCAATAGTGCCACATCTGTTGCTTTCTCACCAACACAATGAGTACAGTACATAGCACCAGTAGACAGACTGCAAGTGGTTCAAGACATGCAGCTTATTAAAGTGATTCGATTTGGCTCAAGTCTGCTCTTGATAAGAAAGATGCTTGGATTATATCCCAGACTGTCTTTCACTTAGGTATTCTTCCTCCGAGGCTGAATGGACACTGAGTTGGTAGACAGAGAGGCAGCTGGGGATAAGATTTGATTGCCAGATCCCAAATTGCTCTTTGTTTCTTCTTCTTTCACCTCAAATCCAGACCTTCATTCTCTCCACCATCAACTCAACAGAAGCTTAAACATCGCATAACCAGCGACCAATGTGAACTGAAACTGTGGATCATTGCCTTGCCTGCCGATAGCCATCGTATATCTTCTGAATCGAAGACTTCAGAAGGAATTTCGTATGATAGGGATGACAACATACCGAGGAGAAGAAGATTTTTTTGTTCTGTCAAGCATAGCTCATTGTGGGCAGACAGGAATAAAAAGCATCAGCGTGCTCACACACTGCACATAGTGTACCAGCTGTGACTGGGGCACACATGGCGTGCTCTCTGCTTGGTAATGTGCCTCGCAGGAGATCATGAGCATGTCGACCACAGAAACACATGTCCAACTCTTTAGGCCAGCGCAGCACATAAGTACACATTTAAAAATAAAGCACATAGCTACATGCACTTCGCTGGCATTCATCCCTGTATGCTTTCATTTGCAGAGGGAAGGAATGCCAGCAGCAAAACATGAGAGAGAGGTACAACCAAGGCCTTAATGCAGTGTCCTCTGACTGAGGAAGTTTTAGACATTTTTAGACAATTCTTTCTTAACAACTGATCGACCGAACATCAATATTTAAATGGATCGACTTATATTTTTGACAGCAAACACGGCAACGTGCCCTAATGTGGTCTTAATTTACACTTCCAGTTCCAGTACAATGTGTCTGCAATTTTTTTTTTTTTGATTCTTATTTTCATAGTGCTGTGCACAAATCACATATTCTTACAAAAATATTCACATTTGAGAATGACGTTTTTTTTGAAAATGATTGAAAAAAAATATCATCAAGAGTTAAAGCGAAAAAATAAGCTTCAGCCTAACTGTAAAAAAATATATATGAGATGTGCACGCTCTAACACAGATTTTAATGTTTAGCATCAATGTGTCCTCAGTGTTGCAACCAGTCCAAATAGTTCATGGCAAGTGTTCTGCAGCTAAACTGATATTTACAGGCACTGCAGCCTGGAGTATTTTTGTGTCCAAAGGTGCGTAACTATGTGAGTGAGGACATGTGCTGCTGGACTGAGGTCAAGCCTTGTTCCGCTCATATATCCTCTCCCTCGGGGTAGAGGGAGCCTGATAAACACAGTGACTCAATGAATCTCACACAACACTAGCCTGAACAAACAAGGCTAACAGTGCACTGACCGTGATCTCTCAGGACTAACTTAACAGAACCAATGGCCCATTTAAACTTCCATGGAACCCTGCCTCATTTCTCCCTTCTGGTCCCTATTAGCTTAAAGGTCAAATAGCTTCTTTTGAATATTTTACCCATCCTTGTCTAGATGCTCTCAGTGTTTTCTAAGTGCTGAGTCTCCACAGGCATTTACGGTTTTTATAGACTTGCCTGGGGGAGGAGGAATTAGAGCATTAATGTGTGGAGCGCTAAGATCGAGCGTCTCTGCCTCGTCTTTGCGACCCACCTCCTTCCTTCATCTCTTTGTGTGACTATTCCAGGGAGGGAGAGGCTGAAGATTTAAAGGACAAAAAAAAAAAAAGAAAAGGGGGACAGTGAGTTCAGACGATGGTGCGGACATCCGGGAGTATGGCTCTGAGAAATAAATAGACTGAGTTGTTTGAAAGCTCTCAGGCTGATTGGCATTCTGTGTCGATGTCTGCAGAGGTGCAGTCAGAGGCAGAAAAGGGAGAGAGACAGGAGACAGATTTCACTGATAGTTTTGTTTTCTCTCTCGGTGTGGATCTCTGTTGATAAAGAGGACTCGGCCAGGAAAGACAAACACAGACTACAATAGGAAGGCCCGCGCACACACAGTGACCCTGTCGGTATTGACATATCGTGGCCTCCGGGTGACTCAGTGTTTTTGTGCAGCCACAGGAGAGCCTCCATGTTGTGCATGCAGACCTGCAGAAACCCTTTGCACTGTCCAGGCCGACAACAAAAGTGGTAGCGTCAGGCACATGGAAGTCTTTGCTGTCTTCTCGCCTCTCTGTTTTCGCCTTCTGTCCAAACATTTTCATTCTTTCTCGTTACACTTTTTCTCTGGCTCAAATTGAAACTTCTCTTTAAAAAAAAAGGAACAAAACAAATATTTTGGTGAAATATTTTGTTATAAGAACACAGTGGATTATCTCTGCACTGTCGTGTCTAATCAAACGGAATAAGGTCAAGGATGAAAAAAAAATGTCACCTTATTGCAATTTATATTCGGATGAAAGTGAAAGTTTTGTGCTAAATTCATCCATATATATATTAGATTTAGAGGATTACAGGACTTTGTAAACCCCAGGGAAAATAGCACAAGACAAAAAGGCAAAGTAATTGCCTTCTGTCTCATCCAAACTGTTTTTAAAAAGTCTCTGAGACAAGCTGTAATTTGCGATTTTAGCTGTTACAAAATAAAATTTGATTGATCGATTGAGGCCACAAACACACCACAGATATTCTTCCTTCTTCTAGCTCTTTGAATTTCACGGCATAACTTGACATCAGCTCTCTGGCGATGGAGGATAAGGTCAATTAATTGAGTTAACTAGTAGAAGATTTAAGGCTGCTCTAATCCTGTGGATGCCTGAGCAGGGCAGAAGTGACAAAGGCAGATAGTTTGACCCTGATTCTGTGTCACACTTCCTTTTGAAGTGCATATTTGGCTGTGCACATACTCGTGCATGCCATTGTGTATGTGCACTGTAAACGTGATGAGAGGGGATAGACAGGAACTTTGGAAGATCAGGCTTGTTATTGCTCTGCATCATTGCTGGATATAATGGCCTCTGGTCATCTACATAGGAGGCATCTCCGTTGTTGGCATGAAGAGATGATAATCATGAAAGAAGACGTCAGCTGAAATTGAATTCTTTGGCTAGACACAACTACCTTTTCACAAAAGAAGAAATTAGAGTTGCAAAGATAAGTTTTTCCTATTTGGAAGCTGCTTTTTCCCGTCTATGCTTTCAGAGTTTCCAGTACACACAGCTAAAGTAAATAACTAATCAATACAGCAGCCCACAGGCAGGGGTTTCCTGTTCCCTCTTCCCAAATCCTGTATCACTGCAGCAAAGAGGAGCTTTCTAAAAAAAAATTATAGCAGGGCTGGGCAATCCTGTGCAAACAAAAAAGCTTTCTGAAGTTGTGCTCGGTTTCATGTGAGGATCACAAGCTCACAGAAAGACAGAGAACAATAGAAAACTACAAAATAACAGAACACAAAAGACAAAGGTTTTTGGGTTTTTTTAGCTCTGTTGACAGAATTCTGAACTGTGCTAAACAACACAAAGAGACACTCACCATCGTCCTCCCTTCTCTGCCTCTATCATAGGCACACCCCCACAAAACCTCTTCTGCTGCATGTATTATAGCAAAGGACGGATGAAAGCTTCAGCCATACACACATGCAGGAAAAGGGGTCCCACTGTGTGACTCCACTACAAAGTTGACCTTCTCTTCAGGTCCTGAAAAACACCTGCATATCAACCAGGCCCATTAAACACTGAAGAGCCAAATGAGGGTAGACATCATCAGTATGCTCAACTGCATCCCTGAGCCTGTTCCTGGGGTCAAAAGTCAACACCATCAACCTGCAGCACAGCCTACCTTCATTCCTCCATGTAAATAATATACAGCAAATTGCTACATCTCAGATAACCACAAGGACTCAAGTAGGAAACACTCTTCCATTTCATTTTTTCCAAAAGCATTGGAAGTTTCTGTACAGCAAACTACGCAGAATCTGACTAAATGCATTTCAACTACAAAATATGCTACAGTACGCACAATAACGAACAGGTTAGCTCACACATTTCACAGCAGAAATCGATGCATTATTCCCACTTCACTCCAGGGAGGATGGGTGGGGGGGTTGGCGTCACCGGGAAGGGGATGGTGGGTTGATGGTGTAGAGCTCAACCCTAAGAATGGAACATCATCTCATGAGATATTGATTCAGCCCCTCTGTCCATGTTTACAGCAGGAGGAGAGGGGGAGAAAAACCTGCAGTGCATCCTTTCTCAGCACTCATGACAGACAGATTTACAACCAGCGCTGCTCTGTTCGGGGATTGCTTTGGTCACACAAGTGCATTAAACATTTACCCGAATTGATAAGTGTTCGTAAATATTCAACTTTTGCTAATCTTGGTACTCATTACCAACAACTATGTCCAAATGTTGACAACTCTGCTGCTTCAGGCTCCTCTTTGTGTTCTGGTTGTAATGCTTTGTTCGCTCAAATCGTGTGATATTAACTTGACTTATGCAAATAGTTAATGTAGAAAAATTCCGACAAGGGATACAGTGGCAGGAAATCAATCATCTACAGGCTAAGCGTGTGTTCCTATTAGAGAGTTTGACAGTTGACCCATGATAATAATTCACCCTAACATACTTCACCTCATGGGAAAACACATTATTTGTTTGGATGCCCAGTGGGAGCAAAATTGTCGCAACACAACAAAATGCACTACTCGTGTCTCCAAACCACAGAACTTGTGTGATACCACGCTTTTATTTTACACATGATCTTAGTGTCGATTTGGGAGGTGAGGGGGTTGGAAGTGGTGTGACACCTTAACACCATGGCTGCCGAAAAAACCATTTTAATAACCGAACAAGCTGGGTCATTTTAGCGAACTGTGGGACATTTTGTGGTGGCCTTCATGGCACAGAAATCGGATATTTTAAACAACACAGTGGGAGAGGTTCAAGAAATGAAAGGAGATATTTAGCAGAAGATGTCAATATCGTGTCAACAAAACCAGGAAATTTTAGACAAAACGTTTTCCCTTGTTTGACCTGTTTTTTTCTGCATAAACCTAACATAAGCAGACTTTAAGCACAATCCTGTTAAAACGTAAAGAAGTGTAATGTTTCAACATAGCAAATATACACTTTCAACATAATTTCCAGTTTGTTAAAGGAGTGTCTTGACATTATGCATCAGTCACACTGTGAGAGATAATTGATAAATAAAAGATAAATGAATAAATAAATGAATGAACACACACACAAACTTGTTTTTGTGTAAGTAGCACAAAAAGTCATTGCTCCAGGCTGAGAAACATGCTTTAGACTAGCTGCTGCATAAAGATTTGTCAAGCGCTTGAACAACAGGCACATTAATTAAACTGAATCTCTGACAACACCAAAAGTGTTGTGTGTTTACGGCAATCTTTAAGCTCAACTGCAGCAAATTGCATAAGATGCCATTCATGTGGGGATTTGCCTGTTCTAAGATAGCATAAATGTCAATTCTTCTGCAGACTAAAACAACAGAAAAATGAGCTATGATGGTGTCTTAAAGGATTATCTTATTGAACTTATCAAACTAAAGATATAAACTGACATTATGACTACAAAGCTGGTGGACAGATGATTTCAAGCTTTGTGGCCGCGACATCACTGTAAGCTGATGGACATGCTGTTCTTCATACTCTGCAGTGGTCATGTCCCATTGGAGGATGATCTGCCCGGAGACAGCACTAACAAGCAAGAACCATGGGGGATAATGGTATCTCCGAGACACACAGTACAAGAATACCCAGCAATTAAGAGAATGGGCCAGCAGGCGGAGAGAAGGATGGGCAGGGGGCCGAGCGAAGGAGCTGGCTGAAGGGAAAACACAGAGGAGAGGAGAGGACTCCACAGAGCAAGAAAACACTTCTTGATTTCTGGAGCAAAACACGCTTACAGCATCTTATTTCCCACATGGATTTAGTGTATAAAAATGTACAGCAAGTTGCACGCATAAGAGAGAGGAAGTGTGTATAGTACAAGCAATACTCCAGGTGGGATTTTGACCGGGGCAGACAACCAGCACAGCAGCAAACGTCGTAGGAACATGCATGCAAAGCAGCCCAGTGTGCAGGTGCACACCTGCAAGAAATGGCATACATTCAATACATTTCTGGGACTCAAAAATAGAATATACAATGCAGCAGGTTGCTCTCAAAATGTCATTAAAATAGATAAAATACTGAAACGAAACTAAACACACAATTTATTTTCAAATAAAAGAAAAAAAAAAGGGGATACTCAGTCTGTATATTGGATTTTTGGCCTTTTATAAGAATAAATCATATTCATGAGATAGTTGAGCCACTCAGTCCCAGAAACAATTTCAATTTCCATGCGCGTGTTCCCTGCCCTTTTATAATGCACCTCTGCTGAGTGCAGTGAGAGTGGACGTGAGTGACGCTATTTTAATGGAAGGCCATGCGGTCACATACTCATAGAAGTGTGCGAAAGGCAGCTATGAGGCAGGACATGTTATTTTTTCGGAAGTAATATCGCTGTCGGAAAGTGCTCCCTCCAGCAAAGACAGACGGACGGACAGGGAGGTTTAGAAGCAGAAGATACAGTGGATGCAGATGCTAAGAAGTAACAGATCACGACAAAGCACACCGCTGCTTTAACAGCATGCAGAAATATAGCTGAGTATTACTACACAGCACCATATTGTTTGTTAAGTGGCTACATAATCCAGACATAACTCCCTCTCCTTTTTTCTTTGCCTGTTTCTCTTCTCTGTCCCATCACCTGTCACATCATCTAAAAAACAGCAAGCATGAGACATCCGCTGGACAGTACTCTGCTGCAGGCAGTATCACACTGTCTCTTCATTTTAACTTGCTGCAATAATTTGCGAAAAGATCTTTTGGATTCTGTATGCGAGTGACAACTGCAAGTTCAATGAGTCAAGCAGTGGAATAAGGACATGGGAAGACACTGGACGACGTAAGTACATTATATAACCAGGCAAGCATATGCATTATCCCAGTGCTGTCAGTCATAAAGGCAGTGCATGCGATTATCAAGATGTTGTTTTTAAAAATGGGCATTTTGGGGGCCCAGAGCACTAGCTCAACACACACACACACACACACACACACACACACACACAAACACAAACACAAACACACACACACACACACACACACACACACACACACACACAACAACAACACAGAAAACAAATTCAGAAAACATGTGCCTTCAAAAATTCACAGCACAACAAAATAAAATAACGTTATAGCCAACTGAACCAACTCTACAAAACAGGCCCACTGATGGACATGACTTTAATTTAATGTTGCTTTTGCCTCCATTTGTCATTTTATTCTTTTCCTTCTTTTATGAAGCGCCGTATTGCATTTTTTTTAATATGAATTAGGGTCGTTATGATAAAAGATTTTTTTCTAAATGATTGTGTCCAAAATAATATTGCAATATCTAGAGGAAATGTAATAAATGCTAGCAGTCCGATTCATGTTTAACTTTTTTTATTGTGCATTTTGTCTCTTTTGCAGATCAAAAGTGTGTCAAAAGTCTGTAACCATAACTGTAAAAAAGTGCTTATCAACTCATTAACTTTTTTTATTGTGCATTTTGTCTCTTTTGCAGATCAAAGGTGTGAGTGTATGCAGGTGCATAGAAAGTCTGTAACCATAACTGTAAAAAAGTGATTATCAACTCAGCATAACAGGATGAGTTGATAAACAAAAGATCCATAAGCCTTAATATCTTCACTGGATTATTTACATGATATTATTTTATGTTGTCAATACCAATGGATCTATGTCAAAACGAACTTAATATGAACTGTAGCATACATAGTTTTATTTATTCACTTATCATTAATATTAATATTCACTGGACAAGGAGTTTTCCCTTCCTCCCATTGTACAACATGAGCACTGCCATTTTGTGCTGCCTATGTCATTTCAAGCCAAACTATCGAGTTCCTGCCCATACAACAGACCAATCACGAGACGGCCTCAGCTGTCAATCGTGATGTTATGCACCTTTTTAGTATAATCAAAGCAAACGGATCAGAAACATGAACATCTGAACATCAATCAGCATAACAACTATCTAAAATGGCAGAAACCATTTTTGAGAAAACCTATGTTTTTAGTTTGGATCGGGTCCTACCTGATATGCTACCATAACCTGTACTGCAGCCCACCAGCAGGGGGGGATCAAGACGTTAGCTTCACCTTTACAGAGCTCTCATGTCATCTATCTGTGTCTAACGTCAATGCTTGGGGCAAACGTTAGCAAGCGGGGTGGAACATGTTTGATGACTTTCAAACGAAAGCTGCTCTTTGAAATAATGCAAATTAATGTAACATTTTAGTGGATATTTTTAGAAAGATTGCTAGATGATGATCCAAGGCCCACCAGTGGTGCAGAGAAGAGCTGCTTTAAATGGTAAATTAGCTATAAAAACATTTGATGGGTGATTGCGGTTGACTGACTAATGGAGCAACCAAATTGCTGCAGTTCTACTTTGCTTTATACTGCAGCAAGCAGCTATATACTCTTTCTGTTTTCATAACCTTTGGCTCTTCCTTCTCATGGTTCTTTGGCTCCCTAGAATCCTCAAAAGCGACCTTGAGCTCTGACGCCCTGTCAGCATCTGCTTGTTATGCATTTACACCTAAATGTATGGACACAGCCAGCATTCATTATTCAGGTTGGATCATGCACAATTTCTTCACTTGGTGTATGGCTTTCAAAATGTTATTAAACCCATAATTTGTAATGCATCAACACAACATCAACACACATTTTTTACAGGACTAAATCTGGACTCTAAGAACAAGAATTTTCACAGTAGTTGTGCATTTCTTTAATGGAGAACAATGGACGACTGAGTCACCATGCAAACTGTGGTGGACAACTCTCAAGAGCCAGTTAATGATGGGATTTCTGGGATTATTTGAGCAATGTACCAAAGGAGACTCGGAAATATAAAAACGAGGCCACAGTGTAGAGGGAGCAATACACTGTCAATACACAGGACTGTTACTGCACTAAAACTAAAATAATTATGTTGGAGGTTAATAATGCCAATACTGATACTTGTGTACTCGCTGACATGCTAACATCGGCCGATATTAACGATAAATCAACTGATAAATCGGTCAGACTCTATTTTGTAGCCTACCAGTTTAATCTCATACCACTACGGGAAATATACACTCTTATAGTCCCCTCCAGTTGCAGATAAAATAAAAGGAGTTTACCTAAGAAGAAAATAGCAAAAGTGGTAGTAAACTGATGGCCTCCCCCTGGATGGACGCGAAGTGCTCATGAACAAACATCACTAGGTGCTTCTCCAGCATCCTGACGGGGGATCAGATCACGCACAGCCCACATCAGCGAATAACAGAAAGCAACAGAAGCAGCTCCCCTCACCTCCTGCAGCTGTTCCAACTCCTTCCTGAGAGTCTCTTGCTCCGTCTCCAGCTCGACATACTTCTGCTTCAGCGCCTGGTTCTCCTCCAGGACCACCAAGCCGCACTCCGCCGCCCTGATCTTCTCCCGGTTCGCCTCGGCCAGTTCCTGCGTGAGCCGCTCCACCTCGGCCCGGTACTGTTCCACCGACTCCCCGCATCCTCCGTCGGCGGCCATCGCACTTCCCTGTTGGTCCCCACTATTGGTCTGCGGCTCCGACTGTGTCTCCACCGCTTTGGACACGGAGACAGAGGCGGGTGGAGGCTGGGAGATGCCCAACATCCGCCCCCTTGTCCCCTGAGAGCCGGCTGAAAATCTACACAAATGGACGCGTTCAGGGATCTCCGGGCTACATTCAGCTGAGTAGCGACGCCGGCAGCACCTCGCGTCAACAAAATAAATCCTGGGAAGAACACAAGGATTGATAGATAAAGCACTGAAATCAGGTCAGCGTTGCCTCCCGCATGATACTCAGCAAAAACAGCGTTTCTGCTTATTCATGGGTGCGAGGGCGCCACCTGTCGGAGGTCTCTAGTACTGCTACTGTGTTTGTCTCCGAAGCCCAGGTGCAGCTACTGTCTGTTTTAAACCACTGGCACACACAGGTTTCTGTCCCCCAAATTAATGACCCTGCCAGCTCTCATCATTTACTGTTACGGAGTTAACAATATGTAGGCTATTTTGTAGAGAAGTAGACGGGTAAACACATGTCTTTATAATAATAGTAACTTGGGTTCCACTTCATTCAGGTCAGATAGAGTCAATGTGCTGCCCTTTGTGCATGTTTGGCTCACTGAATAGGACCTGTCATGATAATATGGCTGTGAAAAGGGACCTTCTTGTGCATAAATGCATGAAGGAAATGCTGTAATTTTTCACACAAATCAAAACTTCCGTCAATTGTAGCCAGTTTTGTTTAGGCTATTCTTAGACCCTATAGATGGCTTAAAGAAAAACTCCCCTCACAACAGACTTTAACAAAAAAGTATCTGCTTGCAGTGCTGCATACTGTCAGTGCAGTACATAACATAACGCGGTAACAGGAAATGTACATTTGTTCAGGTTTTACAACAACATTTATGAATGGAATGCAGCTGTAATCAATGTTACTAGTTACGCCTGTTTTTGATCAGAGGAGACATCCTCTAGTTTCTATTTTGTGTTGAATCTGTCTGCCTCTCTCTATTATGTATAGATATTTAAGTCTTTGTATTGTTCAATGTTTGTTATAATAAAGATAAAGTATATATTCCTGATTTATGCCTCTTTTCAATCATCATCCATTGCACTGGATGATGTTTTGCTTCCCCCATGTGGACAACAGAAACACCTACTGCACCTTTTCATTCCAGGTAGTATTTTCATGTTCATTTTAGTACTTGCTGCAGTTTTTCCATTCCGGACAGTATTTTCATGTTTATTTTAATAATCAGCGCTTGCTTGTATTAGCACAGCTCAGTGTGGTGTTCATTGTTCCACTGTCACTTTTCACATCTGCAAGTCCTGTCAGATTACTCCCCCTGCAGGCTCAGGATCAGTCCTGCACTCAAGAACGGGAGGGAAAACTGCAAAAAAAAAATAATAAAATAATTACAAGACATATCAGTGTATGGTTACATTTGTTCCACTTTAAATATATGAAAAAAGTGCTCTCATTTGAATAAACATTATCACACACTGGGGCCAAAACATTTGGATCATCTGTTTTCTGATCTGTCAGTTGCTTGTCCCGAATGAACAACATTCAGGATAATTACATTATTACTTTTTTTTCTTTTTTTTTTTTAAATTTCAGATAAAGCATGCATTATGAACAGCATCTACAGTATGATAGAAATTTATGGCTCCATCTACATGGTCAAGGCTTTTCGTTTGAGGCTCTCCACCAACTCTTCTTGTCCTCTCTTTAACCCAGCCTCTGCAGCAGGAGCAAGATAAAGTATCAGCAAACACATGCAATAAACGAGAATATGACTGGGGTGAAAAGTTTAACCATACTCAGAGGCTTGATAAATTTAATCAGTTATGGTATTGGCAGTAAAGGCGAGGAAGTGTTATCTTTGTTTTATAATTAGCAATTATTTGAAAGGTGGCATATGTAATATTTTTTTGAAGAATATCATTGCTTGGAAAAAAAACAGGTTTTAAGGTGAAGCAACAAAGATGGAACAAATGCAATATTATGGGAAATATTGTGAAATACATTTAAAACAGCCTAATTTGAAACAAAAAAAAAAAAATCGATTCATGTACTTCTGTACCTGAAGTCACAATTATTTACAAACGCTGTCAAAAATAATATGCTAAATTTGTACCCTCAGGGGCCTAATGGCAGAACAATTACTGTATACTTTATAACTTATTTGTATCTTATCAACTTAGAAAGGGTACATATTAGTACCATATAGATCAACTGTGTCCCTTTTAGTGGTAAATCTCATTCAGCTTTACCTTAAAGAACATAAATGTACCTCATCCGTACCTTTATTTCTAATAGTGTACCATATATCTAATGTACTACAGTTGTCCACACCATCATTGGTATTTCCCATTTATATGTATTCAACAAGTTCTCAAAGTTCTCTAGCTGACCTACCGGTAACCCTGACTTATGATGCCAAATTAAGATAAGCACAGGTTGTCAGAAAGTCACATAAATGAACGCTGTTTATGGCAGCGTAGGATCTTATCTCTGACAAGGAAGTGTGTGGTCATGAAAAAAAAAATCTAAATGCTCTCCTACACAATAACACAGCACAAACACAACTCTGGAACAAGAAGCAGCGTGTGTGTGTTGCGTGTAACTCAAACCTTGATCCGTACAAATTCATTAGTGCACACTTATCGCAAGGTGTTTTATTACGAAGAAAGTCAACTGAATGTTGTCAGCCAGTACAAACATTCTGAGTTTTCACGTCATTAGTGAATGAGAAATGTTCAGCGGTTAGCATGCAGCTTTAATTTCTTGTTGACAAAACACTTCAATATTTATAAAATGAATTATAACTTACAGATTACAAAGTATATTCAGGTATCCCCAGAAACTCTTGATTTTTTTTACACACATACACAATAGTGTCCTCATATGTAAGAATAATAAATGCTATCTGTTTTCCACCTTACAATGAAATACAGGTTCCTGCGATCTGAGGAACATGTGACAGTCAGTATAGCAGTTGTGGATGAGAAACAGCCTTCGCTCAAGGAGTTTGGGTACGCAGCATGGCAGCCGGCAGCCTGTCTGTAGCTGTCGGTTCTGTAAGAGCTGAAAGAATGTACACGTCTCAGATGCTATCGTAGAGAAACAACGTACATGCTTGAATTCATTTTTCAGCATCGAATAGTTAGGGTATTGTTTGAAAGCATTGTTGTTGAGGCTCACTGAAATACAAACTGTCGTCTTCTGATTTATTCAAGCAAGCATATTGACACGTTACTTTTTTTTTCAACTCTTCTAACTGCAGTTATTATGATAAGCTATGTGCTTTTACTACAAAAAACATTAAACAGCCTTTTATGTATGAACAATGCTACATAGGACTGCAATAAAAATGGACAAATATATATAATGAAATTAAAGCGAGTATTGTTATATGTGCTATTGAAGAATATGATTAGCCTGGCATTACCTCATAATAAAAGGACTGACTGGCTGAATGTGTGGGCTGTTTAGCCATCAGTTCTATATCCCTCAGAGTTTCAGTCTTCCTCCACTTCGCTCGACGGTTTTGGAACCAAATCTGAAGCACACACAAGACAATTGAATAACATGTGAATAACATGCCGACCAAACTGCTGGCCATCATGGACAACACCTCCCACCCCCTCCATGAAACTGTGAACATTCTGAGGAGCAGCTTTAGCAACAGAATGATCCAACCCCGCTGCTACAAGGAACGATACAGGATGTTGTTCCTCCCCAGTGCAATCAGACTTTTCAACACCTCTGTTACTAGACACTAGACACTTTATCTGGTTAAATCATTCACCTCCTCCTACCTGCACTAAACTCTGCACTCTGAATTCTACAACTGCCAATACTGTGTATATTTTGTACTTTTATATTCATCTTATTTTATACTTCTATACCTTTATAGTGTTGTCCACTGGTCCTGTACCAGAACAATATTGCTGCTGTGACAAATGAATTTCCCTTCGGGGATTAATAAAGCTATTCTATCGCTATCTATCTCTATGTAACATGTAACTCTCCTCTGAAGACAAATGGTCCTATATAATTAAAGTAAGTGTTTCCAGTTAAGTTGATATGGTACAGACACAGTAACTTTGCCCAGTACCAATGGGGTAGTTTTGACTCAATGTACTTGATATTTCATATAATTCTCCAGACTAAAATCTGGCTGCCACCACTTCCCATCACCCTGAGATGTGATACAGATGACAGATTCTCCTAAGTAGCAGCGCCCTTAACTTTTGTAAAAGGTCTACACAGTCATCTGTTTGGTAAGATCTCCCCCGGATGATGGTCATAGGCCTCGGCCACGATGGACCATTTTCATGGACCCTTATGTTGAAGTGGACCCAAATATTTCTGCATTTTGCTTTTCGTTGGGTAGGCTAACATTCTGTAATCCTGCATACCTTCATTAGATAAATGTGCATGCAGCCTCAGCTGTTACAAGACCAGGACACGAGGTTCTTTTATCTTGACGGAGTGTCAAGATAAAAGTCACAGCTGGGTTGAAGGAGGGGATTATATTCCACACAGCCCTCTCAGTGTTATAACTATCCTGGCTGGGTTTTTCCGGTTACGACATAACTACAGCCACTGACTGCTCCTTCAGGTGGACTCTTTGCAAATTGTACGGCACTTGCGCAGCTTTTTGGCTGTTGTGTGGACTGCTGCAGATGTGATGCAGACTGTGGCGTCCAGTGGTGCCACTGGGATTGCTGTAGTGTCTGCGAAGCTGATTTGCCAGACTTTGCTTGAAACCCGTCCGGCTCCATGTTTCCTACCTGTATCCGACCCTCAGTGAGGTTCAGGCGAGAGGCTAACAGGTCTCTAGTGCTAACATCTGGGTAGTGACTCTGCTGGAAGACTTTCTCCAGCTCCTCCACCTGGTATGGCGTGAAAGAGACCCTTGTTTGCCTCTTTTTCTTTGTTTTACCTGGAAACAAATATTGTCATTTTTCTCGTCAGCATAAATTAAACACGTGTGCGTCCATCATAGCGAGTTATTCTTCATCCCTTTTCCTTGTTGTTTAGAAATTATAATACTCACTTATGCACTCTGTGGTGGCTTTTGGAGACTGTAGTCTGATTTGTGGAGTTTCTGAGCATGGAGAACGTAACAAAGTTAAAAGGAATATTTTTTGCAATCATGTTTCAGTGATAGTAATGTTGTAACTCCTCTTTGCAGAGTTTTTAAAAAGAGTAATGAAAAAACATACCTGCAAGTAAAAGCTGGTTAGACATTCTGGTGTTCTCCTGGATCACAGACCGGTGCCGAGGAACTTTAGTTTCATTTCTGACACACGTAGGTCTCCTCAGTATTTCTTCAATTGAATGAGCTAGTTTTTTACGTGGTAGAGAGTCCCGTTCTTCCTCCATGCAGGACTCTGTCTCTGTATTTCCTCTATTCCATGTTTCCAGCAGTTTATTCCCTGCCATCAGGACCTTGGCAATCAGATGTCTCCTTTTGGTAAAGGCAAAAAGTATGTCAGTCTCCTTCTCTGCACAACTCTCAGGCTAAGAAATCTCTCGTCGTATCACATCCAATTGTCTCTGGCATGTATGTTGCGCTGTACTCTCTCCAAGGTGAGGAAAGTTGTCCTCCCTCTCCTGTCAGCCGCGTTTGAACTGTATCACATGGCCATTGTCAGGGTGGAGCGACTTCTCAGTATGTACCTGCATATGCCTAGGAAAACTTAGCACTCAGCATCCACTGATGTCAGAGTTGTTTGTTTCAGTGGCCCATACGAAAATGTAATTTGTGACACTCACTGTAAATGTTTAAATATATTTTCCCAATTATCGTCCAGCTTTTAATAGACCTGTAGATTGGTTGCATTGTAAACTTATTAAACATATTTAAACTTTTGTTTCTCATTCTTATCACAAGATTTACTGGGAGTCTCGTCTTTATCACCCTGGCCTCAGAATGCCCTCTCACACATCAGGTCACCTTTAATAACATTGAGAACATGAGATAATAGGAGATAATGGCTTATTAGTCTTTAGTATGTCTCCATCTAGTGGTAAAAAATATATTTTTTCCATGAAATTCTGACTGGGTGGGGGATGAACTAATATATATACTGACGATAAACGAATTGTTATATACGTTTGAAATTCCATGATAGCCTGCGCCACTGAGTCTAGTGCCTAAAAGGGCAGAGAAATATTGACTTGTAGTCCTCATAAGGATCAAATGGATTCTAGAAATGCTGGAACCGA
>KV751367.1:5429304-5453707 GCA_001698575.1 Mola mola | reverse complement strand
CAAGTTTTAATACAGGGTTTTCCTTAAAAGTAAAGACTTGCTCAAGGCCAAACTGAGATTACCATGATGACATTATCATGATTTATTAGTTCTCCAGACTCCACTCTGAGTATACTTCCTGTGTAATATGCTCAGCCTTTGTGTGTCTAATCAGTGGATGTGGACTACTACCCTTTAAACTTTAGCATTACGGACAGATGTTAAACTGTCTGATGAGTTTATCATTTCGGTATGCATTAGTCATAATTCAGCAGTAATTATGCATTTTAAATCTTGATTTTTCTTGATGAGATTTAATATGAATTTACTCAGTGCCACCTGTCAGTGCAGCTATGTAAACCTTTGTCTTTGTCACGAGTCTGACCCACATGTGTGTCTTGTGGTCTGTAAGTAATGTAGTCTGCAGTGTGTAGCTGCCAGTGGACTTCAGAAAAACGTACAGATACAGAAAACTTATATATAACCATTTGTACGCCTGCGGTAAAGCACAGATGTGCTAATAGAAAAAAATGTGACTAAGCTTATCGTAAGTGAACATGGCACTCAAAGTTGCTTGCAAGTCCTCTGTTGATGTGTTTCCCTCCCCTCCTGCTCATGTCTTTTCACGTTTCTGTTTTGGGTTTTGGCCTCATAAAAACAGCCCTCTGAGCCTCTAGACTGCAGCTGACATGGCCCCAGAAGAAGAGAGTAATGGTCTCGACATGACCCAAAATTGTTCTCTGTGCTTCAATATTCCGAATATGATAACAGCGGCAGCACCTTAAGAGGCATATTTTTAATACTCATGTACAAAAAAGTATTTTTCATTTTGAAAGAGACCTTTAAATGAAAAGAACATTCAGTTTGTCCTTTAAGATTTAACCCGTTGAAGTTATTTTATGTAAGAGATCCCCTTTCCTGACGATTGATAGCAAATTGTGTGAGCTAATTTGGTTTGGTTTAGTTATGTCCATTAGTCGCACATTTATAAAGCTGACTGCCTCTGTGGCCTAATGTGATCATGTGCCTCTGATGCTATGTATATAACATTATTAACAATAGGCCATGGTTCATTCCGGAGAGACAGAAAACATCTTTGGCTATACATGTGTGATTGGACATATCACACACAAATGGACATCCATCCATTTTCTACCGCTTATCCCGTTAGGGGGGGGCTGGAGCCTATCTCAGCATCTTGGGGCGAAGGCGGGGTACACCCTGGACAAGTCACCAGTTCATCACAGGGCTGACATATAGAGACAAACAACCATCCACACTCTCATTCACACTTACGGGCAATTTAGAGTGACCTATTGACCTAACCCCCAGTTTGCATGTTTTTGGACTGTGGGAGGAAGCCGGAGTACCCGGAGAGAACCCACGCAGACACAGGGAGAACATGCAAAATCCACACAGAAACGCCCTGACCCGGAATCAAACCCAGGAACTTCTTGCTGTGAGGCGACAGCGCTAACCACTGCACCACTGTGCCGCCCACATACAGTACATCCACAGATAATTAATGTCATGTAGTCACGCTTCATTGTTGATAATTGCTGATAATGAGCATTCAACACCATACAATACGTGCATCGATGAGCACATGCATGTAATGTGCATGAGATGCTTATTACTCTGTTCGACCGTCGGCTATGTGACTGAAAAACGTGTCTTAACATTTGAATGCCTTAGGCTGTGTTTGTGATAAAATTCGGTCCTTTGGTACCTGACATGTGATGGATACTACTGCTTGCAGTCACATGCGCACAGAACTGAAGACCTCATGATGTCCCAGCACTGCTTCTCTCTCTCTGCTTTGCAAAGTTTCATGTGAGCTCAATTTCCTTTAACTATTCTATTTGTTTTTCCAGGCTCCCATTCATACTATTTGAATAGTCCACACGAGTCCAGACAGAAACCAACTATTCATTTAAAACGTTGTAATTCTGTCAGACTTTAGGAGGAGAGCACACAGATTAATATTGTAGTTTTAAGCTATGGTCGCATGACTAGCGTGATGACTTGCCTTCTAGCACCACTGGGTCGTAATGACTGAATGAAATTAATGTGATCAGAAATTCATTTCCCCCAAAGATGACCTATAACATTTGGTTATGGGCAACATGATACTATTAAAGGCATCAGCATCCATCAGCATTGCAACCTTATGTTCGGGGCTAATTAAGAAAAGGTTGTCTCTATACATTAACAGAAATCTGCTCAGTATTAGTAGCATTGAGATTTTGAGGATCTTAGCATTTAGCCCGGCCTCACAGAACAAGTGGCATGGCTGCAGCCCAGACTAGTGTTGTAATGCATTTTGAAATTAATTTATTTCTTATTGGAAGTTTGATTCACTAATTCTGATAATTAGAGAATTGTTAAATATTGAATAATTGGCCAGGATGCGAAGCATTCGACTTATAGTATAATATACACCATGTATACGTGTCAATTTTCGTGAATTTGCTTCATTTTGATATTTATTTGCATTTATTGCCAGAACATCAATCTTAACATCAGTAGTATATTTGTATGAAAGACTAATTTACTGCCACCAAAACAATTTTTCATCATATCTTTACTTTTACTTGAAAACCATGACCAAAAATGTAATGATTCAGGACCAGACACTCAGAGACATCACTAAACTGTGAAGAAGGTGAAAGCCAAGGTGTTTTTAATGTTCATAGCCTTACAAATTAAAGGCCTTTTATACGATCCTAATTCTTGGTCATAGTTTACTGTTATTTTGTAGAAATATTCCCTTCCATGGGTGGTTTGGAGGGACACCTGAAGGGCTCCTACTGCCTTTATTGATTGTTTTTAAAATGCTCAAATCTTTAAACTACAAGTTCTATTGTCAAAAGTACACTCAGTTGGAATACATTTCTAAAGGATGATGACATTTATACATGACCTACAGTATAATGGCAAGATACATACAGTATATAATGTACAGCAACACTTTTGCATTTCCAACCTGTCATATTAAAAGTCTTCTCTGTGTTGTCAAATAAAACCAGTAGATGTAGTTGACAACAGGACCCAAATAGTTGAAGTATTTTGTAGTGGACAGATGAAAAACAATTGCACTCACCAAATTTGTTGAAAAAAGAAATGACTTTTAACAGTTGAGCATTGTTAAGTATTGTGTGCTGTCATTTGAGATAGACTGTTGAAGAGGCAGCTGCAGGGCTGCCTCATTAAATAACTACATGTGTCGGACTTTGAAACAAGAAGACGTGCAGATCAACAAACGTGCCAACACTCTGAGAATGTATGTGTCCTCTGCTGCCTTATTAGAGATGCCCTCTATTAAACTCTCTGTAATTAAGAAGATGGAGGCTGCATCAAACTCTTAATTCGAGCCAAAAGTCTAATTTAATCTAATATAAGGTCAGTGGAAGTAGAGCTATGTGGTTAATGAGCAAATCAGGTTATTGTTTACTGGAGATTTTACCATCCTAAATAACTGCTTTGTACCACGTAATAGTTTGGCAGCGCATGACAGTTGTAATGATAGCTACATGTATGAAGGTCTGCCCTATCTAAGCAAATATTTGGTGACGAAATTAGAAAGAATGTCGGCTTGGAGAGCCAAACGTAACTGATCTACTCCAATTAATAGATGTTGACTATTCAGGTACGTCAGTCAGAATATTCTGACTTGTCTTAAACAGTATTCCAATGAGAAAGTATAGCTGTGAAGGATCCTAATAGTAGTGAGCTTTTTCACAAATAAGGACTTTAGCTTGGCATATTGGTGCATAGCAATATAGCAGGGAGAATAGAGGTAAGAATAAACTATTGATCCCTTCAATCTTTCTGAAGTCCTCTTGCTCTGGGATTAAAAGTTAGCAAAGCAAGTATGTTTGTGCGAGAAAGAAACTATGTCTGAAAGGACATGTCCTGCCCAACATTTACTGGTTGGTCAGCTGCTGTCATTGGTGTAATTGGGTTCACATGAGCTGCTGGTGGGTCTCATTTCCATCAATGAGAGCAGGAATCTCACGTCTGAGCGACTGTACAAAACTAACCCAGCAGACCCCTCCCAAGGCAGCTCCCAGCTCTTTTCCTTCTCCCTTAGAATCGCCAGTCCTCTCTTGTTCCCTCCCCCCTCCCCCCCGCTCATGGCTTTTCACTTTTCTGTTATGGTTTTGGCCGCATAAGACAATCACCTGAGCACGTCGACTGCAGCTGACATGGCTCCAGAAAAGGAGAGTAATGGCCTCGACAACTATGAATATTCAGTAAGTTTTACTTACTTTTCTACAATGTTTTGAATGTTTGTGTTTGATTGTAGAATGTTTTGAAACAAGAAGCTACTTCTGATGGTGTGAAAATTAGCTTTTTTTGTTTAATTTCAGCATTTCTACCAGTAAGGATTCATATGAAAGTCCAGTCATTTATGTTGAAATAGTGTGAGTGTGAATATGTCTGCATTGTAAATATTACTCTGGTCTAATTACTAAAATACAAACCACAGCAGAAACTTCATGTTACCATCAGTTAATGGCTGACATTAATATTGTCGTATTTACATTCTCTGTCCATCCGTCAATGCTCAAAATTACATTACTGAAAATGTCAGTGGCTCCGTGTTAAGTCACAGAACAAGAAATAGACTGATTTTTGTTATTTAAATCAAAATCTTGAAATCAATTTTTGTATAAAGGAGTATGTTTTATTGATAGCAAATGCTCAGAAACATTTATTGAAAATTATTCATCTGATTGTGTGGGTGGATTTTTATTTGACCCATATGGCAAAAATAACGTCCGCAGTGCAAAGGATTTCGTATGGATCTTTGACTGAGCTCTCCTTCTAACTGAAGCTTGAAGGTCGCTTTTGTGATCTACCGGAGACAAAACACACAAAGGAAGTCGACATGTCCACGGAGGAAGAAAGCAACAAGCTGGCTTACTGCGTAACAGACGTACCTCCCTGGTACCTGTGTGTACTTCTGGGCATCCAGGTGAGTCAGGAAAGGGGTTTTAAGGTCAGATGTGACCAAAGGATTAAGTGTCGTGGTAGTTTTTTTAATATTATAAACCGATCAGCCACAATATTGAAACCCCCTGCCTGATATGCCTTAGTCCCTCTCATGTCACCTAAACAGCACTGCACTGTTGCATTGTAACAAGTCATTGTTATTTCTTTCACTCGTCAGCGGCCTTAATGTTCTGGCTGGTCGTGTCACATGAGAGCTACCGTTTGCAGCTTTCGTGACAGCAGCTTAGACTTGGCTTGATGCAGGCCTGGCTGTGAAAATTGGCTTCAGTTACAGTTACAGTGATGGTAAAGTCAGTGCATACAGTCGATGACTGTATGCACTGAAGAGCTTTTATCTTTTCTTGAAGGCCCTGCATTTGCTTCATTTGCCCACGTTATCAATTTCCTGTTTCACACTCTCCAATATAACAAATACAATTTGTACAGCATCTGTCATGAATCATTCCAGCTATATAGTATATGTAATCCATTTGACTGAAGTATTCGGCAAAATGACTGTATTGTTTGTTTGTTTTGGACTCCCCCCATTTGCATAAGATAGCTTGTTAATTTTTCATAACCCAAATATAACCTTTAATGATTCGCCTTGGTTTTTGCAGCACTGTTTGACTGCATTTGGAGGTATCATCGCAATCCCGTTAATTTTGTCTCAGGGATTGTGTCTACAGCATGACGGCCTCACACAAAGTCACCTCATCAGCACCATCTTCTTCGTCTCTGGTATTTGCACCCTGTTGCAAGTTATGTTTGGCATTAGGTAAGAAAGTAACATAGTAGTTCATTTTAAATGATTTGTGCTAAATATTTGTAAGATGGAGTGATAAATGTTCAGCTTGACTAGAAATGGATGTATATTTGCAGATTAGATAATAGATTATATTTATATCACATAACGATTTTGTAACGGGTGTGAGAGCGGACCCAAGAACAGCACAAACCTAAACCGGAACAGTTCAGAACTTTATTGACAATGTTCAAGAGTCCAAACAGACGACAATCAGGAAGCCTGGTCGGCGAGCACAGTCCAAGTTCTGAATGGGGCAGGAGTCTCCAGAGAGGGAGTCCAGGCAGGCTGCAGGCAGACAGGGAGGGAACGGGCAGATGCAAAGTTCAAAAACAGAAGGCAGTTCAGGTTACCGGGGCAGAGACGAGGAGACGTGTTCAGGGGGAGAAGGCAGGTCAGGTACCAGGAGATCCAACCGGAAAAGAGTGCTGGAGAGTAGTGCATGGCACGACGGCAATCTGGCAGAAAGTGGGTGTGGAGGAGCTGGTTAAGAGGAGGCTGGGTGATAGAGCCGACTGGGGGGAACAGGTGAGTCTAATGATCTTGATTAGGAGAGGTAGGCAGGCAGGTAGAGTGGGTTGGTAGAGGGGAAAACCAGGAGTGGACTATGACAGAACCCCCCCCTTCAAAGGACGGCTCCTGACGTCCCAAAAAGAAAAGTCCGTGTTTCTCTAATGTGAAGTTTCTCTTGCAGGGACACTCACGCACGACTTGAAACAATGCAATGGCTGATTTTGTTCCACAGGCTTAAGCCATGTTCTATTGCTCTTAACTTGCACTATTATTGTGCAACACTCAGCCAGGCTGAATAACTGTGTCACAGTTGGATTAGGGGAGGAATTTCCATCTTATTATGTTTGGAATCTAGTTCTCGCTAAATCCACATAGCTGGAGGTAAGCTGTGAGAAAGCACAATAAGTGTGTTTAATGGCACACTGTTCCAGAGAAGCCAGAACAAAACAAAAAATCGTTAATTATTTTTGTCCCTCAGGATGGACACGTTGCTAACTTACATCAATATGTTTGGTAGCTTTGTTTCTTAATTCTTCCCTTTGACTTTTACACATTTTTCAAATCCATTTCTCCTGATAATTCTGACTGTCTGAAAAGAATGAAATTTTACTCCCTGTATCTATTCCAACATTATATAAATTACAGACAGTAAATTGAGCATTACAATGAAAATTATTGCATAGCACCCTGTAACTCAGTTAACTTCTTATACAGCAGAGCCACTATCTCCGACTTCACATGATTTAAATCAACCATTTAGTCATGTGAAAAAAAGAAACGGACTGGACATACCAGTGGGCTCCTGAAATGGACTTTGTCAAGTAAATGTAACATTTTTATTGCTTTTCTCAGGCGCCAAGGCCATTAATTCGCCTGTCCGCCAAGCTATCTTGCAGAACATCTGACGTGACGATATCTGCGTGTGCAGAAATGCGCCTGAAATGAGCATGACATCATATCTGTCTGGCTCATTTCTCTTTAAAATTTGACATCTTTACTTTCAGACTGCCCATTCTCCAAGGTGGTACATTCACGTTACTGGCACCTTCAATGGCAATGCTGTCAATGCCAGAGTGGACATGTCCTGCTTGGACACAAAATGCCAGCCTAGTCAACACCTCCTCCCCAGACTTCACAGAGGTGTGGCAGAGTCGAATGAGAGCAGTAAGTAAACCATCCAAAAATCTCTAATCACGAGATTCAGAACAACTCACTGAACTTTGGTTTACATCTGAAACATTATTTTCTGTAAAAGTTATATTATTCACATGCCTAAATGGCTAAAGTATCACATCCTCATTCCTCGATAATACCTAAAATAAACTAAAATTACAGTCACATTTGTCAGACTCACATCAAAATGGCTGATTGCCATTAGGTGACAGTTTCATGTTACGTATGTTGCAGGGTTGGCCTTCTTTTCTTCCTGGTCGTGGTGTAGTCAACAGGGATTGTGTTTTCTGCATGGAGTTTGCTGCTTTATCATATCTTTTTAGGTCAGCAGATTACTGTGTTGTGTCCCTACAAGAAGATATAATGCTGATGAGTGAGTTTTGACATCACTGTGGGGAGAAAAAAAAAAAAAATTGAAAAGCAACATGATTTTGAGGTTGACTGAACTTACAAGACATTTTCTGCTATCAGAGGGGGTGTACGTGGATCACATTCAGTCAGTACATTCACAATAGTATCAGTGGCTCAAGGACTGTTGTTTGAGCGACAAATTCTACTGTTCTACTGAACAACGCTCTGCTTCTCAAACATGAACCAGGGTGTTATTTTTGGGAAATTTTTAACTCTATAAAGACAGTTTTTGAACAGGACGTGCAGCTGTATTGTTTCTTGCGTTGTGACAACGGAGGCAGAAAAAATGTAAAATGGTAAATATCACATCCCTTTTTCTTTGTTTAACTGGATCATCTAAGACCACATTCACAGGTAATAGTGTCATGGTTTATGGCAAGCATCTAAGGAAAATGGGTTTGACCCAAAAGGGGCCCCAGTAAGCAGAGCAGGTACAGAGATCATATTTTAATGAAAAACAATCACTCAAAAACCAAGAATCACTCCAGTTGAAGAAAACAAATTGAATTATGTGCACAGTAATAAAATAAAATAAAGAATGAAATATATATATTAAAAATCAAAAGCATAAGAAAAATCCATGAAACAGTTGGCCAAAAACACTTGCACTAAGACAATAAACCAGCAAGGAAATAATGGGAGCACACTGACTTATAGCTCTTAAGCCACCTTCACCACCTTTACAGTGCACTGAAGGGGGGAAAAACTGCAGGTTGCTTTATAGTACCACTGAAATATGGTAGTAAAAGAAAGACATAAAAAAACTCATCCTCCTCACCAGATGCAATAATCTTCCAAAATTCCAGCAGCTCAAACAGAACCACTAGCATGAACAGCTGTCTAAATCAGCTTGTACTGTACACACTAAAACAAATGTAGTAATGATTTACAATAGGAAAAATAAAATTTAAAGGTAATAAACCTGAATGTGCCCAATTTTGTTGTAAATCCTTTGTGTGATGCCACATTTTGACTGTTATCCTACCTATGTCTGTCTTCAGCTGCAGGGGTCCTTTATGGTGGGCTCACTCTTCCAGATGTTCGTAGGTTTCTCTGGCCTCATTGGCCTCTTCATGCGCTTCATTGGGCCTCTCACCATCGCTCCCACCATCTCGCTCATTGGACTGTCCCTGTTTGACTCAGCTGGTACCAGTGCTGGCTATCACTGGGGCGTGGCTGTCATGTGGGTAACAGTGACTTTTAGGGTTCGGGGTCATTCTGATGACAATTCTGAGTACAAAAGAAAAATGAGTAGTTTTTAAGACGTTGTGTCAGGGTCGTCAAATACTAATGCTTTGGATGGTGGCCTAGCAACTATCGGAAAATTGTCTGGAAAATTCATAGGATTGGTATTTAACAACCTGTGAATAAGACTCAACCGTCAACTATGTTACATGTTATTTTTATTTTTTTGTAATCAGTTTCAATAATTTGGAAAAAGCAGTGAAACATGGTCTTATCTGAAAGCAGATCTCTGTAAAGTTCATGTACTGCAGTTTTGTGGAACAAAGCTATCTTACAGGTTACATAAAATGTACTTGATCCCCTGTCCAGAGTACAACCAAGGTTTTTTTTTGTTGTCTTTTTTAGATAATAATAATTGGCTTCAAATCTGTGTAAAGCTTAAATCTGTTAATCTATTAAAAGCTTATTGCGTTTGTTTACGTTTATTCCTAAAGAAACAGCTTAGCTGCTCTACTTTGGGTAATGTTGATTAGAGCTAGACTTAGATGAGCTACAGTGTTGTGTAGTCCTACTCATATTTATCTAAGGATGTGAATTTTATGTCGACTGTTTTTCTTTTCATCCAGGACCACAGCATTGATCACCCTGTTCTCTCAATACCTCCGTCACATTCCTGTGCCTTTTCCTGTGTACAGCCAGGATAAAAAACTGCACGTCAGGCGTGTCTACATCTTTCAGATTCTCCCTGTATGTATCAAACAAGCTGCCATTCTTGTTCCATTTACCTTGGGATTGAAAGGTAATAAAATATATGCATTTTGTCTTACACTTTGTGTGCCCAATCCTTAGGTTTTGCTTGGAATCAGCTTTTCTTGGCTAAGCTGCTACATTTTAACAGTCTACAATGTACTTCCCTCTGAGCCACACCATTACGGTTACATGGCCCGCACTGATCTAAAGGAGAACGTTATAAGCCAGGCTCCATGGTTCACTTTTCCGTACCCTGGTAAAAGCCTGCCAAACTCTCATCTGAAGTTCTGCTTAAGAAATAAATGATGTTAATAAAAAAGGTACTGCGAGGTGTCATATTCAATCTCTGCTCGCCTATGTTTGTTTCCAAACTTAGGTCAGTGGGGGATGCCGACTGTGAGTCTGGCAGGGGTGGTTGGCATCTTTGCTGGTGTAATCTCCTCCATGATTGAGTCTGTAGGGGACTACCATGCTTGTGCTAGGCTGTCAGGGGCTCCACCGCCGCCTAAACACGCTATCAACAGGGGCATTGGTATAGAGGGGCTGGGCTGCCTGCTGGCTGGAGCCTGGGGGACAGGAAATGGTACCACATCATACAGCGAGAATGTCGGAGCCCTCGGTATCACAAAGGTAAAATGAGAATCTGAAGTTAATCTTGAAGTTAAGCACTCTAATGCATACATCTGATTGAAGGCCTTTTTTATTCTACAGGTCGGCAGTCGCATGGTGATAGTCGTCAGTGGAGTTTTGATGGTTATGATGGGTATGCTGGGCAAAGTGGGTGCTATATTCACCACAATCCCAACCCCCGTGATGGGCGGAATGTTCCTAGTTATGTTTGGTGTCATATCTGCAGCAGGAGTTTCTAATCTGCAGGTGTACGCACGCAACAACATTTTATCATTGATTTTATCACTGACTTAATTATTGTGTGATAACAGTGATAACTCTTAGCCTATCTTAAATTCCCCTAACTTTTTCAGTATGCAGATATGAATTCATCTCGAAACATCTTCGTTTTTGGCTTCTCCATGTTTTCTGCTCTGGTTATTCCTAATTGGATTGTAAAGCACCCAGAAGCTATTGCTACAGGTACATACAGTGGATAAAGTGTCACTATAAAGAGTGCTATTTAGAGTAAAACTAATGTCATGATGTTGTGTTCAGGTGTGGTTGAACTCGACCAGGTACTCCAGGTCCTTCTGACAACCAGTATGTTTGTAGGAGGTTTCCTTGGCTTCATACTGGACAACACAATTCCAGGTATTTTTTCCAACGTAATTTTATTATTTTTTTCATTTATTTTGTAGGCATTACTTAAATCTTTTCTAGTCATCTAAATCCTCATCTACAATAATTAGCATTCTGTTAGCAGCAACGCCATATAACAGAAATATACAGTATAACACATATAAAACTGAAGGGGATAAACATAATATAGTCCAAAACTGGTGCTCGACTGCTGTCAGGTAAATGCAGCATTCCCAAGCTTTTTGAACAAGCAAACTAAGTCAGAAAATCTCATTCCTTTAGCAGGCTTTAATACTGTGGTTTAACAAGTTTAACATGCAACCAACAGGATCAAAGCATGAACGAGGCATCCTGGCGTGGAACAAGGCTCACGAGGACGACTCCAGCAACACACTGGAGAGTGGGGCAGTCTACAATCTCCCCTTTGACATCAGCGCTTACGTCACTTCTTCCCCATGGCTCCGGTACATACCTTTCTGTCCTCCCAGTACGCTAGGGTCACTGGATGAATGTGGAGCAGATAGGAATTCCTTGGAGAATAAGCAGCCGTTGGGGCATCCAGAGCCATCACAGATCATTATTGGAGCCACTCTGTGAGTGGTGGACTCATGTTTGCATGCCATTTTTGGGATTTTCCAAACACTGTTCATCCGAGGCAGCTCAGTTTGGACCTTGTATCTTTCTAAAGACGCTGTACTGTAACAACATGGTGCAAATTCGTACGAACCTTTGGAGTGAGATTTACAAATGACATCACAGACTTCCTTTGGGAGGTAGTTCAGTCTCAACTGTTATTTTTATTAGATTATTGTATCAATTGTATTACGCATTGATATATATTTATATATTTAATAATGAAGACATATTTGTATAGTGATCTGACATTCTCATAGTCCACACTGCTAAATATAAACAAGGATTTCTTTGTTTGGAACTTTTTTTCTTCTTTTTCTGATTTCATCAACCTCAGAATGAGTTCACAACATGGTGCTAGGGAAGAAGTGTCGAAAAGACATGAGATATGAGTTCATCCATAAACATATTATTTTAATGCATAGTTTCCTATACAGTATATACACAATAGCTAGTGTTTGACTTAACTTAGCTGTGACAGTCGATCATTTTTTAATTGTCATCGTCACTCCATGCACCTCTATTTGTGTCGAAAGTCTCTGGCAGCACTTGTTTATTTTCCTTTGTGACCTATAAGCATGCTAAATGGGGTTTACCTCAATGAACAACTCGGGCATATCGTCACTGATCAGTGAATTCATATTTTTTCAAGTTTTCCTTATGTGCATAGTAAAACACAACATGGTGCCATTATATATGGATAGCAACATCTGTTATCATCTGTTTAATTTGTCCCTGTCAGATCCTTCTTGATGGCCTTGTACAAACTAACAAAAGACCCTTGCCACATGTCTCCTTGGTGTTCATTCGTGGAATTGACCATCTGCTTGGCGGTGTATATCAGGGTCAACATGGTGCGCTCAAAATCATCCTGATGTAGGGGACCCACTTGACTTGAAAGGCCATAGATTAGCCTAAATATGTCTGATAGCTTCCTGGGAATGATGTCCTCACAGATAACTTTCAGGTTTCTTGCCTTGCGGAGAGAAGCCAGCTCAGCATCTTGCACAGAAAACTCTCCACTCTCTTCAAATTGCACACCGGCCAGTAGGATCTAGTAGATGAAAAGTCAATTCTGTCCATCATTGAGATTTTTCATCAGGTTTAACACTCATTACTGGTATAGTCTCACCTCAAATAATAGATGAACATCATCAAACGACTTGTGGAACATGGGGTTCATCGTATTTACCCACCCACGTTTTAGTCTGCTTGCAGTTGGGAACAGGCCTTGTGGGTAAAGAGAGAAAGACAGTGAGAATGATGGGTGAAGCAAGGACCGTGCCCTTAGCCAGTCTCTCCTTTTAGATTTAATCACATGTTTTGGTCTTGAGTTTTACTGATATGGAACTATAAAGGATCTTAACTCAGTTAAGGTGGAGAGATGCAAATAACAAACTCACAGTTCTTTTCTACCGTGACATACAGCGCACACACACAATCTTACATTCTCACACCAGGCACTCTCTTTTGCCTTTGCTTTCTCCAGCGTAGTTTTGTTAACATTCTAATGGACTAGGATACAGAACATGGCAAGACGTGCCAGTATGGTAATGTGTGTCAGTGAAAATATGTAAAATCAAAGGGTATAATTAAGCAACAAAAATGCAAAACTAGCTTAAAACAAGTCACCATTTGTCAGTGTCGACATCACCAGTCGGCATCGGAACAAATGGAAAAGAGGAAAACAACAGACACAAATGCAGTAAATTGGAGACAGTGGTATTGAATGAAACGGTTAATGACTGAACTGGATTGTAATGTTTGATATAATCAATATCATCAGGAGCTGTGCAATCAAAACTATCATCTTCGATCACAATATGGGTTGCAGGGGCAAAGTGGCGCTGTCTGTGTTTCGCCTTAGGATGGCAGAAGAAGAAGCAATCAATGTAAAATTGGCAAGATTGTCTCTACTATCACAAGCCTTATGTGTCCAAATTCCAGCATAATCCCACATGCACTTCCTTGGGTCATCAGCAACATGCCTGTCGAGTTTGAAGTCAATCTGACCGATGTGATTCATGCTGTGCCAGGAACAGGCAGAGAGACAGTGCCACCTTGTTTTTTTTAGAATGTTTTTTATTTTTAAGTGGAGCCCTGCAAATTTTCATGGTTAAATGAATATTTATATTTTATATAAATGCAGTGCATTATATATTTAATGAACTGCGGCGTGTTTATATATTCTTGGACATTCGATTGACTCATATGTTTGCCAGCTGGATGTCAAAGAGACAACAGAGGTCAACTTTGAGCTTCTGATAACTCCAGTTTTTGATGAAGTGCTTAGAGGGATGTCCAGCTAAACTTCAAACATCTATGTTATCTATGATTTTCTACTCGGCAACAGAACAAAGAAGAGGCATAAAATCACAAATCGCCCCATGTATAGGTAGAGAAAAGTAATTTCCTTACCAAGAGCTGGGTTAATCTTCCCGGCCTGCCTTTCATTCACGTGAGAAATGTGTGTTTCCTCTCTCAGATTAGTTTTGCACACCACCATTCTTTTTATATTTGAAACAGATGCAGAGGACATCTGAATGTAGTAGCTAGATATAAATAAAATGTCCAAAATATAAAAAACAATGCTTTTTTTTAACCTTCACCTAAAAGACACGACAAAAGTACCTGAAACAATAGTATTGTATTTTTTAATTGTCTGCTCGATTAAATTTAGGTTCTTCTCTTAGCGATGTTTTCAAGATATCCTCGAGGCAGAGAAAGTAAGATTGATATCTTCTCTTGTCCTCATGAAAAAGCTTGAACATTTGTTTTTAGTAACAATTTCAGTGTGTAAAGACAATTTTTTAAAAATGAGGCTCACTGTTTTCTTGTTTAACTTTTTACTTCAGCGAAGTCAAGGAATGAGGAACACTCGACATTCTAGACTGATTTAATCACCGTCACACATTTTCCTTTTTTCATAAGACCTACTAATACTGTTTGAATGACCAATTTAATGTTTTTATCATCAATTTTCCACAGTTCTTAACATCACATAACATGAACACTGTTGCTAAATTTTTTTTTTTTCTCTCTGTGAAGAAACATGTAAGTTGTAGAAACTGAATAAGTCTGAAAGCATAAATAAATCGAAATGTCCACCGTTGTGTACTGAAACTTGGAGCTTTATTTCCAGACTTACCTTGGGTCTGACGTGGTGAGACGCCTGTTTTGATGCTGCAGTAGAACAAACATACTATGACCATCCTCCAGGGCTGCATGTTGGCCTGATCACGCTCATGCAGTAACTTACTTGTAACTCCTTCTACAAAGTGTTTGCATGATAGTGCCTTGGATGCCTTTCTGATGCATTTATTCCTCTCCCCTTACGGCACATCTGCAGCCTCACACAGCGCAGAACTGCTCACTTTCTTATACTGTCTTACTCCATGTGACCCCAGGACAGGCTGCCCCCCCACCCATCTCCTTCTGATCTCTCTCTCTCTCTCTCTCTCTCTCTGCACCTCATAAAACATCTCTTTTTTAATGTTTTCAGCTGGTTTTCATCATCACAGGCACTTTTAAAAATCCTGCCGCTCTCGCCACTGACAGGTATATGGCAATGACTGTGCTCTGTGTGAAAGTTATTTACATTTGTTCTGTTCATTGTTCATCATCTGTCTATCTTATACGAGTGTAAGCAGTTCAACTAGTCATACTTATTCTATATTTAAACGATTATATGGTATGCTTGCAGCCAAAAAACATACTGTAGAGACACGTCCACCAGAGAGTCATTATATGCCTTTTACAGCCTTTTCAGCTTTGAGCACGTTGTCATTGCGACCATTTTGTGTCTATTAACGCATGCTGTCGCTTCTCTTAAAACTATTTTGGCATCTTGTGATGTTTATTGTACCATTGGAACTGCACTTGTGTACCTGTAAAGGTGAAATTCACTAACTAACCAACAACTTGGCCCCTCAGCGTGTTGAAGCGAATATCACGATGCCAGGATGACCACCGGCAGCCAGTTCACTTTGTGGCCCTCAGGAGGAAATAATGTGGAAACTTCACGCTCCACTCAGCTGAGGGAATATTTATAATCATAATCATAATTATATATAGTTGAGTTCTGGACACAAAACACATGCAGAAACCACAAAGAAAGACTTTGGTAACTCCTTGGCACAGTCCACCTTCTCCACATTCCTCAACAACAGTTACCACTTCCATCACTTTTTTTTTTCGCGTACACTAATTAACCATCACTTTATTTGATTTGTGCCTACGTGGGTGTGCAGCACGCAGCCCTCAGGTCTTTCTGTGGAAGTCAGACAGAGCTGTGTGCCAGACTGCTGCAGAGGAGGACAGATCTTGGGCTGCGTCTCACCTGGCAAGATAACTGTGGCCTCTGCAAAACTTCCAAAGAACTACAGCTCAGGAACTTGAACAAACATATTGTTGTTCCTTTGGGCAAATAAAATGAAAATATTATTCTAGACTGCACCCCAAATAATTTCCTTTTCTTAAACGGAAAGACTCAGAGGGAAATACAGCCTTCACGTGAGGTTTGGGATTGATTATGTGATCGTATTAAACATTTTCAATACATTACAGAGGGAATTATTGATGTACTTTACACTTACCATTTCCCTTACAGATATATTGTGTTCATAAAAGAGTTGTCATGAAAAAAATAACCACTTTGCCACTTTACCAGTTAAAATTTGCTCCACCTATTGTAGTTGGGCTGCTTATATGTTAATTTCAATAATAAATTGTATTCTAAAATTGACAGAGGTGCTTTTTCTGCATAATTGTGTTATATGCTGGCATGGCTGCTTTACTTATCCCAAACTCAAGCTTTATATGACGTTCTCCACTTGTCCACCAGGAGCCCCTCAAGCTCTCTGTCCTTTTTCCTTTCCCTCCAGCTTTAGAGGGAATTAATTTCACTCTTTCTCTTATCAGCTCTGTATATATTTAGCCAGCATTTCCATTCATAGTCAACAAAGTAGCTTTGAGTTTTGCTTTTTCTTGTTTATATGGTACTTGGTGACCTGCCATTTGTATAAAAACTCTGAAGCCGCCCCGGTGACAGCCTTGTCAAATGCATTTGGGCCCAACTCCTCCTTCCCTGCATTGGCACTATTTTCTCATGCATAAATTCCCCACATTAGTTTTAACATTTAAATACAAGACTGGGACTTGTATTTAAGTACTTTCACATACAGTAATTTTATCGCTTCTTATAATTGTCTACTTCTCCCACCACTCAGAGGGAATGCTTGTGTGATAATGGACATGGTACCCCTGTGCTTGTCCTGCTACGGAAGGGCAGAATTATGCTGCAGTGAAATCAAGACATCTGACAAAACTCAGTGGTAGAGAAACTCACTGAGTCACAACAATATGAATAATGATTATCCTATTATTCGTAACACAACCAGGTTGGGCTTACTATGATGAGAGGCATTTACAACAAAGAAAATTAAAAATGTTGTTTGTTTGATTAAGAAAAAAGTGCATACTTTGGTGCTGTTAGTATTATGTCAGATACAGGCAGATACAGCACACTGATCAGCCAAACTTTAAAACTGCAGTTGAAATGAATAACACACATCACATCCTGGCATATATGTGGATGTTATTTAACCCTTTCAAACTCACTCAAACATTGTTTCAGACAAAGTAAAAACCCCCTTCAGAGACAGACAACCTGCTACACCATAAAAACTTCTCGGCATGGACCTGACAGGACCTCAAAGGGTTGACCAAGTCTCATCACCCAGATCCCAATTCGACTGAAAGGGGGAAGACTGGCACCACCTTGCAGAGGACTCAGCTTGGTGCCAGACACCACCGGTACCCCCCCGCAGAGGATATGTGTGTGTGTGTGTTTTGAAAGGTAGGAGCCAAGTCCAATGCATGATGAGGCCTACATGGATTAGAATTGTCATGATACTTTGGCAGTTCATGGCCTAGTTGGTTTTTTTGGGAACAAATGTTGAAATCCATATTAATGCCATAATTAATAATTTTCCAGCAGACTGTTTTGATTGAATGTTTGCTGTAACGCAGGATAATTTTCCGTAAGGGAAAATATGTTTGATGCATTATGGGAAATGTAAGACCAAGGAATTTTAGAAACAGTACCCAAGCTAAGCCAGGTTACTGCTGCAAGTCTCACCATGCTTTTTCAAACCAGTTTTTCACCAGCTTTGTAAATTCATGGAAGGATACTACAAAAGAGCTGAATTGCTAATAGTCCTTGTAAAGTTAATTGTAAATGTACCTGAAAAGAGTTTGAATGTAAATGAATTTGTATGACTCCAAATATTTTTGAATGTAAAAACTAAATTGCACATTTAATACACAGAAATAAACAAATGGATATAGCTTGACCATGTCAGAGCTCCTGAACTCTGTAAAAGCCATTTTTTTCCACTAGAGGACAGTGTTTATTTATATTACTTCTCATCTACTGTGGCCTGCCTCACAGAAAAACAAAAACAAAAAACAAACAAAAAAAGAAAACCCTTGTTGCTAATGTTCTTCTAATAATTGTAAATTACAAGGTCCAAAATGATGAACTGTGCTACTGATGCAGATGTGCATCATTGTTCAACTATTCATTTATTTATCTTTTACAATTTGTAATTGCTTCAAGAATTCAACTTAACTTGTGAAAGTGGAGGACTTCAAATACCCATAGAAACACAATCCTGGCACACTATTAAATATATACTTTTCTCTGCCAGATATGGTGTACAGCATCCACATACCGTGGACAGTCGCTCCTCACAGCCTAATCCTGCAAACACCTCAGCTTTTTCAAAGACCATCTGTTGACACAGAAGTTGTATTGTGTGATGCCGTCTTTGGCCAAACCAAGTTTATGATTCATTCAGCCTGCCTCCTGTTTTTAAAAATTATACTGACATGTCACAGGTCCTGACTTCTGGGGCACACTCCTCGGTGCGGTAACACGTCAGAGAGTCAGACTACCATACCTATTGTCCATCTGTTCTTGATTCTATCACAAGGCGGAAGAGCCATGACCTTAATTGGCTGCACGGAGGCAGAACGTAGCTTTCTGCGGCAGTCGCCATCCTAATTTCAACCTAAAATAACATTGTGGGAACCGCACACACTTTGAATCCTGGACTGAACCACAGATGACAAATGGCTTATGTTTTGTATGCTAGGATCAAACAGTAGCAAATATTAAGCCCTATTAGGACATGAAAACAGCAACTTCATTGTTTTAGGAGATATTCTTTATCTACTGGGGTATATGCACAAAGTATATTCTTCCACAAGAGAGTAAGTAAGTGTCATTTAAGGGCTAAATGTTTTCAACTTTGCAAAAAGGGTTATACAGAGCAATAATATTAATTCAAGTTCTTAAATGGTTTGTTGCAGTTAAGTCATGTTTTTTCAGTGCTGTTATGTATTAATAAAGGGCTACTCAGGGATATGTTTTCAACTTTACAATAAGGGTCACAAAGAGCATTAATAAAAGGTTAATTCATGTTAGTAAATGCATTATTAGGGTTATGCGGCCATCCGTGTCAAAATGCATCTTATTGTATTAGTTAGCTGCCAGTTAAGGGGTATTAATGTATTAACTAATGTATGACTGTACCCTTATTGTAAAGCATTAACAAAGCATCTTCATGTTTTGGAAATGCTTTTTATTTTTATCTAAAAATTTAGTTTCAAAGGCTTTTTGAGGCCCTTTTTTGTACACTGACTTGCCTGTTCATGTATTATGCGTCTTGGATGGGCAGGAATGGTCTCTTGCAGGGAGATATGTAATGCTTTGCAGTACTGCAGCATATGGAGAGAATGCTATCTGGCTTTCCCGCTGATTTCCTCCGACAGCTCTACTTTATTTTTGATTTATATAATTTATGGTGTTTCCTGATGGACAGACAGTCGACATCAAAGTGTCGTGTATGTGTTTCCTGTCCTCCCACATCCCACAATACATTGCTGTGAGGCCACACGCCATGCAGTACTGGTCCTGTCCAGTCCTCTGCTGTATTTGGTGTTCAGTTATACAAATGCTTATTCTTTTTCTATAAGGAAAACGATGAAAAAGAAATGTTAATAAACTGAGATAAACCCAGTTTGATCAGGGCGTATAATGTGAGGTGTTATTTTTTCAAGTCTTCTAGCCAGTGGCTTGCAGATCATTTTTAGATCTGCATTTATAAGTGGTATTGGACGATAGCTAGATGGAAGCTCAGGGTCTTTTTCTGGTTTGAAAAGGAGGCTAAGATTTTGCACAGTTCATATTAGGAGGGATAATGGAAGTTTCCTTAATTTCCATAAGCATTCTGTAGAATACTGGTGCGAGCTCTGGCCAGAATCCTTTGTAGAATTCTGTAGGAAACCCATCCGGTCCTGGCATGTGTTTAAGGGCTTCTTTAAGTTCCTCCATTGAAATAGGTGACTCCAGAGCCGTTATTTGTTCCTTATTTAATTTTGGAAGGTCAATTGTGCTCAAGAACGCATCTGTGCTAGAGTTAATCTGTGGGTTAATCTGTGATGAACACAATTTTTTAAAGAAACCTCTAAATGTATTATTCATTTCTTCTGGGATGCAGGTTGTTTTCCCAGTGGAGTCCTTTACTGAGGATATTATTACTTTTTCTTTGTTCTGTTGGACTTGGTTTGCCAGGAATTTGCTGGATTTATTGCTATGTTCAAAGCTCAAAAAGCGCAATCTCTGTAGCTGAAATTCTGTTAAAGTGTCAAGTAAATCATTTAATTTTAGTTTTAGTTTTCTTGACTCTCTCAGAAGGTGTTCCTCTTGGGAGGCGGCGTGAGCTAACTCCAAGGCTTTAATTTTGTCTTCTAATTCTATTTCAAGTGAAATTATTTTACCATGCATTTATTTCATTTATTTCACAGAATATTGTCCACACTTTTTTAAAGAATGCAATATTATTATTTGGTGTTTGGTGTTTTTTAGCTAAATCACATAAAACCCTAACAAACAAACATGCACAATGCAGCAAACACAGGCCTGAGGGGGCCAGTGATTCGTTTCTGCCCAACATCTCTCATTCAATTCGTTATAGCAAAGAATGACACAATGCCAGAGGAAATAGAAGTAAACTTTTAATTCTGAATTTTCTTTTGCCAGGATAAAGGCACACGTTGGCTTATTTCCAGCTTGAAATTATTGTTCCTCAGATCAGCTCACTGCAGTTCACAACCTGTTATACTGCACAAATACTCTATGTCTGAATGCACTAATATCTACAACCTTTTTCGTGATGTCTGGAATTTACAATCAGAAAAACTAAATATATATAAAAATGAAATTAAGATCATACATTTTTGCCAATGTGTATTTATTCAGTGTCTTTGTATAGAACTATTACGCAAACACAAATTACTACATGGAACAACAAAATAGGGAGAGTAGTGCTTGGAGTACAAATATAATAAAACCAGTATTCAAAATACCGACCTTTTACAATGATAACCCGTCATATAAACCACATACATTGCAAAATATGGCATTATTTCCTCAACAGTTTTGAAAGTTAAGATTTCTCTTTGTGCACTGCTGCTTTGAAGTGAGGGGGCTCATCTCCTCTTCTAATCGGTAGGTGATGATGCAGATTTTAATACTGAGTCTTAAATGACAAACTTCAGGTTTTCACCTTTTCAACTGAGATATATTGGTTGTAGTAGCAAACAAATCATATGCGGCTCACGTTCTCTGTTTGTTTCAAATACGAACGAATGATGCCTAAGCTTCTCAGAGCTTTCCAATAAAATGTAAAAAATGCAGAAAAATTACAAACAGCCCCAATATTTTGATACTGTAGTCAAACATAGATCATAGTCACTGGGGATTTTAGGGCTGCAGTAATTTCTGTTATCTCTTTTACAGTCTCTACTCTCGTGTAGTCAAAATAAGTTGACATGTAAAAAGGAAATGTACAGCCCCACTAGTTTTTCACCCTTTCTACAGTCCAAGAGAACAGAGATGTCCAAGTTCATGTTCCCCTGGGAGTCCCCTCCATCTATTTCTGCTGCATCCTGATACTAGATCCATCAAACCTAAGTTATTGAACCAATCAGTTTGGGTCACTGAACAGTTATTTGCATGAGCCAAAACGAAATGTTTCTGATAATATCAAGCGCATCTTGTTTTATTAGAATGTCAACAAGAAAAAAAAGACTGCGCTACCATGGCTTCGGTTTGTTTTTTGAGGCCCAGTAACCAGCCTGGCAGCTTCCATGAATTTAATACAGCTGTGAATGGCATCATCGTGTTTCGGGAAGAAAATCTGGAAAAGGTGAAAGCATTAATCCAACATTTGTAAGGATCGTTAAAGATGTTCAGAAACGTTTTAAATATAGTGCAGGAGTCCAAGAAAGAGATTGGGATGAGAAAAAATCCAGCCCCTGAAGGAGGACCGCCGCTGAAAATGTACTGTTTTGTACTTGGTGTCAGAAAAAGAGTAAATACTGCTTTGTGTCTCCTAATTGGTGCTCTAACATATTTTTGGCATGGCAAAGCTCTCTAATTAGTCTCCAATTAAGCCAGTCTTAATTTTTTATGCAGCTGGCAGGGTTAATTAGATTGGTCTAACGTGACTATTTAGCACTGGCGTAAAGCTAAGAATACTCTTTGTCTAGTCATGCAACTGTCCTCTGATTCTCTTTTTATGTACAGCTGTTATTACTTCTAGGGCCATAACTGTTCTCACACACCCATAATCAAAAACAAACATATCAAGTTTCGGGTGGGAAGCTAAAGTTTTTCAATAATTAACACACTCACATCAAATATTACATATCACTTGGTAACAGTGGGTGCATGAAATGACTTATGAATGAAAAAGGCAGATACACTGGCACGACATTACCCAAGTTTAAATGCAAAGAGGTTTAGTTTTTTTGGGGGTTTAGATCTAGGCCTGATTCTGGGCCTGGCTTTTCACCAACAATGTCAAAGTATGAACATGAAGCTTGTTTGCCAGCTTTGCAATACTGACAAACAGGGGGAGTCAAGCTGCCGTACTTTTCAACATCTGCAATTATCATAATGCATAAAACAGTTACAGAAATTTCAATCTGGCTCATAAACCTTATAAATAAAGCTGTATTTACAGTACAGCATTATTGTAAGTCCTGAACTCCTGACAACATATAGAAAAGTTATAGAAAATGACCCAAATAAATGGGTCAGTGTGTATACATGGCAACAGTACAGCTATGTATTGTTGCTTGTCATTTCTTTCAAAAGCAGATGATCTGTCCAGCAAGCACAAAGGGTGATTCACCTTATCGACCCATTTGCCATGAATCCCCCTCTCAACTCAGCTGAGTCGTCCGCAGTGGCTCGGCCTTGAAAGTGCCCCTCGAAACTTACATTTAGTCCTCTGGGTCTTTTTCTTTGAGTGCATTTTTATTAGAATCAGCTTCTGTGCGTGTCTGCAAATCCTCAGCCAGACACACAATTTATGTAAATCCGAGGTCTTTGTTTTTTTTTAGCTCTTTGAGCTTTTGCCAGCATCCTGACATCTGCCTTGACCTTGATATGGGCCATCTACCATCCACTGTATTCCTTACAGATCATAGAGAAAATGTGGTGATGCACAAGTGCAGATCACACAAAAGCATCATTTTATTCTGTTATTGTACAGACAATACCTAAGTTTGGTTGAATCTCTTTGAAAGCAAGTTTGGTTCGAATTTCCTCTTCTGGTTAAGCTATACAAATGGCTCAATAATCTGTGCAAGTGAGCGTAGGGCTCGTGCAGTTCAAGGCCATTGCTTCAGTTATAACTGCAGCCCTGCTGGGAGCTAGGAATTGGCTCTGAATCTCACCCAACTGGCCAAGATCATTCTTTAGTGAGTTTGAACCCCTGCAACTTAATATTGAAATTGAGCGATAGTCACACAAGTGCACAAACACTGAAATAGTCTTACACACAGCCACATTTCTACTTTTCATGAGCACAAACATACGCACGCACACTGCAATGTTAATATGAACTCATTAGTCAATATGAGATTGTTTATGCTGCTCTAATGGTGGTCAACACAATAATGTTAGGCTGGCCTATCTAGCCCTTAGTTATGCTGCTTTAGGCTTAGGTTGCTGGGGGAACACTCCATGATGCACTGAGCTCTCTTCTCTGCCCCCTCTGACTCAGACTCCTTCTCTGCTCCTGTAAATGTCCATATCCTTACACTAACTTTACTTCTTCCCCAGAGTTGTTGTGCTTTATCATCCTGCGAGCTGGGAGCTGCTGTTGTGGAGTTGCCTGACGCCTGCTGCTCAAATTAGGACAGGAGATCCTGTGACTTGGATCCTAGGCTGGATTGCCCAGCCTGTCCAATGGACTACAATGACATCTGGACCAACATACTATACCCTTATTATATCTGGATTTATAGACTCATTTGAACATTAAAACATTCTTAGTAAACTGTTATTGTCATGTTTTTGTGTTCTGTACATGTATGTGACATTTATTGCACGTCTGTCCGTCCTAGGAAGAAGGATCCCTCCTCTGTGGTTCTTCCTGACGTTTCTTATTTTCCCTGTTTAGGATTTTTTAAGTTTTTCCTCACCCGGTTCGAGGGTCTAAGGGCAGAGGATGTCACATCTGTACAGTTTGTCAAAGCCCAGTGAGATAATGTGTAAATTGTGATTTTGGGCTATACAAATAAAATTTGATTTGATTTGATATGGTTAGATTTAACGGACATAAGCTT
>KV751367.1:5394893-5429271 GCA_001698575.1 Mola mola | reverse complement strand
CTGTTTTTTATTTCATTTTCCTGCTAATGGCAATGTCAGCCTCAGTCAGTCCACCACTGAAAGATGACAATCTTTCAACGACCACACAATGAATTACAATTACATTTCATACATGCATTTTAGGTAGTTCTTATCCTGATGATGTCTGTTTAAGTACTAATTTTTCTGGCCATTTTCATTTTAATCTCTTTGTTGCTATAAACAAAGGATGAAGCATTTTCCATTTTCCATTTTCCATCATATCCACTTCCCACTGCTTGCTCTCGCTCCTTCACACACACTTTGGGATTTTTTTCCTCTCGGTGCCGAGTTGTTATTACAACAAGGAGGCAGACTTTTAGAACATCCATACATCTGCTCTGATGGACAAATCAGCCGTCTGCTTTGATTTGACTCCACCTTTTAGTATCAGAACAGTGTGATGGGTACCAGAACAGAGGGTTGCTGAAAAAAAGAACAATCCAGAAAGGTTCTTTTGGTATCATCCACAAGCCTTGCAAATCTGACCTCTTCTGTTCTCACTCAGAGAACAGAATAGGCATGCAAATAGACAGACACAAGCAAAGGTCAAACTCCAAACGATCTTAGCAGAATTTGGAAGTAAATGTACAGTATGAGGCGAGCTGAGATCATAACAGAAAGTGTGTGCTGTTACAGTGAAGCGGAAAAGGACAAGTAGAGTTGCAGCGTACAGGGGAGCAGAGATGAAGGATACTTTAGGTGACTGATGGTCTTGCCTGAAGTGCTGTCAGTGAGTAATTGACCTGAAGTCATCTGAGTTGTTAGTACTGAATCAAGCATCTGTAATGAAATCACAGTTCCAGTTAAACGCAGGGATGTGGCTCTAATGCTGGAAGAGTGATGAGGTTAGCACTGCCTTCCTATTTCATATCCCTGTGGGCGGGCATCGTGGTCAAACTCTCAGTGAGAAATCTAGACACAATAATCTTTAATAAACAAGTTAAATTACTTGATTAAATCCAGTGATTTTTGTATCAGTAAGCATGATGGATCTGATGCATCTGAAACCTTGTGGTTTGGATCTCAATCTTTGTCCTCCAGGAGAATTCACCCTCACTCTCTCTCCATTATGTGGACATAGTCCATGTCTCCCTCGTTCTCTCCTCCTCTGTGGATGTTATTTTCTTCCTACTTGATGATATTGATGCTAAATGGGGCCGCAGTAAACCTCTGGATTTATTCCTCTTTCCAGATCTTCATGGAGGAGGTTGTGTGGCTCAGGTCCGTTTGGTGACATCTAAAGTTACTATTTACAATCTGTCTATTCAATTTTGTCATCTTAAATTTCTGTACTGTAATGTAATTGTAGTATATTTCTCTCCTTTTGCATATCTGTCAATAATGGGAAGGGTTCTTTCCTCTGTTCCTATTGGTCTTCCTGAGCTTTCTTTGGATTGTTTCCAGTGTGTTGTGAGGTTTTCCTCATTCCTATCAAGGATCTGAGGATATTAAAGGTGTCTTGGACTGCACGTATTTAATGTCTCTTACTGAGGCAAAATTGAGTGATTAGTTATATTTGATCATATAAAAACACCTGAAACATTGGAATAAATGTAAAAAGTTCTTTCTTCAAGGCAGTATCTCAGTATCAATATCAGAAATGCCTCTTATACAGCCAGTGTAAATGCAGACATAGAACTCTAAAATGTTCATAACACATAACATAAACAAATTACATTTTAAAATAAAAACAAATGTATGTCGCACGGAACATAAACAAACTTAATTTAAGATTGAAAATAATTGTATCAAATATAGAATACAGTTCAATTTACAAAAAGAAAACAAAAAAAAACCAACTTAACAAGAGACAAATATTCTCCACGCAGTATGCAATATAATAAATAAACAAAATCCACGGCTCCAAGAGCTGTTTCAAGGTTGATGGCTAATAACAAAAATGCTGCATGTGGATGATTACAACATTGGTCTTATGACAGGACACGCTGTTTTACTGGAATGAGATTAGTGCAGTCTCTGAGATAATTCCTCCTTCGCATGCAATACAGTTTCAATCAAAACAACTCCTCTGTCTAAGGGAATGTTGGGTGGTTGGCACCCACCGTCTGTGGTCTGACCAACAAATGTGTCATGCAATAAAGAGAGAGTTTGGTTCAGTCTGCAACCAGGTACTTACTGAAAATGACTGCCTTATATCCATCCATATTCACCCATATTCTCATACTCATTCTCACAGAGCATTTGTTCCAAATATATACAAAGATATGTGTCATGCAAGTTTCACAAACTTTCTACAAAATGCAGAGTACATATACTCTATACATATACATATACATATACATATTAGTAATTAAGGCAGCACTATAATACAATTAGAAATAACATGTGGACAGGCATAAAAAAATGAAGGGTCAACAGAATGAGTAACGCTTCATCAAAGATAGAAACAAGGACGTGAGCAACATGCTGCTCGTAAGAACGAGATCTCTGACCTCAGACTCGACTACACCTGCTTCTTGGATTCCAGGCAAAAAGCAGATTAATGTTGACTCAATGAGAGAAAGATCCACAGACATGTAAACTACCATAGTACTATAGGTCCTAATGGGCTGGCTGGAAGTCGATGTTTTCTCTAAATAGTTCTTCAGTTAGCAGCAAAATAATTAATAAATTAACCTGTCAAGAAGATCTTTACTGCATAACTGTTAACAGGACACCTCAAAATGCAAAATTATGAGACTTTCAGCATGTATCTTGTTTCTGAGATTACACAGCAATTGGAAGATTGTGTTCCATGAATTATTCCTTAACTTATCTAGTACATAAACTGGTACAACGGAATCTGTGACTGATGCAGTAAGAGAATAAGAAAAATAAGAGAGGGGCGAGTGGTGTCTTACAAAAGTGCATATTACAGATGAAGCAACATTATCACAGTGTGCTCTGTCATTTTTTAATCCCCGATGACACACTCAAAGAATAAAAATCTATTTTTTTTTTTCCTTTAACCCCCCCCCCCCCTCAAATATAAACAATCAAATATTTTCACTAAGTAATGACTTAATGACTTAATGGCTGCAGAATGTCATTAATCAGGACACTCAGATGAGTTACTGGCTGAGGTTAACTGACTTATTTTTGTCTTTTGCTGGTGGCAAACTGAAGAACTCCTTAGATAGTTTTAAAGAAGGGAGGACCTCCTAGATAAGAACAGAACAACCCTCCTGTATGTTGCCTTGGCTCGAAGTCTATTTGCTTTGGTTGGTGAATTAACATTCTCTAGGGATTTGTGACATTTCCTTCCCAACTGTTATCTACATGGGTGTTGGTGGACCCGGAGGGCTGCTCTTTTTGTTGGTAGTTAAAGGTCAAAGCAGCTGTTTGGTCTTCCTCCTTCCTATGTATTTAGATAAGCTTTTTGTTACAGAAATCTCATTAATCAACCACGCTGCTGACGCTCGACGTGCGTCACTTTGTTGTCAAACCTGAGCTATGCTTTTGTTATTTGGATTCCAAATCTGTTTATTAAGGGTTTGGAACTCTTGAGAATTTAAATGAGGTTAAAAAAAACACAGTGTGTGTGATGTGACTACATGTGTGTATCCTCAAGTCTTCTGTGATTGTGTCAGTGTGTGTATATGTATAAGCACAATATAAGTCACTGTAGAATTTGTCTCTGAAGAAGACTGGAGGAAGTAGTTACACAAGTTTAACTGTCCGTTTAGACATAGACTGTCAATCCAATGACTTACACCTGCATACAATTTGTTGTCTTTTGCTTGTAAAGCCATCCGAGGTTCCAACACAGTGGTTGGTTGAGCAGTTGGGCCATTGCATCAACCATGGACTCTGGCTATCTCCTAGCAAATCCTCCAATCAGAAGTCCCATGCCATGAAGACATGAAGCTCCGTTCCTCATCACCACCACCAGTGTCTAGTTTCAGGGGAAGTCTCCCTCAGACAGGAATCATTGATTGCTTCCTTGGAGATCTCCTTCCTGACAAAATCTAAGTGCAGAATCTCTTGAAATATTCAAATCTACTCCACTTCCATTTATTGTTATTAGCAAGAGCAGGTTCATCAGCAGTTTTTCCTCAGCTGCCATGCAAGCGAGATGCTCTCTGTCATTATGGAACTCCACCCATGTTTTTCAGCAAAATGCACTAAACAAGTGATCCTGTTTTGTCCTAATTGCTCACTGACTTGTAGCAATTGGCTCAAAATATAGTTGGAGTCTTGCCCATGTCTTCTAACGCCTGTCTCCGGGATTAGGACGAAACATTAAGTACACTCATTTTCAGCATTCAGGGATACTGCTTTTGGGGATTAGTGCATTTACATCATGCATTCATTGCTTTTATGATGTGACCCATATTTTATTCGCATCACCTACACAATACATGTCGATATCATTGAACAGTTACAATGAACAAAGGAGGTAAATTCTTAGTTCAATTTAAAATATTGGAGCTGTCAGGAAAAAGAGTGATGATCACGTTGGCTTCACTAAGAGCCAAATGTTGATCGTAATGTGTATCCATTACAATTTAAAGTCATTATATTATTGTAACACTTGCCACATGTTTAGTAACAATGCAGTCTCATGCACCCTTTCACCCTGACCTTGGGGAGCCTGGGGATTTAATAGCTGCAGACAAAGAAAGTGGTTGCACAGAGGAAAATAAGCTCAACTTGTAATGCATCTGTCCTCAAAAACAGCCCTGATGATAGTAACGTATTTTTTTCCAGTAGATTAGTGCTTAATTTTTTTTGTTTAACTATAAAAAAAGAGCCCTTTTGCTATCAAAAGCACCGATTTTACGTTTACATTTAAGTACATTTATTGTAGAAAATGTCTTTGTCATTGTTGTCATCAGATATGTCTGCTGACCTTGCCTTTCCCTAAGATATGGCAAAACAGCTCTGCAGGTAAAAAACATTTAATTACATCAGGCCAATCATCTGCTGAGAAACTCCACTGTAATTCTCTCCTGCTCTGCCGCCCCCCCACTCCAATCCTCCCATCTCTCTCCCTTCTTTATTATCCTCCTTCAGCCTTCCAGCTAAGCCTCATCACATTAAACGACTTGGTAGTTTGGTCTCATGGGAAGTGCAGCACTCCCATTCAGCAACTGTTGGCAATACAAAACAGACTCAGGTCAAAAACCAATGGAATGTTTCAGAGGCAATCGGAAGCATTTGCGATGACAGTACTATAAATCACTGACTCCATTTTTAGTGTGTGGTACAGGTTTTTCAGGCTTTTAGTGCCACAAGAGAGAATGGAAAACATGACATTTTGTGGCCTGCCTTCATCTAATCCATAAAGAAACATACTTTTCTATACAATACACTACAGGGAAGTCAGGAATGGCACGCATAGAGCACATGCCTCCGCCAAGGCCAGTTTCCTCAATATTCAATGGGTAATCCGGCAGACAAACTAACCAATCGACCGGCAGCCAGGGGTTGAAAGCATAACCTCCTTAGGGGAGGTCACAAAAAGAGTAGCATGATGATGTCATGAAGTAGCACTGCATCATGGAAGTTGTTGTCTTCATTGTTCAACAACCACCAGAGCTGATTAAAACCTTAAATACATATTAATGACACAGTTACCTTGAAAAAGATTATGGATTTTTCTGAGTCTAAAGAAAACTTTGTATAATTTAATTACACTACTTAACAAATCATTTAAATATGCAATTTTTATTATAAATTTTCTATCTTCACTTCTTATAAGTATGTCAATAACCTACACTTTGAAGTACATGCACCCATAAGAGAACACAAATTAACAATAAAAGCCTGTTCCTTATTCTTCCAACAACTCAACATTGTTGTTCAGCAACTAATAAGAACACATGAGTAGGCTTCAGTGAGGCATCATGTTTGCATCTGTATTTATTCGCAACAAGCACACAATTTACTTCTCTGTAAGTAACATTTCCCAAAAACCCTACAGGGTCGTCTTAAGAAAATAATTTAAATGACTGTAATACAGCAAAGGGACAGCAACCTTATGCTCTAGGCTTTGTATCATACATTATTCTCTTTAGTTTATATTGTTAATCAGAGGACAAAATTTATTGTAATGTAATGTAAAGTATTGAGATTGAGAGTTTTTTGATTTTCAGAAAGCAAAACCTTTCTAATTCCTGCCAACCTGACTCTCGACAGCCTCTGAAAAGTTGATTTGCTTATTGTCCCCGGAGGAATCCATTCAACTGCAACTCCCTGTAGATACGACCAACGTTATGCAGTTCTTGGAATTTTTGCCTGGGTTGCCAGTTAAATAACCCAAACACTGATTTGTGTTAAAAGATCAAGTATTACGAAGAAAGGCTCAGGGATGATTCTGTCCATTTTGTCAACCCAGTCCATTCCTTCAGAAAACAATAATTCTAAATTTAAATTCTAATTCTTCTAAAATTACCTTAGTTCCAGTTTGGCACTCGGCTTCCTTCCCGTCAGTGACCTCAGAGGTCAAGCCAGCATAATGAGCACCATCTCGGGTTTCTTGTTCTCCTCTGCGATGACCTGTCAGCGTGCCTTTTGGAAAATATCACCAATTCAAAGTTGTTCTGCTTCAATACAACCACTGAAAGGGATCTTTTCCACTTGTGTATATTCATGAACAACTGGCTAACACACATGACTGTGACTTATGGCGAAGTGGAGCCAGGATAGGCTGCAGAAAAATCACTGATTATGATCTATTTAAAAACAGCATTTAGCAGAAGCTCACCATCTGTCACATGGGGTAATATACAACGCACCGCATCAGATTATTTATTATATTTGTGGCCGCTGCCATCCACCCCAGACCCCAATGCCATATTCAGTATAGTCCCCAGAAGATTTCAATAATCCTATATTATTGAGTATTACAGTTTCTCAGCTGTATTAGACCACAACACCATTGGGTAGTGAAGTTTGGTAAACTTCATTCATTTTGCACAGAGAGAAGCCCCTCAAAATGGACAGTAAGCAGCATCGGGTCAATAAAGTTTTTATTTGTTTACATATATAGACATAGACTGTCAGCAGGTTCTCTCTTGGTGTCCTGGGAGTCACTTTCTATTTAACATACAATCCATTTTACTACAGAGTGGCGAGTGCAATGCAACAAACTTTTAGGTCTAACTTGAGAACAGATTGCCAAAGAAATGCATGTCGTGACTCCATTTTAAAAGTCAGTCTACGGAGCCAGGGTAAATTAAAATTTGACAGTGTTTGTTCCTCTGCTACTGTTACAGTTGTGAACTCAAACCCAAACAAGTGTCATTGAGCCATTTCTTGTTTTAGTCCTCCATTTTCAGAGGTTGGCTCTCTTTTTTTATTAGAATTAGACACTAAGGTCAAGGATTGAAATGCATTTTTTAGTTTGTTGACAGGTGTAAGAGAAAGACTATCCAGACGAACAAATTCCAAGGTTAAGGCAATGGTAGAGCAGCTTGATCGGAAATTAAACTCCTGAAAACACACCGTACAATGTGAGCCTGCCTCCAATTGTGGTGCATTGTTTGTGTTTTTTGTCACACAGTGGTGGAAACTTACTGTTCCCGACTGGCTATTAGATGCTCTGAAGACCTTCCAACATCAAAAATTTCAGTTCAGTCCTCAGTGTCTGATCAGTGCTTATTTCGTCACTGCAAGCAGCAACGGTGCAAACACAGCACCTGAAGTGCCACTCAGACATGACGATAAATGACATACATGCCTCTTACTTATATTAATGATAAACATGACAAGACAAGCAGGGAACGCTCTATTTAGCTTGCTTTTATTTGCTTGTGAATTTTGTGGGTGTGTGTGAGAGACTGAACAAAACCTGACCTGTTCTGAGGTCGCATGTGTACGTGAGAGGGATGGCGAGAGAGGATACAAGCCTTGGGATTGAGTCAGTGAAATACAGGGCCCTACAGACTTGTTCTACAGAGAGATGTAAATGACAAAAGGCTGTATATTTTCTGTTTAAATCATACAGTGTGAGCGCTCAGCGTGTGGCTTGAAAATAGAAATATGCAGTGTGAGTACATAAATCATGAGCTTTGGCTCCACATTGCAAACTTACTCAGTATGTGTTGGAATTAAGATTTTAACAATTGTACAGTTCATGTCCAGCTTTAAATGGCCTTGCCAAAAATGATTGCTACAAAGCCAAAATCGACTGAATGCGGACAGGGAAACGAGGAAACAAGCGGGGCAGATACTGAAGACCGGTGCGGGAATTGGGGACACCTGAAACGAGAGGCTAGACGGGTAACAATAAAATTGCAAACATGGAAAAAGGACAGAACAAATAAAATAAATCACATATATTAAAAGTAGCTTCAACTTTCGTGACGGATATACTGTGATATACCGTGATGGATTCGTGATGGATAACACAGCTTTATCATCTTTTTCAACAAGTTGCTACTAATTTAAACAGAAAAATCCTCCTCCTGCACTGACTGACTTTTACTGTGAAAAGTCTTTATATTAATCTATTTATCACCAAATGTATGTCTTTAACAAGCAGGCATTTGTTGCAAATATTTTGAAAGTGGATCAATTTGCGAGGCTATTGCATAAACACTCACTTCCGCACGTCTTCTGCTGCATCTGTGACAAAGTAGCCCCTCGCTGAGTGTTGGCAGTAACCTTAAACTGTACTTGCTGTTACCGTCCCACCCACACAAACAGAAGCCAAGACTGACATTTTAAGTATGACTACTCTAAAGTATAACCTAATACAGCAAATGCCTTGAGTTGAACTAAGTTTGAGCTGTGCACAGGCCAATTTAATTAGCCCTATTGAAAAAAAACCAAAACTTTGAGGGAAGAGGGCTCCATGGTTTCTGAAGTGATATGTCTGAATGTCCGGAATGTCTCTGTGAAAGCATGAGGCTCTTGCTGTCCCACTGCGTGGTAGAGCTCTGTGGCAAAAAAACAACAAAACACTTATCTCAGCAGTCCTGCAGACTTGCTGTTGCCCAAAGCACCATTTTATTCTCTGGCCAACTCTTGCATGAAAGTGCTGGCTGTGGCTGCACAACTCATCACGGACGGCCAAACGAAGGCTGTTGTGTGGTGGAGGTGAGCACTAGTCTGCTGCTCAATGTACGGCTGCAAAGTACACTGCAAATGAAATGTCAGACAGACCTTTAACTGCCTTTAAAGCTGCAGATGTGTGAGAGAAAACATGCAGAGAAGAGCAAGGCAGCTGAAGTGAAGGGGTTGCAATGAATGTTGACATGTGAAGAGGAACAAGCTGCTGATGAAGAGCAGCCAGATGAATACATTACTTGTTTGTATTTTCTCAGATAAAGGGATCTGTGTTCATTCTTTCACCCCTCCCGATGGTTGGAGCACGGAGACCTTAATTAAAAACAGACCTCACAACAAGTACTTGCATTTTCTCCTCTTAAAGCGATCAGCTGCCACTTTCGGTGTTTGTCTGCACCGTGTATCTGAGGAGCGGAAGCCATGAAAGGAAATATCGGTTCAAATGTGCCTCCAATCCCTCCTGTCTGTCCCTGTTCCAACCTCTCAACCTCTTTTCCCAGGCTTCGCACCAAGTCGGGTCCTGCATGGAGAGCAGGAAGCTGGACCGGGATCCCGACCCTGCTGTCGCCAAGCCAAGGAAAGCGGGTATGAGGCGTCTGCCTAGGAGAAGGTGGCCACTCTCCAAACTCTGAGCCAGAGTCATACTGACAGCCATGTTCAAGAGACCTGGGGGAAATTACAGAGTCTAAAATCCTGAGTGCCAGGGGTCACATTGTGGAAAGTGGCACCCAGCTGACGAACATAATAACACATATTGTGCTCACCCGTCCTTCCATTTAGAATACAATTAAGCAAATCTCTATCTGTCACACAGGGATCCTGGGAAAGTTCTGCTGGCCTCGTGTGTCTTTTGGGCACTTGGTAAAACACAGTGCAGAGAAACGGAAGAATTTTGTCGCTAAGCAAAAACCACCAAACCTCATCCAATTGATCACAGTGGTACAATGTCACATGATTTTAGATATTAAATATGTTTCTCATAAAAATTGTGTTTCGATACAAGATGTCAAATACTTCTAAAACATCTTTTTATGCAACTATGAAATGAGCTGTTTTGCTGAAACAGTTCACTGCTTTGTCACCACAGTGTGCTATTGTGGAGTGCAGATTGTTACTGTGACATTTTCTTCTGTCAGGTCCCACATAAATGCAAATTTCGCATGAGGGATAGTGTTGTTTTGCACAGAAATCCAGAAAACCACAGCCAGTTTGATTTGAGAATTAAAAACTTGTGACAGAAACCTGCGTGGTTCTCTGATTAGCGGTGGGCTTATTTTCAATTCTGTGATTGGCTGAAAAGTAGAGCTATGTAGGATAGACTGCTAAATGAAGCAACCTATGGTTGAGCCGGTCTCATATAATTGAAAGAACAACGTTCTCTTGCATTTTTGTGGCCGTACCAGGCATGTTTTAAACAGGTTTACTTTTCTCTATTCGTCCTGCATGTTTCCTAAGAATATCATAGTGGAGGAATACAATTTAATGTCTTCCTTTCTGCTCTCAACCTGACAGATCCTTTAGGATGTTTTTAACCACATTACCAATATGAAATGCCTTAACATGAGTTAGATGCAAAGAAGTTGATTTTGAATTCTGTGGAGTGATGGTTGTGTTTGCTCTAAGAGGATTCAATAAAACATGTTTTTGTATTTACTTTAATTTTATTTTTGCTTTAATTACTGTAATTTCTTAGTTTGGGTCACGCCCAAAATGGGGGAGTGGGAGGAGCTTAGAAACCACTGTAAAATACAGCCAGCCACCAGAGGGCAGTCAAAGTGCTTTGTTTCATTTTTGGGGAACCTCCGTATCATCCATCTTTACATAGAGATTATGCCCTAAGTCGCCCTTTCCCTGATGCACAATAGTCCATTTGGAATCTGTCTCTGATGCTCTAAGCATTCCCGTTAGTGACACAAGCCCACGCGCGTTCATCAGCCACAGATGCACAGGGTCTACTTTCCTTAGGTTCATGTCCAACACAACAATGAGGTTTAGTTGAATTAAGACACAAGTGCAATGTAATTGAGTTGGTAACATTTGTTTGAGTGACTTTCACATCAGATACACAATGCCCAGAGCACCATCACATTGTATTTGCTTTTTCACTGTGGCTGCACCTCTAAATTGCATAGTTATTATTCTGTATATCATTTTCTTCACAGATCCCTAACATTTTGTTATTGAAAACTTGAAAAAAGAAAAAGTGCAGGTGGTGGCAAAAGCAGAGAATAAACCAGTACAATAAATCAGTTTTTAGTAATATTCGCAATTTCTAGGGGTTTAAAAATACAGGCACATCCATTTCCTTGTGCTTATTCTTAGGTTTCTTCTTCACTCCCACAGAATGATTGATCATGTGAAAACAGAAACCAGCTCCCTGATCCCTTCAGTTTCCTCACTAACCAGAGAGCTGTAATCAATTTTGACTGGACAATATCTATCTATAAGAAGTGCAGGCTGAGGGCAAGGTGTCCTGGTTGTGTTAGGACAACAATATTAAAGGAATCTGTCATCATGTTTATCTTGAGGGAGTTTTCTTTATAATCCACTTGAAGAAGGATACCCAACCCCCCGCGCTCTCCTTCTTATAGAATATTGAAGGATGACAGCCTTGACACACACTCATAAAGCTGAGAGAGGACAAAATCCTGTTATTGGAATAGAGAAGTATTCCCAGAGCTGCTTTCCAGGGTCTTGTAATACGTGCTGACACGGATAGCCGAAACTTCTGCCTCTCAATACTTGGTGTTTTTTTTCATTGATCAAAAGCACTAAACTTTGCACATCTCCACACGCAGTCGGAAAGTTTGGAAAGAATATGTAGCTGAGTCCATCTCATGCCATGCATCAAAAAGGAACATCTTTCTGTCTCCATTTTGGAATATTTTAACAACTATAATGAGCCATAATTCAGAGCAATTCTAATTCTGAGACAGTAGCAGCACAACATTTTTGTGTTGGAGCGTCTCAGAAACAGCAAGACAGACACTGAAGAGGGAGAGAACGGCCAGCAGAGCCGTATAATAGTTTTATAAATCGTTAGTAAAGATTCAGATCGATCTCAAAATTTACAAACGCGTGTTGGGATTTATATGTAAATGACTTTTTTGAGACTCTCCTGACATGAAAGATCCACAAATGGCTTTTTTTCAGTGGGAAAAATCTGTAGCCAATCAGATGTCTCCCTCCTTTCATCCGTATGGATGCATTCATTTGACCGGCTGAAAAGTAAAACAGCCCCCACGTGGGGGTGTATTTAGAATGAGGAATAGTTTTGTGTGCACCGAAAAATATTTTGCGGAGAGAGTGATTTACATACAAATGTCAAAATGCATTTGTGAACACCGTCTTCGTGCTTTTTGAGACTGATCTAACTCCACACATTACAGATTGATGGAAGTGTGTGAGTGGAAACAGGGATTACTTGTTTCAACATGGCCCCTCACGCTGGTTTCCTCAGCTGCTCTGATACCAGGACTCTTCTTGATATTTCAAAGCCTCTTACTCAACGAGCATGATGCCCAGGACGTCCTTCAGATGAGCTTTCTACATGAAATATCCAGCATTAGGATTTTTTTCCCTGTTTGATCTGTAGTGGGACTAAACAGCAGCATTTACATTGCTACCCTACGACTACAAGTTGAGCTTGAATCTAGAAGGCAAAGTTAGCTGGTGTGTTTGATCACTAAGACCAAAAGCTGAATGTGTGGAGGGGTTACAGGATCCATGTCAATGCCCAGAGTATTATCAATGTTTAATTCCATACGTGGATTCTTTTTCTCTCTTTCTGCATACTATATGGTCTTAAAACGTGTATGAAATCTAAAGTGACAGTCCTAGCTCACAGAGAACCGTTTGAGAGAAGCAATAGTGGTGTGTCAAAATGTTGCCATTAACACCTTTAGGATAAAACAGACTTTTTTTTAACATTTATTTAACTTTTACAGTCAGAGAGTAGGGGTGAATTTATTAAAATATCTTACGAGGTGACTAAAAAAAGTCATGTACAAGACACTTTATACTTTATCATTACTTTCACAGGTCAATTATCTTAGTTTATTTATTCTCTGGTTTGACAAAAAGTGTTTGGCTTTTTGTTTCTTTTTCATCTTCTGTACAATTTTAATTCAATTTTAGATATACAAAACATAAGCCGTCATTTTAATCCAGTATCCAATTAACATTTTGGTGTCATCGTGAAAGCAGCAAAATGGATACAGAAAAGTAAGCATTTTGATGCACATTGTCGTTATTACACTTTTATTACCCTTTCGCCGCTGAAATGTGAAACACAAGACGCATCATGGTGAATTACTCGACCTCTAAAAATCCTGAATGTAACATCAGGAGCCATAAGGCCAGCTTTTTGTGTGGACTACAGTGTGTAACTGTTCCAAAACTGGAAACTCAAGCGAGCCAAAAGAAAAATGAGGATTTGATGAGAGACGTAAAAACCCAATTATTAGTCAAAGGCCGTGTATTTAATTATTTTCCTGCCTGAAAGCACCTGTGGCTTTTCTGCCGCTCATATTAAGGAAACCTGTGTGGGCCTCTCCTACAAATCATTCTATAAGTACCACACACACACCCCCCTCACAGCAAAGAGAAATGGTTATGGTGGTGCCACAGGTCACATGCAACAAAAAGGAAAGCTATATAACACATGATCAGTTTTCATACAATTGGCAAAACTGGATTGCATCTTTCTTGCACCTTCTCTACCACCACGGTCTCGACTTTCTCCTGTTAACCTTTGTGTCCACGTGGCAATAAGTTGCCCAAATGCATGTGAATTAGCTGAGCGGGAGCCCACACGCTGAGCTGCAGTTACACCGTTCTTCAGAGCTGCAATCAGGCCTTTTTGATGAGACTTCAAACACGTATATTTAATTCCATTTAGCCATCTTTTTCTACGCTCATTACTTCCATTTCAAAGCATAGGTTGACTCTGCTTTCAGTGTCAAGAATAGTGCACTACTTTTCCCTTAACGAAACAGTTGTTGCTGATTTCCTCTTTTTTTTTTTTATTTTATTTTTAAGCTTCACCGCAGCAACAAACTCCTAGATCTTGATCCTTTTTTTTTTTTTTTTCACATTTTACTTCATGTTACAGGACTTAAAGTAGGAAAGATATGTTTCTATTTCAACATATTTTTGTGCATTCAGCCTCCCTGGCTCAGCCCAGATGTCTTGCGGTTGGAATGATCGGAACAATAAACAAATTAAAGGCAAATTCGCAGATATCGAAACAAGCCTACAAAGTCAGCCGGAGGCCTGTATAAAAATACTCCAGCAGACATTCAAGGCGATGTTTTTGCTGTGTTTAAGAATTTGATATCATGCCATAGGTTCTGTAATATCACTCGGAGGCCAAGGCAAGCTCATTAATCACCAACTGGCAGCCACTGTGTTCTGTACCTGAGTGCCGCGTGAAGATGACTGACAAGAAGGGGCCTCCGCCGCTGTGTGCCACAAGACCACGATGTGTCCGTCCAGCTGTGTCCGTGCTCACATTGAACCCCTTTTCTTCTTTATGAATGACTTGTTAGCTGGGGGCACGAGACACCAGCTGGGGCCCAAGGTGGTGGCCACCTTGAGCCAGATGGCTGTGATTCTGTTCACATCTGGGCTGCTGTAAGATAAATTCCCCCCCCAGGCTTGAGATAGGACTTTGTCTTCAGGAGTGTTAACATGCCATGTAATCACACTGCGTCTGTGATTGTCATTAGCCTTTGAAATATGTAAGGGAATAAGAGGAATGGGGCCTTGCTCTTTAAAAACAAACAGGTGTGTGTTTCATGGACACTGCAAACAGCATGCAGTCACTCCAGTAACAATATCTCTGAAAGGGTATGAAACTGATTAAATCATGAATGCAATGAGAAGAAATTTCACGTTTGCCTGTATATGTCAAGTTGTTGCGTTTTGCAGAACAGGCCCAAAAAGAACTGACCTGCCAACCTACAGTCCAGTCCAGCTTTCCTTTCCTTTTCCTTTCCTTAAACTACTATTACTCACACAATATATCTATAGCTGTTTTAAACTTGAGTGTAGTAGCTGCAGTTTGTCCCCCTCGTCCTCGTACACCCAGACTTCCCTCTCTCTGTCTCTGTCTTTCTCTCTCTCTGCACACTGGTGGAGACGGATGGACGCTATCTAGCGTCAGGCTCTTTTCCGACTTTCAGCCTTCTTGCAAGGACATTTGTGCGCACCACTGTCACAATGTGTTTGTTCGTGGGGGACTGTAAGGTCTGTCTTAAATGAGAATACGTGCATTTTTTGAACGTATGCCCTATTTCATGAACTTTGAGACTCTACAACGTAACAAAATGCATCTTTTTTTGGAATGTTAAGTTACAGTATGAAGTTTGGCCTCTCGAATCGATTGGCTCAACAAGGCTGTAAATGCAAAAGCACAGAGCACACAGGAGCCTTTTTCACCACTAACTATTCTCAAAATGTTATTTCAAGTGTCTGCTAACAAGGAGTAGATACAAGAATACTGTATAACACACATGTTGCAGCGTCCTGTCAGCTCCCTGGACACAATCAGTCGAACTGCTGAAGGGGCACTGTTTTCTGTTTTCCACTGCTTTCTGCTGTTGTCCAATGTTTATGTAAAACAAACATGTGAATTACTGTGGATTTATTCCAGTTTAAATTTTCTTTCCTAAACATCTGTAAGCAGTGGAAAAATAGTGCCACTTCAGCAGTTAAGTGAAGTTTTATACACTCCAAGCTCAGGAGCGCTTAGGTTAAAAAATAAAATAATTAATCTCGATAGATAACTGATAATAAGGGAGTTTGGTCTGGACCTGCTCTACATGGTAAGTGTCATAAGATGACTTTGGTTGTGAACTGGATCTATATAAATAAAGTCTATTTGACTTCTTTTCCTTTCGTAATGTATTCCAGAGATGGGACAAACTTTCTTCTCCCACAGGGGCTTGGGCTTCTTTTTCGACTTTAAATTTAAGACGCTGAGGTGCGGTTGTACAACAGGGAAATTGGTGGGAAGAGCATTTTTTTGTAAGCTGTCCTCTGACACACCACCCACGTAGGCCTAAACGGGGAGTGGTGCTCTGCCATAAATCACTTGGATCGTTAAATCACACCCCAGACACTCTTCTGCCCTTTCTCATCACACTGGTTTCTCTTCATCTTTATTCAATTAGGGATCTAAATGGCCCGGGATACAGCGCCCAGGCTGACATTCTCCTATGGTGGGATATGACCGTGTGAGGGCGACATGATGTGGAGGGATGCGCAGGGGACCCTCATTTAGTTTGGACATATGGTGATAAGGCACATAAAGGGGGCTTTTAATTCGTGTTTATGGATTCACCCATTGCGTCTGGGTTGATATGGCTTCAATATAAGAAACTACAGAGAGAATCCAAGGAATTTTTAAAATTTAGGTGCCTTTTAGTGTAACTAGTAACATCATTAAACCATTTAATCATTTTGTTTGGCCCCTTTAATCATAGTTTACAGTTAGTAGGATGTGGCAGGAACTGCTATGAAGGGTTAGAGAACTGCACTCAATTCCTGTGATAAAGAACAGCTCCTGGGCGGTAGTTCATCACCACATTGTCTAAATATAGATCATAATTTTTTTAAATTGATAGGCCTTGTATGCTGTGACGATGGAATATTGATAGCGCTCTACTGAGTTAAAGGGCTGTAATAGTACAACCCCCCCCCAATAAGATTTTGGTGGGTGTATGTTGGAATGGTGTCTGTGCTCAACCAAAGACTGTTCAGGAACCATGTTATCAAACTGATGAATTATTTCCTCTATCTGCACCATGTGAATTTCCCCACTGTCTCGCCCCTTTAGGAGACTAAGTCTAAGTCCCTTCATTCTTTTTGGGAGGACTGACGATGATCACAGATTTGAATAAGAAAGCTTGCACCAAGTGACGTTACTTCTAAGCTTTGTTTGACACTTAAAAGGCATTTTTCAGGAAGGCAAAACTGGAGAAAATAAACTTTCTATGCTATCTATGTCTATATCAGTTCTATCTACTGTAGATAATCAATTTTGGTCTTTTAGGTCAAAGGTGAAGGTAATGAAAAAGTCCCCCAAATTTTCCCATTTGTAAACAGTGGGTGAAATTCAAACAGTCCTATCTGAGCCAAAATTCACCCAAAATTGCTTCTTATTTCCACAACACAACAACGTATAGTATCAGGGTGTAATCCCAACACGTTTGACCTTGAAAGGTCTTAATTGAAGGTCACAACTTTTGCAATCTGTAAAAAAAAAACGCTATTTCCCTGGGCAGAATTCAAAATTTAAACAAAATATCTGTTTATAAGTAGAATCATAATTGCTAAATTTAATGGCAGCTTAAAAATATTACTATTTTTTTTATTCAATACAAAATATAAAACGCCTACATTAATTGGTAGTGGAATTTAAATGGGTTAAAGTACTTGCAAATAGCAATTATATTTCAGTTTTGAATTTTTTCCCCTCTATGTCAATGTCGGGCCTCAGAACATTTTAGGCAGGTGTCCAAGACAAAAGAGGGATTGTTGGCAGTGATGCACAGAACAGAAATGTTTTATTTACATACTGTATACTGACATATCAATCACACCAACTAATCTATGTGGAACCTGATATTTGTATATTTTTTTGTATGTTTTTTTGAGGGGGCCGGGGTCAGGTACCACATTTATTTATACAGGAAAATGAATCCAACCTTTATCTCTTCTGAACATAAAGAAAAATCTATGATTTAACCTTTGTCATTTTCATCATCCTCCCCTCTGTAAGAAAAATCGAGTTGAATGATATTTCTTAGTGAAGGTATTCTGAAAAAAAACTCATTAACAGAAGAATAATGGGTCCGTCTGACAGCTTGTAGCCCTGTAGACTCTTTCTATCTGTGGGGGTTTTGCCATATATTCTACATTTCACTTACAGATTAATTGTCTGTGCAAAGTGTTGTGTTACGTTCTCAACTCCCAATTTATTGTATCACACATATGAAATGTCGGTGCGAGGAAAAATAGACTGTGAGGTCTGAATGTTAAGAACTCGCGCTGAAATGTGCTCTATGCTGTTCTATTCCTCTTATCACAATATTATGGTTATTATCATTTCAGCATGGTTGTTTTTATTTTATTAACAATGTTTTCAACATGAAAACCAAAGTGTAACATGAATTTTTTTTTTTTAATAGAATCTAAATTCTTCAGGCATTTGAAATATGCTCCTGATGATTATCTCTTACTGAAAATGTACTGTATGTACCTGCCTCTGTGTGCCAGAGCAAAACAAGCATGCCTTCAAATAAACTCCACTGCCTACACATTTTGGAGGCACCTGGAGGGAAGATGGAGGCAGGGCCGCTGCTGTTTGGCCTCATGTAGCATCGTGCAGAGCTAACTGAAGCTGCTGGTGGTTGGTTCCTCTCTGCTGTCATCTAGCAGGTGACTGACAAGAGCAAACATTTAGGCAGTCACCCTATTGTTCTGGCAGGGAAATCTCCTGGGAACTGTCCAGCAGAAACCTCCCTCCCACATCTACACATTTATAATCCTATCCGCACACAGACAGGACTGTTTACCCTTAGTATTCATATCTTCCACTGTGTGGTTGACATCCTTTGTTCAGGTTGTGCAGTGTTATCTTACATGTTGTGTGATGTGACAGTTATTGTGAGTAAAGCTGAGTGTAACCTGGCAATAAGCTTGTAAAAGCGTCAATAAACTATTGCAGCTGTAGTAACATGATAGGCATTTTAATGCAAAACACAAATACTCTGAGGCATTTCTTAGTTTCTGTCTGTTTGAGTCATTTCATCTTTAGCTGGTGCAGGACCGTGTGTTGCTTATATAATTAAACCTTTTCTCATCGGCATGAGCCAAAGCGTGGCCGAGCAAAACAACCACGCGTATGTCTTCATGCTCGCGAATGCAGTTTGTCTCCACTGAATTGAGGGCAAGTGGAAAAATGTTGAAATGGGAAGTAATATGATTATGCCGGGACTCACAGGTGTAACATTTTCAATTACTGCGGATCTCAGTTTAATCAGAACATACCCACCTCAGAGCATCCCCACCTACATGTTTATGGATGGTAGTCTAGAGAGCTGGCTGAGCTGTGTTGTCTTTCTCCTCTGGGTAACTCTCAGTCACAGATGCCTAAATAATTATTCCCTGTCAGTGGCATCAACGCCAAAATCGCTCAGCCTAATCTCATTAGAAATAACAAAACAAGCACATTAACTGTTCCTAAATTGTGTTAATTTTATTTGCTTTATTATACAGTGTGATTGTAAGGTGTGGTTAGCAGCCTGGCTCTGGTTGCATGTATGCAAGCTGTGAGCATAATGGCCATCAGATGAAACGATTCAAAAACTAAAACAGCAAACAGCAAGAAGGAGGCTACAGCCTCTGGCAATGAACACTTGCAAGCTAAAACACACAACCACTTTTTCTCTTTCACACAACATTTATATTGTATTTCAACATAAATGTTGTGTGAAAGAGAAAAAGTTACAGACATTTAGTAGAAGCTATTGTTGAATAAGTAGGTTTTTGTGTCTGTTTTAATGGAATTCCCCTTTATGAATCCCCCTCTTGCAGCTTAATAATGTTACTATTAATGTAATGATGAAAGCGATGCACCTAAAAGAAAAATAAGAAAAAGATGAGGCAGAAAAAAACATTTAAATTAGAAATGTACTTAGAAATTTAAATGTGTGCAATAGAATATATCAGAAAGAAAGATATGACTGAATTTCTACCTTTGGTGCCAATTATGGAAAAAAACAAACAAAAAAAAAAGGGTTCACACTTGTGATGTCTCCACTGATTTTATTATAATTTCAGTGGGTTTTTTTAAAGGTTATTATAGACTGCTGTTGCTGCTGGTTTCCAGTTTGGGTGCCATTTTACGGGTTAACTAAATGCTGAATGAAAGCACTGGCTTTGGGAGAAAACACAAGCAGCTCACCAATCTTTATTACATGACAATAGAGGTGCCAGTGAAAATATGGGCTACCCCCTTGATTTTCCACTGTGGCCACTGTTATGGCAACTCCAAGCACAAATACGCCTCCCTCTCTCTCTGCTAAAGGGCCATTTGTCACTATTTTGAAAAAAAATGGGGTACACTCCACATGGACATACTTTCTTATATGTTGTTTCAGGAACTTTTTCAAATGTCTTTATGGCTGTGGGATGTTCAGATGCACCGCAAGGTCAGGTGAGAATTACACATGCCAGAAGTGTAACTGAGAGTGTCTATGAAGAACAAACTGATTTACCACCACAGAAATACAACTGAAGGGTGAAATGGAAAGGTTGGACCTTGCTTGGCAGAGAGGAAAAAGCAGCTGTGTGCATAAATGATGTTGAAATTAAGCAAATCTAAGACAAAATAGTCTGCACTCGCCTGCCATTCTCCACATTAGCATGAAATGATAAGCAGCAATGGAGAGTTACGTTATTTCTAGGCCAACTGTTGTCAAGTTTTCAGTGCCGCCCTTATTGAAAGAGACTTGGATTCAGGCGCAAATATACACTCTGAATCTGAGCATTGATGCTTTTACTTTCCCATTCTTCACCCAGGATTGATACTTAGTGGATGGGATGGCAAACAGGCAGCTTGGCAATGCCATTTGCATAAGTGCATCATTAATTGTGAAACCCTTTCACCGTGTGAAAGAGTAGCTGGTACTGGGAGCAGCTTCTAGTCAAGAGAAAGGCTCCACACAGAGCGGTTTGTAACGAGCCAGAGAAACGCCTGCTGCCTCATTAGGGCTAGATCCCTGCAGGCCTCTTTCTCTGAATACGGGGGGGGGGGGTCCGATGCATGTGAATGACAAACCCATGGTGTTTGTTAGAGTGGAGCCATTCAGGTGTAAGTCATTTGACTTTCCTTCCCACACTCAACAGCATAACTCAGCTTTAGAGTTTCCCCTGTAGGGCCACTCCAAGGTCGATGGCTCCAAGTAAATCGGCAACTCAACGTATGTTTGAAGAACTGGTCCTGAAGTGCTGTCTCCTCCATAATGAGGATGCTCTCCCACGTTCCAGCATGCTGCTGCTGTGGAAAAGAATGGAAGGAAGGCTGCGTGAAAAGGATGAATGGGTGAGTAATTAGGAGAGCGGAGCTGATCTTCAATTGGCAAAGGAATGACAAGTGTGAGAGGCAGCTCTTTATTTTAACACATAAAAGAAAGAAGAGAGAAACCTGCGAGTGGGAAGAACACGACTCACAACAGAGAGGGTCAACTGCAAATTAAAAGGAAAAAGCACAATGAAAAATATGAATGGACACGTTGAAGTAAAAAGTCACTTCATCATACTTGGCCCTACAACGTTTGAAAGAGATGTGCTTTGGCACGGTACCGTTACTCATGCATGAGATCAAGCACAGAAATCCAACCTGGTTATGACATGAAATTGGTGTGAAGCTTAAAATACCTTCTGCTGCAGCCCACAAAAATCTTCCTATGTGTGCACCTCGATTAACTGGTAATCGTCGTCTTGATTGAGTGACACATACAGAGAGCATGAGAAAATAACCAGCAAAGTAAAGTACCGTTGTAGTTGTGTTGTCTATGTATGCGCTTGTGCATCTTGGCACAAGTGCATACAGACAGGTTCTCTCCCTCCTTGCTTTTTCAAGTGTTATTATTACCACTACTGCAGATAAACAATTTCAGTTTCCTTCAGAATAACAACAATACCAAAAACAAAACAAACAAATTTGTGGTGCCAGTTCGCCAGCTTGACCGGCCCATCGACCAACAGACAGTTTCATGCCTGGTGGCAGACAAAATTTATGAAATAATGAAAGTGAGGTTTATAGGGATATTTAAAGAGCCACTCTGTATCCATTGCATCAAGCATCATCAAAAATATTTATTTTTTGGAAAATGTAGAATTATAGCATTAGGAAGCTGTATTTCTAAAAGCAATATTTTTTTTACTTTTGGCTGTTCTCACTCTCCAACCTTGATAAATGAAAAAATGTGGCAGCTAATTACCATTCCCACTGACTGCTCATCAGTCAATATCTGAAGAAGTTTGGTGACTCCCAGATGAAAACAAGTGAACAGTATTAATGTAAATTCATTGAAACAGGTCTTTTGTAGAGGAACAAATGGTTTCTTTCAAAATTTCCACAGCCTGCATGCTTGACTAATTGTTCAGCAGCAGAAAAAATGTCAGACTTGGATAACATGCAATTAATTGCCTTTGGTTTATGGATTTGAAAGACTCGCCTATAATCCTCTTGCTGCACTAAAAATATCTGTACTTATTTTTTGTATATCTTACATGGATGTTTGGGTTGTTGTAATGTTCAGTTCGTTATTCATGAATAATAAATAATGCAACAAGTGTCACAGTGGGTCATATGCACTGCAGCGTGTGTTTGCAGAGTTCACACCGTATGCATATGTAATATGATGTAGCTGTTTTCAGTCTGACTTGCTGACCTTTCTAGCTGATGTAGAAGTTCTGTAGCCTTCTGTGAAGTATCAAACATAAGAGAGAAGTGAATGCAATCTATTCATCATGAACAATGGCCACATGGGAATGTGGTATGCGTAACCAAACACGCTAAAAGGTTCAGCTCTGCTTGCGTTGGACGGTGACGACTCAGCTGGATGACATAAAGTTAAGGATTTTTGCCCATTTGTAACTAACACTTGTGGGTGAGAAGAAAAAAACATCACTATGTCCAGAAGTGCTATGATTTTTTGAGTAATAAGTCAGCGTGTGTTTAGTTTAATCATTTCTGTGATTGTAAAACATTGGAAACTGTGGGAACTTCAATTGGTAGTGTTGTTACATTAGAAGCTATTTTTAGGCAATGACAAATATTATGCTTGCTTCACCTGACAATATTGAATATTTTGGGTCATGCATGGCAGACGTCCCTGCAGGGAAGGACTTGGAGGTAAAGCGAAAGTGTAGGTTTGAGCCATGAGCCCTCTCCCTTCTCAAGTTAATGACTGCAGATTTGAGTTCACCATTATTTTGTCTAAAAGGTGGCAGCATCCACGTCAATCACTGATTTAATGTACCACCCCACGAGCATGCTGACAGACACATGTCTAACACACCCTGATGCTCCAGCATGTGATGAACAGGTGACCCTGGTGTGGCTAAATAGACGGACTATATTGGTGGTATGTGTATAATATGCACTGAGAATGGTCAAGCAAACAAGATCAACCAGGAGCAGACTGAGGCTGGACGAGGCTCACGGCCTAACAGTAAGACAGCTGAGTATGCATGTCCGCTAGTAGCATTATTTGTATATATTGTGCAGTGTGTAAAAATTGTGTAGTTTTCTTTGCAGTACAATTGCAGTTATTTCACTTCTGTATATTTCTTTTAACAAACATTTAACTTGACTCATGACCATCTATGGATTGTATCCATAGATGGTCATGAGTTTGTTGTCAAGGGTTTAACTGTCTTGGTATTTGTACTCTTTTCAGATGAACTGAGGCTAAACAGACGAAGACTGCTGCATATTTATAGCGGATTTTCTGTGCTATACGCCGTGTTTTTTTGTGCATTCGAAGAAACTTCAGCCACTGAATATCACTGTTATTTGCAGGTTTTGTTCTGCAGGAACAATTTAGATGTCTTTGGATGTAGTTCATCCTATTGCTGATGGATAGGCACCCACTCAATGCTCAACCTGGGCAGGAAGCTCTGGCACATCACTGTACAGCTCCACCACGCTACAGCAGGAAAAATGAGCCCTTCTCAGCAATGAAAATCTGCTCTGCTTTTTCATGTTCATATAACAAATGGAGCATTCTGCCCACTGGGAGCCCTATAAGTGCTAAGCTGCATTTATTTCCCAAATGCTTTTTTTTTTTTTTTGGTAAATAGCCTGGACATCTGTTAAAGCTGTTTACCAAACCAGATCTGTTTCATACATTCTCATTTTCTATAACCTCCAAGTCCACTTTTGTGATTGTTTATTGGAAAAAAGATAAGAAACAGATGTTGGAGCATTAAAATCATGCTGTTGTCAGTTAATGTGGTGTAGACCAAGTGTGTTGCGGTAAATGAGGAGTAGACTGACCAAGAATTGATAAATTGGATGCATGTAGAAGGATGCATGCTGCAGACAGTGTAAGTCCGATATAATCAGATCTGGATGTAGAGCCAGTATACTCACATGGCTCTTAGGTCATTTGTTGACAGGAACATGCAAGATATTAAATGCTTTTGCAAATGGGTTTTTCCCATCCTAATCAAAACAATCCAAATCTTGAATTTGGACCTCAATGGAAAATCTATTTTCCATTGAGGTCCGTTAAAGAAAATGAATAGCATTTACCATCTTACTCATTGTTTACTTTCTAAATACTCAAAAGAGGATTGTTTTACTTAAATACTTTAACCCCAAAAACTGTAAATAGTGTACCTTTCGATTTGACCCTTTTTCCTCTTAGAAACAACAGTCCCCAAACCACAGTCGCTCTGCAGCACCTCTTACCTTCCTGTCCTCAGCTCACACTGGTTTTATATCTGGCGAAACGTTAAGATGACTCTGCAATACAGAAACAAAATCAGCGCTCACATTCCTGATGTGTAATCAAGCTCTCAAGAATTCAAAACCTGACCAGAAGGTTAATGCAACTGCTTGTAAGTATGATGCCTGACGTGTGGGGACGATTACACAGCGAGAAACTGCGATTATTTGGTGTAAGGTCTGCACACCAGCAGCGATGGATTCTGGCTCAGTGCTGAAGATTAAAGCAGGTCAAAACAAAGCTATTTAGATCCTTACCTTGGACATTTTCCAAGGCTCGCTCTCCATGCATGTTGGATAGTTTGGCACTGATTGGTTAATTTGTCCTGTGATAAGGAAAGGAGGCCAACATGACAAGGTGGAAGCTTGTGTACAACCCTTGAAATATCTTGTAACATGTTGCTGATTAATAATAAAAATGATATCTTTGTACAATTAACCTTGATGATCTCTCTGGCTTTCCCTTAAAAAAATTTCAACCATTTCATTTGGATCGTGAACTGATTGCAATGTTTTTCTTGCATGTATACCACTCACATGTGATGCTGGTGTTTATGAAACAAGGCTTGTGAGCTACTTCAGACAGTTTATAGTCCTGTAACATGCTGTTCAGACCCAGTAGGCAAGACAAGAGTATCAAAGTTGAGCAACTCTGCAAAACCCTGGAATACGCTTATTGTCTGTCTTTTTTAATATCCAATATTTCCTTGTCTGTATAGATAAGGTGAAGAAGAGATTGTGGTTTCCAAATAACTTAGATTAGCCATCTATTTGTTTAGTACTGCACCTCCCACATTGCTTAAAATGTGTTTAAGAATATACAATGAATTCATTTATTTAAAAATGTTGTTTTGTTGTTTTATTCCATATTTTCTTTCTGCCTGCACCACAGTTATCCACCAAGGATTTTTCACAGTTAACAGTCTCTTCTTAATCTGCTCACCATTTTGCTGTCATGTCAGCTGCTTTCACAAGTAAAGAAGTTCTTGTCACTTAGCAATCCCACCCCCCTGCAGAGCCAATTACCAACCCTTCTCATGTATATGCTCTTCATAAGCTGGTTTGCTTCTTTCTGTAGCTATTTTAATGACCCAGTTTAGCACAGCGGCGTATAGCTTGAGCATTTTTTTTTTTTATTTTCACCTGTATGTTTTCATTCAGTCACTTGTGAATCACCAGCACCTCACATGTGGTCTCCCGTACTCGGAGCTAATGGGGAAGTCCTCCCAATATGGTCTGCAGATGTTCATTTGAAGGGTCATTTGCTCTTGATGTTACAATAACACGAGACTTTTAGTTGACTGACCCAACAGTTATTTACAGTCTCCTGGGAATTCCAGGAAATTGAAGTGAATACTTAATTGCAGAGTAGCCTTATTTACTCCTCGCAGTTCACTGGACATCGTTGTTGGGTCAGAGATTTGACAACCAGAGTGGCACTTATGTCAAAAGAGTACTGCTGGACGACTCTGACGGCACATATGTGATTTCTTCATGGATATAATGGAAATTAATTGGGGTGCCTCTGCATGTAATGACTGTTTGCACACTGTAGTCAACTAAGTCATTCAGTCCACGCAGGGCTGTGAATCACTCAGTAAATCATTCAGCAGAAGGGGAGAAGTGGAGTCTTTGAACCACAGGCCAGTCCTGCCTCTGGACAGCCTCCATCCTCCTTCACTTCCTCCAGGTGTCCATCGTACAAAGAGCCACTCTGTGAGACAGACCCTACCTATAGGCTCATTTCAAAGCAGCACTCACACAATGAAAGCCTTTGTGAAGGAACCGTATGTTTCGGTGCATTCAGAGGAAAGCTCGATGTAAATTAAGAACGGGTCACTCTGAAGTCCCCTGCCTGTAAATTCAGCAGGCAGCATCAGTTTCCTGTGCCAATAAAACACCATTAAAGATCCATCCACACTGAATCATAGTAGCTACTCGTTGGCTATTACTCTGAAACAGATTTTTGCTAAGCATCAAAATGTCTGCCAAAGGCTGCGTCACAACTGGTAGCAGTACGATTTGATTTCAAATAAGTAGGTAAACTTGGAGCAGCCCTAAAACCAAGAACCATCATTAGCACAAATTTATTTACACATTTAAACATTATGCTCTTTTCCAGAGGCTGTGCTACAGCAGTGGACAAGCTAAATAGGATCTCGCTGACATGCAAACCATTGATGTATGTTTCTGACTAACAGGAGAACCTGGATGGAGGGGGGGCTGGAGCCTACCCCAGCATCTTCAGGCGAAGGCGCGGTCACCCTGGACAAGTCGCCAGTTCATCGCAGGGCTGACATATAGAGACAAACAACCATCCACACTCACATTCACGGGCAATTTAGAGTGACCAATTAACCAACTAACCCCCAGTTTTGCATGTTTTTGGACTGTGGGAGGAAGCCGGAGTACCCGGAGAGAACCCACGCAGGCACAGGGAGAACATGCAAACTCCACACAGAAACACCCTGACCCGGGAATCAAACCCAGGACCTTCTTGCTGTGAGGTGACAGCGCTAACCACTGCACCACTGAGCTGAAATCCCCCTAAGTAATTTCATGAACATTCCCAACACACACACACATGAAGAAACAGCCAATCAGTGGAGAAAGAGGAGGACCTGCACATTTAACATCAGTTCCATGAGCAATTTCATTTGTTTCTTTTTCTTCAATACATCCTTAATTCAACTGTGGAGATTACTTATTGTGCCCCTTGTAAAAATAACAAAGACATAAAAACTTCCAGTGGTTGTAAATCATGTGAACGACGACACTCTCCATTCAGAATGATCTCTCTTTATTGTGTGAGTCACTTCAGCTGTGACTGGAATACACTCAGCTCCCAATGTTTTGTAAACGATACATGTCGCATCTCAGGAGTGAAAATGACAAAACACTGTACCGTAAGCCAGAGAGTTCATATTATAAACAAAATCATTTACATGGAGTTTCAGCGGCTGATATGCAGAAATCACTGAATGGCACTTCCTGTTAGATCCTGATGATCCTGTAGTATCAGGATATTGAAATAAATTCTGGAGTTATCACTGCGCTACACGTATGGACGCCGCTCTCCATTGGGAGCGGACATATTGAGCCAGCTGCTGGCTGATCACTGTAAGTATTCAATAAACTTACTGAAAAGAATATGTATGAGCATGTCAGTCTGATAAACAGAATGTCATATTGATGTTTGTGTAACAACAATGATAGCCTTTAGTGATGTGACTATTATTGGTCAAACTCATTCAGGTGACCTTTTTACACAATGCATTCATCGCCTCAAAGATCTACTTGTCCATCCATCCATCCATTTATCCATTTTCTACTGCTTATCTGATGCAGGATCGCAGTGGGGGCTGGAGCCTATCCCAGCATCATTGGATGAAGGCAGGGCATAACATGGAACATGGTCATTAATTCATTGCAGGGCTACTTTTACATATGTTTTTATTTATAACAGATACACATTATTGTTGAGACGCTCAAAGAGTCTAAACAAAACTCAAACAAGATTTATTATTTTGGAAATCCCCCTCCCTTTGGTGTTTTGCTGTCTGTAATGTTTGTGGACTGGTGTCAGTGTTTTGATGAAAGAAAAAGCCCTAACAGTCAGATGTTGTCGCTATATATAATCTAGAAGTGGGCTTGTGGCTCCCACTTATTGGTGTGGGAACATGAGACAGAGGCATAAAAAAAAACTGTTAGCAAATGAATACAGATGGAATCAAAGAATATAAAGCAACTTCTAACTGCATCCACAATCAGGTGAGCTGAGTTGCTGGTAAGACTAAAGGCAAGAACAGCAGAAGTCAGAAGCGAAATCTCAGGCCTTTTTCATGTTGATTGAATCAAACTTTAGATCACAGAGGTGAAAGTTGACAGTAAAAACACTGTGTAAAAAATAATTGTTAAAGACTCCATGGTTTCTATGTGTTGTTTAAAGTTACTGTCAACTTTACGGGACCTGCCCCATTTGTGTTTAAAAAAAAAAACCACACCATCAGCTCCATCAAATACAGCTTTTTATTCATTCATTTATTTCAATTGACAAAAATCATTCATATCATAAATATGTAACTGAATCACTGTATATTTGCAGCCGTGAGCACAACTTGCAAGGAGTGAAGTAAGTAAGTATTTCCAAATGTTGTGTCGTACTTTGTGGACATTTCATTGCTGTTTTATCAGATGTATTGATGAGGGCATTAAGATGTGTCAGTCCTATCTAATAATGATAATAGCTTTTACCTAATAATAATAATAATATTCCAGCCCAACCCTCTGTTCAGAGTGCACAGAGAGAGTGAGGGAGGGTAGGGGTTATTGGCATCCAACAGCTAATGGAACATCCTGGCAGGCTAATGGGGAAATTTCAGGGAAGATCAGAACTCTGTTGCGTTGGTAAGACTAACAGGCCTTTCATGCCTGTGAAAAGTGTGTGTATCTATGTGTATGGATCCTTGCAGGGTGATGAAAAGGGACAAATCTTGGAACGACAAATCAGGAAATTGGAGGGCTTTAGAAAATGGTGTCATGTCTGCTGAAAGAGCTGCATTACGTTAATAAAAGCACAATATACAAATAAAAAATGTCGATTGTGGATGATCCAAACAAAGTATGCCAGTACTGTCAGTGCTACACACTACACAGCACACTTACTATGATAGATGGATGCAGAAGAGACGTTGATGGAGATGTAATTTTATGGATAATTAATGCACACTTGTGTTGGAGGAAGAAGCAGATATAAAAGTAAACATGACAATGTCAAACATACTTTTTAAAGCTTTCCAAGACAATCGTTTAAAGAGAGCCGGGGGACAAATTGGTCACAGTGCTGCATAGCTTCACCAAGACTTTTCCCTCTTATATCATAAATATAACTGGCTATAAAATCTGACATCACTCCACCACCAGTTGCCTAAGTTCCATTTTAGACAGCATTAAATGGATATTATTTTGCCAAATACATAAAGAGCTTTTGATTATTTCCAGAGCTGTTTTGTTGCTTTTTCTCCTGGAATGGAAGAATACACCATATTCACTCATATGATGACTAATGTGATGAATGAGAACGATCATTGTAGCACTGCACTGGTGACAGAAAAATGTGAAAGTTCTCCAGTTTCTTGTATTGAACGGGCGTCCAACAAAAGCAGAATGATAAACTCCCCACAAAAACCGCTGAATGGGATACTGGACACTTGTGGAATAGCCCATATTTGTGCTGAGCTTGGAAAGAGGTTTACACCTCACTGTTCTGATATAACTGCAAACTATTACTACTACATACATTTTTCACAAACCCTGGATGGTGTTTACAAATCTTCTCATCAGTCTCCCACTCCTGCTGCAAGTGAAACGCATCAGCAGCGTTTTGTGCTGCTGTTGGTCTCAATAGACACTTTGTTTTTGTTTCTCCTCTGTCTGCTTTGATACACAACAGAAGCAGCAGTGCGTGCTGTTTTTAGGATTCTTCCTCACATGATGAAGGTCTTGCCGCCTTGAGCAGGCAGCCTGGCTGTGGATGGCGGAGCTTCGACACAATCAAAGGCATCAATTACAATCAGGCGTGTAATGGCACCCGCTGCGTTGTTTGAAATGGAGCTGATTTGCAAAAAGTCATGCGAAGCAAAAGGGGAAAAAAAGTGAGATTTTTGGACAGTGTAATTGGAGATACTTCACATGTGTGTGAGGCTGCATTTAAGTTTCTTAAACAGATGAAAAAAAAGCCGTGTCCTGGCAAACGAATCGAATCGTAGTTGTATATGCATATGCTCTTTTTAACAGCGCTGAATGTGTTTCAACCAAATAAACACGTCATTGTTTCAACAGCCTCAAACTTAGCTGTTTTTCTTCGTTGGCTAAAAATGATTTGGGGCTAAATAGTTTGTGCATGCCCTCCTCCGAAGGAAAAGGCCTTATCAACGGGCCCGCACATGAGCTCACTGAGAAAAGGTCATGATTTTGGGTTTCCACTCAACAAGTATTTTCTTAAATGGTTTAATACCTGTTTGATGCCAAAGGACAGATTAGGGTTTTCTTGAGTGTACTCAGATTACAGTCAGTTTTAATAATGAGTGTGTGAATTTCACATTTTAAAAAAAAATATCAATAAGCATACTGATTTTAACCAGAATAAATAACCCCAAGGATCCTTCTGGAGCTCAGTCAAGCCCTCTTAGATATCCAAACTACAGCTTTTCCATTGGAATCCATATTAGACCTGTCAGGGGTCCTCAGTCCTGGAATCGCGGGGCAAATTACCTTTACCTTTGCCAGAGTAGAGGGTAGAATAACAGGCAGCAGCCATTCGACTGGCCGGGACCTGGCTACCTGGGTCAGCTACAGCAGGGCCGATGGGGGTTGTCAAAGCTGGCTAACCAGCCTCTACTGATACAAGACCTGTTGCTCCTTCACCCATTGGTGTCCCATTTCTCTTATTCTGGGAGCTTTCTTTTTAAAGGAAGTGTCCAGAGCTGTTAGCAGCAGAATTTTTACTGTTTTTGACACAAGGGTACAATAAAGCAGACTATGGTAGACTTGAGCATCGTGTTCATGTTCCAGATTTGCATGATGGATGGTGGCAGCGGCTGAGTGGGACAGGCTGGCTGCTCTAATAGGTCTCGAAGAAACATAATCAGCCATTCCCACTGCGCCAAGGATACATAACCAGCTGGACAAGTCTGCTTTAGAAGGGGTTAGTCTAAGACAGAGTAGAATGATGGCACTCACAAAAAACAGCGCGTGCTCACTTTAGCGTGACAATGAGCTTAATCAAGAGTGAAGGCTGTGAAGCTGAGACACACGTGCTCTTAAAATATGTCGTTCTTTCGGAAGTCTTGGGCTGGATGTCCCTCTGTTTGTTCACAAGATATCTAGATTTCTTTTGAAAGATAGCGAAACGTGTGTTGGTTCTTGGTCAAAGCATTTACTGTATTTAGTCTGGACACATTCTGCACACCAAAGCGATATGTGAAGAAAGCCACTGCAGTTCACTCAGTGCTGCTGTATAGCAGCTTCTGATATACATGCTCTTGTGCAGGGAGCAAAATACATTAACGTAGCAGCAGCGGCGTATTGATGGAATGTTTGGAAATTGTTCTGCAACAGATGGCTGGAAACGGCACAGGAAGGAGCCCGAGTGGTGAGAGTGTGGTGGTGATCGTGATTAATGAACTCACAGAAGTCACTTTTGCAATAAAAGCTGATAAATGGACAGATTTTGCAAGCCAGTTGATTTGCTGACAGTGTATATTCATATAAAAAAAAAATCCATATTTTCAAAACCTATATTATAACATGCTTGACTTTTAAGTTGCAGCATATAAAACCACCTACTCAGGTCACGATAGCCTGTTTGTAGAGGATACTGTATGCATGTCACAGGCTTTCTGCTTCAACATGAAGTAAAACAAAGAAAAAGATGTTGTAATCTCAAACTGTGTCCAATAAATCACAGAAGCAGAACATTGCAGGAGCTTTCAAATGAGAATAATATGAATGCAAATATCAAGCTTTCTTGGCATCAGCAGCTACCGAGCGGAGGAGTTCTAAGCGCACGGCGGATTGCACTCATAACGCTTGGGAATATTGTCCCCGTCAACGAGCGTGCGTACAGTCCATGTGCCGTGCTGAATGAAAATCCAGCGGTCAGGAGGAAGAGCCTGTTGTTTTGAGAGTATACTGCTGTCTGTGTCTCAGTGGAACTAATCAATCCTGACGCTGCGTTACGTGTGGGCCACCTGCCTCCTCTCTCTACCACGCACACACACATGCACACCCATTCATGCACATCATTTAACACACACATACACAGTTCCAGAGAACTCTGCAGCTCTACTTCTCAACATCTTTGAGGACAGAAAGAAGGTTTTTTTGTTGGGGTAAATGGAAAAAAAAAAAAAGAAAAAAAGCTGCCCTTTTCTAAGATGTGTTGGTTCTGCCAAGAAAACACACTAAATAGTGTGTTCAGAAGCTCTGAGGGTTTTGCTGTTAATAACACTGTAAATCCTCAGGGGTGGCTATTTTGGGGAGACAGGGGTCTGGGTTGTGTCTCTGACTCTTTCTTCATGCTAACGTGGCACACCTGCACAAGCACCCATGGCCAATCACACACACGAGCTGTTGTGTTGACTGCGGTGGCTAGTAAACGTGGGGATGAAATACAACGGCGCAGTCTTTTGGAACACCATAATGGGGGTTTTGGAGGATTCCTCCATGTCTGCACTGACAATCTGTGTTCTGGGAATCATATGTGTCAGTAGATTCAGAGTAAACCTTTTCAGAGGACATTTTCCTAACACATATTATATTATGTACACTTGTCAGTAGGCTGGTTTGAAGTCTAATGACAAAATACAGAGTGCTGCAGTGTTGAGAAGATTTATGGCGTGGATGAGAGAGAGAACAACCTAATGTGTTCATTTCCTGCCTTGAATCTCTCTCTCTCTCTCTCTCTCACACACACACACACACACACACACACACACAATTTTCAATGATAATATCAAAACTATATTCCATCAAGTATCATTACTCTGAGTATACGAGTTGACATTGTGATGTGTGTTATCTTTTTACTGGACTGAACAAAATATGGACAGAATTTATGTTAAGTAGTGTGGTGTGGTAACAGACTCTGTGCATTATACGCAACATTAGAACCGCTGAAAGGTAACAGTTCAATGTTGGAATGGGAAAACTTGGGTCCTGACATTCATGTGGAGATTCTTTGACCCAGATGTCCCACCCAAATATTGTTTTAGACTTTGTCATCCCCCTCATGGCAGCGGCAACATCCCACATCATGAGGATGCTTAGTTGGATTTGGATCTTGTGACTTTTGAAGCCAGCTGCACACTTAATAGTATTCAGTAGTCAATACTATTGACTTTAACTGTTAGTGGTTTTAATGGTCTCATTGATCCATCACCTAACCGATAACGCAGTTTCCTAAACTGGGAATACGCATAATTTGTGTTGCCATGTTTATGATTGACTCTACTACATTTCTGGCAACATTTTCCAATTTCTGGTCAAATTGGATTTTTTGTTCATAAGTGATAAATAAATGTAACCCCAGTCCCATGTAGCTAGTTAATACTAATGGGGGTGTTGTAGTACAGAGGGACGGGGCCTGAGTTCGACTGGAAATGGCGCTAAACACCTGTGATAACTCTGGTAGTGATATACAATGACTTGGCGGTGCCTCCAATAACTTTTCTGCGGTAACCAAAAATGTTGGTACTATCCCTTTAAACCCAATGAAATAACTTCACTTGCAATTACAACATCAAATCTAGTAAAATGAACACAGGGCATTTATTACAAGAAAAATGAGAATTGGCAATATATAAATTATGTATCTGGCTCACTGTTGACTTTTAAATGTGTCAGTGAATATATTCACAGTTCACAACTCCAGCAAAATAGACTCAGTCTGATCACAAATGAACTCAAATAGAAAAAGTGTACTGTATTGATAAAGGAAAATTAACCCAATGTCCACAGCCCACTCTCTCACACACACATTCACACAGGGATTATTTGAATGAGACAAACAGGTTTTGGGCCCAGTCGATGCTTGTGAGCGTGGAGGCCGGAAACTAGATGGCCACTTCACTGGGTTTAACCAGCATAAACGAAAACGCTCGTGCAAAGAGTTAGTTCTATACTTACAAATCCAGCCAACAGTCAGTAATGCAGATGAGCAGGAGAAAAAGGGCCAAGGGCAATGCAGTTTCGGCGGCAAGGGGAATGGGGGTGTGCAGTCACACAGTGCAGAAATGGAGCTCAGTACAGCAG